>JAJOHG010000008.1:600000-1136490 GCA_021029095.1 Phellopilus nigrolimitatus
CCATACCAGGTATCCACGCTGGCACATGGCGCACTACCAGAAGAGAAGTGGGGGTTTTTGAGTATAAGAAACAAATAAAAAAAGTTGCATTCGGCACATACAGATGGGGAATATGTCAAGCGATGTAGTACCCAAATCTCCTAAACCCGCTCCCATCGTATTGGTATGGTCAATGAGCTCGACGAGCGGATCGCCTTCAGAGAGTACCCGGTGACCATATGTTGCTGATAAGGTTATCCCGGCGACGAGTCTATTGGAGAAAGAATTCATGTTAGCCACCGACCCGGAAGCAATGTTTGCTGCAGTACTACTCACCCCTGAATGTCGTCACTAAATTTATTAGGCCTGACCAGCAGGTGGCGGAGAAACCTGTGAACCTCGGCCTCTTGTAACGACCTAAAGGACGGTATGGCCTGCGCGCTGAAATACTTCTGCATCATTCGCCGCTGGTTCCGTAGGCGTTCGCCGTACGGCAGCAGGAATGTATGCCCAGCCCAACCCATACTGCGTCTCTAATGAGCAAGTGCGATGTGGTTTTCTTATCTGAAAGAAGACTCACAGTTCGAGAATAGGCATCCAAGGCCTTCCGGAAAAGACTAAACTTTTCTTGTCCAGGAGATCGTGCGCAGCAGCAAAAGAGTTGACGATGATCATCGTGCGGCCGAGTGCGTATGCGGATACCACGTCTCCTGAAAAGAAAAGAAAAGCAAAATCCGCTCGTCAGTCACATGTGAAGGATAGCGCCGAGGAGGAATCCGCACCGTATGACCTCCCCCATTCCGCGTACGTCTCCCAGGATTTATCACCGCGTGGGAGCTTTCTCGCGTGCCCTATGAAAGGATCTGCTGGCGGACTGGGAGGCAGGCGGCTAGACCGCGCATGGTCTATGATGGAATCCGCGGGTGATCCAGGGGGTAAGCGATTGGACTGTCCATTTTTTCTCCAGATCTTTCCGAGAGCAACGAGGAAAACGAGACCAGCGATAACGAAAGTGGCAGGGAGTAACATTTAGACGAGCTTCGAGAGGTGTAGCGAGCGAAACAGAAAATGAACTTTTAATGCAGAAGATTCTCTTTTCTCATATTCTTTTATACTCAGTGACAAGAAAGGGCGGCCCCGAGAAAATGCGGAGCCGAAGCTCAGGTTGACTAGTTTGATATTGAGAAGGACATGAACGCATCATAGGAATTGAAATTTTAGTGTGAGTCGCCGGTCAATGACTCCATTAATCCATGACTCACTGACCTATGTACTCCGAGGCGTTTTCTCTTGATGTTCTGAGATAAAGAGTTGTCTATCATCTTGCGTTCCGCATTTGAAGAGGGCACGCGGCCTTGGGCTCCGCACCGTATCCGTCTTACGGTCCTGGTGACGTGCATTCATTCGTTTTTGAGAAATAGAATCTGGCTTTGAAGATAATCTCGGTTAGCTCTATTATTGCTTTCAGCTTCGAACAAATATAAAATAAAATAAAATAAAGAATGAAATAAGAACTTACCAATGCTGAAAAGGCCTCCTCCTGGATACGACCCGTACCGTAATGCTCCCTCAGAGGCGCATTTACGGGCTGTATTTATACGGGTCGTATCGTATTCAGGATTGGGTTATACCGCCGTATCCACACACGGTACAGTACGGAGCCCCGCACGTCCAGTATACAACGAGAAAAGTCGAAAATACAGTACCATCAGAACGTGCTAAATGGGAACTGCAAGTCTGCAACGCTGTACACGATATCGGCTTGTCCCATTTGGCGCTTCAGACCACAGATCAGATCTATCTTTGACACTCCTTGAGCATCCTGATCCAATATACGCAGAGCGTTGAAGTGAGGGGAGGTAATAGAGTGTGCACGCTTTGTAATCTGACAAATGGTCAGTGCTTTCCAATTTAAGAAATTTCAGTGTCAAAGGACTGATGGCCAATTTGACACAATCCAGCCACTTCTTACTGACTCTTTTTTTCCAAAAGCCGTAAACCAAACTTTCAAGCTATGCATACAATAATCACTTCATTTAATCTATTTACTTGTGAGGAGAGATTTGTAGCAAAGAAAAGAGCAGCGTATTTTTGGGATGTCACGTGACCTCAGCGCACAGGAATGCCGCGCATACGTGCAAACGCATAGAACAATTTTTTGAGCTCAATAATCCTCCGTTCTACGCGGCTGAAGCTGTAAAATGCTTGTATGATATGGGGCTAGGAGGGCTACGTTGTCAATTTTTTATTTTCGCTCTCAAAGCGTCAGAACAGTGGTCTTACATGACTGTTCTGACACTTTGAGGCTGAAATTAAATATTCAACAATGTAGCCCTTCCCAGGCCCATATAAAACGAGGATTTGAGAGCTTAAATCGTGTAGAAGTGGTGAGAATTGAGTTCAAAAAACCGTTCTCTAACGTTTCTTCAGTCCGCAGAAGTTCCGTTTTTGGTAAATGTGTAAACAACTGCAAATGCACGCTTTCCTCCCCTCACAAAAACATGGTCATGGATAGAGGATATTTCTACCTACCATTACGTGCACTTAATAATAATATATGCTTTGCTCGTTGGTATTACTCGTAGTCATTCTATGACTTTGCTCAGAGGCGTAGGAAAGCTACTTTCCTATTGAGCGGTGAAGACCAAGAATGTCACAACTTTTCGGTTTCCCCATATCCATTTTCATCTCTCCTTATCAATCTACCAGGACATTCTAAAAGAGTCTATTTACATGCTAGTATTTTTGTCTTGTAGAGAATGTGCAATAGTGTTTGAATTCGCAATGACGATTTGGTGTCCCATTGACCGGTGAATGACTGTATTATGTAAATCCATACTTTACCTTTCGACACGAGACTCCGCTTTCCATTTGTCAAAATGCCTGGGATCGCTTCTCGACGACTTGAACCACGCGTATGTCTAGCCATGATTGATGCAGGTCGGTCCTTAACTTCCTCAGAATTTAATGAAGACAAATATATCGTGCTGATTGGCAAAGGAAAAAGACGTCGCTGCCGCCGACACTAAGGCGAACTCCGAGTCAGTCCACCATGAAGTTGTCGCAGGCTCGTCGCGCGGAGAGACACAGAAGAAGCGGAGAAAAACTTATCGCTACAGGTGCGTCGCTCACTTTCATTGAAAACGTTATTTTGAAAAAGTCTGGATCATTTCCAGAGGTCACCGTGCAGCTTCATTCACCGCAGAGGACATTGACGAGCTCATCGAACTCCGCGCGCGGTTGCGAACGTTTGACGGCGCATACTCACGTACCGCGCTTGGGAACCTCGGATATGCCCTGATGGTGCTCAAGTTGTTTGATAGACGATTCTACCACAGTGCGTGCCATTCACCGGATTATCACAACTATCCATATATCAGGCCCTGACTGTGCGCTCGTCTGATTCTCTGCTAGTCGGCCTGCTGTATACCATCTTCGCTGCGCTACTCTTCATCCTTTCCTTCTTGCGCACACGGCACAGTCAGCACGACTTCGCAGACTGCTACCGCGCAAATGGCGCACACGGGTATTCCGAGGTTATCAAGACGGTTGGGCAGACCGACAAGCGCATCTATGGTCGACCGTTTGTCACCGCCGGCTGGATTGTGCTTGGGGTCACGCTTGTGGTAGCAGCGGTAGAGATTGGGCTGCTTGTCCTTGTATTGAAATTATGTGGGTAACGTTACTTGTTGTGGTGCAATTTACCACAAGACTTACGACGCATCGCAGAGTGTTGTATTTGATAGCCCTCATATTAATCTAATTACCTAAGTTCTGCGTATTTTCCAACCTGACCTTCCTGCATCCTTGTGCTCGGTCCTGGTTCTGAAGGCAGGTGCATATTCGTGCCTAAAATGCTCGTAGCATTCATGTCGGTCGGTGGAGCACATGTCGGGAGTATTCACGATCCCGATTCAATAGTATGAAAAGCGACCCGGAACAGAATGCTTGAAGGAAAGACTCGCAACCCTGTTATCCTTCCTTGTCCGATAAAATTATTCAATAATTCTGGAAAATTGTATGTAATGACTTAGAAACCCATACTTATTGCAAGCCAATTCACTCACCTATCATTACATTTCCCTTCTACATATTAATCCTTAATACCATACTGATCCCGGTAGGCTTTCATACGCTCAACCACATCCATCAGTCCATTATTCTCCAACCAGGTCACCAAATCCCGCATGCGCAGGATCGTGTTCACCTTCGCGCCCTCGCCGAGTATCTCTTCGATATCACTCACAGTATTCCGCCCGTCCAGGGTAACCTCCTCGCGGTCGAGCAGCATGACGACCCCGACAACGATGCCCCCCTCTTTGCGGACGAGGTCGATGGATGCCCGGACGGCGGTGCCCGCGGTCATGACATCGTCGAGAATAAGCACGCGCTTTCCCTTGACATCCGCACCAACCATGCGCCCGCCCTCGCCATGATCCTTCGCCTCCTTGCGGTCATATGCGAAACCGATGGAGACACCGTGCTCGCGGTGCAGCACCATCGTGGTCGCTGCCGCGAACGGGATGCCCTTGTATGCAGGCCCGAAGAGCACGTCGGGTGTCGCGCCCTGCTGTGCGATCAGCGCCGCGTAGCCTGCTGCAGTGGCAGAGATGAGCTGGCCAGTGCAAAGGAGTCCCGCATTAATGAAGTAAGGCGAGGTTCTGTATTGTAGTTATAATGTATGTGTGCGAGACTTAGCGCGCGGTGATTGAGGGGACGCACCGGCCGGATTTGAGGGTGAAGGAGCCGAATTTGAGCGCACCGGCGGACATAGCCCCTTCAATGAGATCCTTTTGGTGCTGCAGCAGCTCAGCGGTTGGCATCGCGGTTGTGGTGAAAGGCTTTTAAAGAGAGACAAAAGCTTAAGCAGCGGAGGCGAGATGTATGTGCCTGTATGCGCTTGTCGATTCAAAAATCCGGATGTTGACCACCGTAAGAATAGGAATGGGCAGTTTTAGTGACTTACATGCGCTCATCACCAAGACTTCCTGCTTCAATGAAAAGTAAGAACCGTAATCTTCTACAAAAATTGCTTTTCGAATTGGTATCAGTGCTTGGTCAAAAGTTGTAGAATTATCAAGTAGCCCATATTCGACACGCAGTTGAAGCGAGACAGTAGACAGGAAGAAATGCTATCCTTGCTCAATCTTGTAAGACATTCGGGTAAAGCACGGAGGAACAGTAGGAAATAAAATTGCAACGAGTTTAGATACAAGTCAGGCTGGGACTAAATGTCAAACTGTCTCTTCAATCGAAGTGAAAGTGAGTCAACTGCAATATGAGAAAGAAATGCAAGGTGTTATATCGACGGCGTGTAAAAAATCAACAGTCTGGAGAATTTCTGGAAAATGTCTTTCATTCAGAAGTAAAAGCGAGATAACTGCAGCAATCCAATGATCGTATTTATTATTCCGCGCAGGTCTCAAGCTAGGAGAAGTTGCAAACAAATCAGCGTCCACGACATGAAAGACCAAGAACGAAACGGGCATACGCATGCGTGAGACTGGAGTCGGCTGCCGAACGAAAACCGCCTAGGACCCAGCTTCGGGCGTTTAGGAATCGACGGTGGGAATCCTGTAGGCAGATAATTCCGACCTCGGCTCTGCTCGGGCACATTTTGCGGACCAGCGGGATTGCATGTCTTCGCTTCCTCGGGGCTAGCCATGCAAGCGCTATCAGCGCGAGGCTTGCCAAGGTAAGCCGAAATTAAAACAGGATTGGAAATCCGCGACGAAGTACGAGTGAGTGCCGTTTGAGTTCGAGTGCATGCCGCTTGCAAAAGCGTCGCGGGAGTGCGCGGGCCGCTGTTCGTTTCCGTGGTCGAGAGGATCGAAAGGGTTCTAGATTTGGTCGGAATATCCGTTGACGAAAAAGAGCGCTGAAGCGCGGCGCGCGCTTGTTTGAAGGTCGTCCCGGTGCGCGACTCGGTACTCAGAGAAGGGGCTTCGCTGAGGGTGGCCGCCCTGCGGCGTGAACGCAGAGGGAGAAAGGGGGACCAGCTTTTTTCGCTGGGACTAGGTTTGATCTGGATCGTAGACGTGACGGGAGGCAATGATGCGACACGTTGGGCGGACACGGTGGTAACAGCGGGCTCGGTGACCAATTCAATGTTAGGGCGTGTGGAGAGGAGACGGTAACGAGACGATTTGGTCTCAACGCGGGGAGGCATGCGCTGCCTGCAGAATATGGGCACAACTAAGCTCTACAAGAAAGCCGAAGAAAATAGGATTGTAAGTAATAAAATTGCAGGAGGCTTCGAGATAAAGCGCATACGAGTAGGAGCCCCCAGATGGCGATGACTTGAGCGATGAGTGCATATACGATATACTTTAGAGACTGGGGATTTGAGGGAGGCATAGTGGGCATAGTGGTGGCGATATGTGCACTTGGACACCTGGAGTAGAGATACTTGGGCGATGTGGGTGAAACCAAGCGGCTTTTAAGCCAGGTATGCCAGAGGATCCGAGACGGTTGTGGACGCAAAGCTCGGTTTCGGAGCGGTAAGTCTCATCATACCGACTTACCGATGAACAATAACGCCGAATAAAAGATTGTGGCTCTGCCACTTTCGAAGTTCGCGGTCGGTGGCGCGAATGTCAGACATGTCACGGAGTCCGTTAGGTAATACACGTGACTTCCGCGACATGATATCATCATGCTCTGGTCTGTTCGCAAATTCAGAAAAATTTCACCAGCCTGCATGCATTACCGGAAGTGTGAATTGCACGCAATCATTGAACTCAATAGCTCTCTCAATTTCGTTGCCCGCGGCTACATTATTACATCAGATCCAAAAGTAAAAGAAGGGCAGACATCTCAACATCAATTTTCACCAAGTCGATGACCAGTACCCCAATTGTATCCTCCCATTGCAGTACGCGCCGTTGCCCGTCCTGCCGCGGCAGCTCTTGCCCCACCAGCGTTAAGCACTTGCCCCACACCAGGGACAACCCTCTCCCCTCGTCCACCAATCAGACTCTGGAGCCACGCCGGGGCACGAGCAAATTCTGCGCCGGGACGTCCTGCTTCATCACTGTGCACGAGGTACCACCATGCATAGCCTGATATAACGCCAGTCAGCGCATTCGCCGCAGCCTTGGGGCCACCCGTGACAAGGTACAGGCCAACGAGCGCGTAAGGCAAGTATTTGTGCGAGAAGGTGACGAGTCCGAAGATTGACGTAAGTTCGTTAGGTGAAAGACGCGCGTGAAGGGTGGTGAGCGAAAGGATGAATGGTTGGAAATGCAGCCACGAGTGGAGGGGAAGATTTAGAGCCTGACAACGCGCAGTTGAGATGATAGGTGCAAATCAGTAGCCACATGACACATACCAGGAGCCCGAATGCATTCAGGAGTAACTGCCAAGCAAAATCTGCTGAGCGACCCGAGTAGTGTGACGATTCTAACGAATCAGAGTTGCGACTGAGAAGGGGAGGTGCGTTCAGGCCTGCTTTTGCTTTGGAAGAAATCAAACTGACTATAGCATCGCGAATTCAATTATGGCATTTATCCCCGTTCCTAAGTATAATGACCGTCAAGATTTTGTGGAGCTTTCAGAAAGCACGAAACAAACTAACCCGCGTAGAACATAGATGTGAACGGTCTCCAGATCTGCATTGAATTGATGATGCATCCCGGTCAATCAGCACGCATTTCTTCAAGTGTGATAAGCTAAAGTCAGGCATATTTCAAGCATACCTCAAACCCCCGCGTCACAAGGTCCTTCGAGAAGACAATTTTTAATGGGGAGAGAAGCCCGAGCATGACGGGCAACGTTACACCCAACGTCGACGCACATAAAAACCTCGTTACTGGCGGAATTTTACGGACTTCGTCCATGAAGGAAGACATATCTTGTGCGAGCTTGTGCCTCGTCGAGGATAGAATCAAGGAAATTTGAGGACGAGACTGTAGGCTGGCTGAGGCAGATGGAGGCCAGTCACGGCACAAGTGATGGTACATGTAGTTGACGTGGGTGATCGCGTGAAACGTGGCGGCACGTGTTGTAGACGTAAATCGCACGCGCCGCGTCGATCACGTACGTACGCGTCGGATCTTCAAGTCAGGATTTGAAAAGGACCTTGCCGTCTTGTGCAACATGATCAAGGATACGAGAACCCCGCTTTTTCAGGGGAGAAATTAAGGAAGACAGCCTCGGTGTCGCAAAGCAAAAGATTTCCACACGGGGTTCGTTCTATGTTCTTTATTCAATTCTAATTAAAGTTTGCCTCATCGGGCTAATCCGAAACTCGACCTAGCATTTGGCGAGGAAGACGAAGCAGCTGTTGACGTGTGGACATTGTCTCTTAGGAGGTGAACGGGATGAATAGCTCTTTGAATTGGAGGGAACTGCAGAACATTTCCCCGAGCATGGGGACTTCGCGATTCTTCGGAAATGAAAGCCGCGCTACATAAGTTGAAGGCAAACTACTCGCGGGGAGGTTGAGATCAAAATGTACTCGGAGGATTTGGCTTCTACACCTGAGTTCATGCACGGCCTTGCGCTTATTGACAGTCTGATTAAAGGAGAGGTATCGAAGCACGCGGAGAGCGGCAATGAGTACAGTACTACTCCGTCGCAATTGAATAGGCAGCAAGGGCCAGAGGGATTTACACGATCTAGAACCGCAGCCTCGTGATGACTCGAGAAGTTACGATGGCCATATCTGATCAATCTGAACCAGCCTAGACTAATAGATGGATTCTCTGATTTTCGGCTCAGGCTACCACGGCCGCATTTGCCACTTGTTGGCCTTCATCCTGAGCAATGCGCATAAACCAACGTCGAAACCGATCTATGAAATCAAGGAAGCTTCCGGACATCGTCAGCTGCTTGAGTCAGAAAATCGATCGAAAAAGAGAAAAAGAAAGAAAAAGAAAGGACACATGCTTTGGCTTTTTCGTATATACGAGACATATACTTCCAAAAATTGTACGGGATCAATATCCAGTTAAGTAACAGGAGAAAAGCAGACACGTAAGTCCCTGATACAAGCCGTAGAAAGGAGCAGAAGAAGGACAAAGTCCACGAACAAAATGAACAAAGAATTACAGTCCCTTCAAAGTCTCGAATGTCATATTGTCAGAGAGCGTCACGTGCTGAACCTGTCCTTTATTGCAGCCCATGCAGGAGCAGCGTCTGGGTGCTGGAGCACAAAGCGTTCCATATCTTGCTCGGGAATTCGGTTGATGTCGATACTCTGCCAGTAGCGCCCGAGGACCCACATGACATCTTGCACGTCGTGGTCAAGGCCACGCCTAAGACCATATTAGTTCTTACTCGGAAATGAGAAAATAAAAATAAGACGCACGTTGTCCATGCGTTGATTTTCGCCCGTACAAATTCGGAGACGGTAAGAAACGGGAGGCCGCGAATGCGAGCTATAGTATTGTCGTCCAGGTGTCGGGGTCCTTCCTCGCCTGCAGGAAGTATCTCGATCTACAAAAGAAAAATAAGAAAAATATCGGATAAATTGTCTGATCGAGAAAGCGTCTAAGCGTATATAGTAAATATACTGACGGTGACAGGAGGGATCGGCTCCTGGTATGTTACGTGCAAGCTAGCGGAAATTACAGGTGAGCTCGCAACCAAAGCCGTATGACTATGAACCTGATGGGCACGAGATCAAACGGAATAAAACCGTACCGGTTCGTCCAAGGCGAATTCATTACAGTCAGTGACTGATGTCCCTCAATGGCTTGGCGAACACGACCAAACGGATGAACACCACCCCCTTCAACGATACACAAAATCTCCTACATAAGTTGCATTCATCAGCAGTGTAAAGAGCTAAACACTGGATAATGAATGCATACATTGCAATGGGCGCTGTTCGACAGTAAAGCGATCAGCAGAGTGCCATGGAACGCATGGGGGATGTTGCTCGCAGAGAGTGCCTGGGAGAGCACCATCGCGGCATCTAGGAGACGTGCGGTATCTGCCATGTCGACCAGGAGTATGTGACGAACCCGCTCGAGACATTGCGGTTTTGAAGGCCTCCGGAGCCCTGCGGGAAACGAAGCGGATCGTGTTCCACGACAATTCATAAGAGTCTCGAGCCGAGAACATGAATACAAAAGAGTCACTTGAGCATGAGGGGCACGAGCGGCACACACCCTTTCGCTAATGGGGTGGCCGTGTGCGCGAGCTATTCAACTAGGAAGAGGTCTGAGGAGGTGAAGAAATTGTGATGTTCTGCGAGACCAACGGAGCAGGGTGGTGTATGTATGTATAGGCTCCCCGACCAAAGGGCGTCAATTCAAACAGAAGGTAAATCTATTTCCTCGAGACCATGGCTGGAGTTCGAAGGCTACCCTGATCTGATCAGATACTTTAGCTTCGACGAGAGTTGAGAATGCGTGGTGCATCTGTTTGGCCGTTCATAAAAGCGGAGCGCGTGTGGGTTTTAATAGAAGGGGCACGAGACCAAGTAAAAATATAGACAGGACATAATGTTTCTGAAGTTTTCTAGAGCTGCAACTAGAGAGGACTGACCAAACGCCAAGTCAGAGAGCAAAGCCACAATATAACCCATAGCAAAAGAGCCAAGAATGGATATTTGCTTCGGCAATGTTTCCAGTCTTTCTGAGGCTTCTCGATTGATTTAGAGGAATAAATATGCGGAGGATGGACCGGAGATGAATGTTGAAACTAGGGAAGCACCCCAAGGCCATTTTGTAGGACGAAACAAATATCAGAAATATGTGTGTGAGAAAAACATCCTTACTAGGCAATATCGTCCACAACGCCAGCCGTGACGAAAGCACTTGGAATCAAGTATTCTTGCTCGCTGAACGGTTGGTCGACAATATTCTTGTTTTAAAAAGTCGTTATTAAACTCTTTCTGTAGAGTTGCGAAGCGAATGCAAAAGGCGTGGTTTTGGAGATCAGAAAACCATGTAATGCATCTTCGTAACTTTCGACCGAGTCGCTGTCTTTCGTTACCTACTCCGCGTCGGACGTTCGGCGCTCGACAATGGCCTCTTCGATACATGCTTCGCACGTCGCAGACTGCGGACGCCAGTAAGACCGCACGTCGTAACGTGAAGCATGGCGTGCACGTCCAATCGCGTCATATGTCATGGATCGGTAGGCTCTGCGGTCGTGACGGTCGGGATACTCGTTCTCCACCTGTCTCCGATGGGCAAGACGAGGCGGCTCGGTCTGCTATACTAGAGAAGGTCATGAAAGGGCGGCAGCCAACAGACCTCATGCTCCGATGTACGTATTATGCCATTACAATCTGGATCAACTATAGCTGACCTTCATCGGTAGGTACGATCCTTAACGTCGATGGTCTGTTGCTTCATATGTAACATGTTTTATACATCCTCAAATTGGCTCCTTCAGGCGATGTAAAAACAATCTCGGGCCAGTTCAAACGGTCTGATATATGCTCGGAGCACCAGCTCAATGTAAATACGACAGGGACGAATTCCATAAGTGCACGACTTACTCGTTATTTCATAGCCTCGAGATCTCCGCAAAATTGACTCAAGGATACCAAACCTCGTTCCGACGATACTTGCGCGTAAAGAGTCAATATTGGTTCGTCCGGGCATCTTTTTCCCTTCAGTTTAACTCTTACGCAGGCGTCCTGAAACCATACATCCTCGTTAGGTCAATATACTTCATATCCGTGCGCTTGTAAAAGCAGACACCGTACTGCTATTCGATAGCTATGGATCTGCTGATTCACGCCTTCATTCAATATTTTTATATCATCTCGAAGTTCGTAAGCTCTCAGCCAGTACTAGTTTTAATGATGCGATCTCTTCTTCGGTTAGCATAATCTCAAAGCAAAACAACATGGTTTACCTTACGAGTTTCGGTCAGTATCATGACTTCTGGTCGAGCTCGCGAAAACTGAAACTACCCTTTAGCGCTCTGGAGTCAATTCTATTGTCGGTTCTTAGTGCATTAGAGGCTGAGATGGTTTTCACTCGCAATTTAATTGGTGGATTACTGGCAGAACTGGAAGACGATATTGATCGCGACAAGTTCAAAAGGTTGTTACATTACTCACGCCGGCTTAGCGCATTTTCGAATCGCGCGAAACTGGTTCGTCTCTCCCGTTTCCAGTGACGTTTCGTTCTCCCTTTTTGATATAAGTTTAGGTTCAAGAAGCTCTGGAAGAAGTGCTAGAACAAGGTAAATCTATAACAAGAACCCTCGATGAATGCACATTTGAGCCACCAGTACTTCTTTCATGCAGATGAGGATTTGGCAGCAATGTACCTCACTGACAAGAAGAATGACAATCCTCGAAGTGCGAGAGATCATGAAGAGCTCGAAGTGCTTCTTGAGTCTTTCTCTAAACAGGTTGAAGAAATTGTGAACGAATCTGAAACTATTTCTGTGAGTTTCCAGGCTAGTTATTCTAACAACTTCGATTAACGTGGCCATTGTATATAAGTCGAATGTCCAATCAACGCAAGAGATCGTCGAACTAATACTTGATTCCAATCGTAATGCGCTACTTGCTTTGGATCTAAAGGTGAAGTTGCTATGTTTTTCTGATCCTCTTCGATACTACTCTGACACTACGTTGACTCAGGTATCGATTGCTACACTTGGCATAGGAACTGGAGCCCTTGTTGCTGGCCTGTTTGGTATGAACGTGCGTATTTAAAGGTCTCTTGTTGCCTGTCCTATCCTTTGACGTCTTGCGGTGTTCACTAGTTGCAAAGCCATTTAGAAGAAAGTCAATGGGCATTCATCGGAGTGTCCGCTGTAGCGGCATCCATTGCCGTGCTGGTATCCTGGCTAGGCTTGCGCAGGTATGTTCCTCGATGCCTGCTCACTGCCACTTTCACACCCCTCGAATTTTGGTTATGCCTGAACCCTCTTTCTGTCTCTGCACTAGACTCGCCAAAATCCGTAAGATTGGACTGTCCACAAATACCAATGGGCAGCGCGGGCCAAACCGAAGACCATGGCTTCCCCTGCCACTTCGTAGACGAGGTCTAGATGACTGGTCATGACCCCAAATGAATCGCACCGAAGGTGAACGTGATTAACATGGACCTCCCTACTTCCTTTTTTTCATTCATGCAATTCACCTCTCAGCATCTAAAGCATCTATCTTATTCGAACCGGATTTGTATGCAATATATTGATGTGCTGCGGCATCCCCTTCGCACCCTCATCGTCATAATCCTTGTCGGTCTTTCGGCTCTGTCTGCGCAGACTACTTACATTTGTTAGGGAAATTGAACTTTATTATATCCTTGCACGATGATGCAGATCTTCGCAAAGAACCTGCAAGGATTCTGGAAAAGAAGTCTTATTTACTACCGCAGCCGGCGTGAGTAATTCGACGACTCAACTACCCCGCAGAATCCTTTGAGGTTATCCCCTATGTTCTCTTAACATCGCTCGCTATAGCTACTTTTACCCCTTGCCACATCATATCACGAGGTACAGTTTAATCGATTCAATCAAACAGGCCGCGGCTGTCTGAAAGAATTGCTTCGCGCCACGTTGCAGTTGCTCAGCGGTGATTCAGCGCGGGTGCTTCTGGTCTTCTCGCCGAATCCGTATGTCCCCGTGTCTCGTTCAAGGCTCAATGCTGCAAGGTTTGAACTCAGTTCGAACTCTTCTACTCTACACACATCTGCGTTGTTGTCTGGCTCTCGCCGACCTGCACCCTCGATTCTGCATTTAGTCTCTGATGCAATGCCGAGTCCCCCCTTGCTCAAATTATCATCGGAACGAATTGCAAGGAAGACATTTTGCAGTCTAGAAGTTGGTTTTCAATCCCAGAGATCTTAGCGCTGGAACGGTCAAGGTCTCTTGGCTCGAACACACTTCGCTGATCTGGTCCGAGTGTGGGCGAGGGCGAAGTACCCTTTTTTCTTTACTCGGTGAGCGAAAGCTTCTCTTTGAATGTCGAAAACAGCTTTAACAATCCTCTCGTCTGACGTAGCTAAGCTGGCGTGTCTGTCAATTTTCTCGGTAGTGCCTTCGGTGTAAGGAAAACGGCACCGATGACCGAAGGTACATCCTTTCATGTGCGAATTCTGAGTATCCTTGCTCCAGTTCCCATTGATTTACTGTATGATCGAACTTCTTGCTCTGTCTAACCTGCTTGCCTCAACATCTGGCAGCAGGTTGTAGTATGGGCTCGGGATGACTTTCCTGTTGCGCCTCAGTGCAAGACGGAGCTGTGCATTAAATTCATCGAAAGGCGGTAAGTCACAACTTCTGAGATTAACAATGACAATCCTTTCATAAACTCTCACGTCTAGATATTCCGATCGCTCATCTTCGTGTTCCTCATGCAACTCTGTATTATAAAGCAAAGTAACCAGTATGCTTTTCATTAATTTGCAAGTCAAACTATATACAACCCCCCCCCCCCCCCCCCCCCTCTGGCCCGCCTTGGCGGTCGGAGTGTTTCTTTTTTAAAGCGGGATTCCTTTTCCTAGTGCTTAGGAAGATAGCTTGCTGTTTCTCGGTGCTTTTGCTTTGGATGGCGTGTCGATGTTCACTGTTCTTCTATATCAAGATAAAGTTAAAGGATAGGGTCATTTATTCGGGCGTTCGCAATTTTTTACTGAATACCCTCAGTTGGTAGTGTAAATTGGCAACTCTTCATGCGGAAATGATGGTCTTGCATCGCAATTGGGCAGCTGTTCGTATATTGGTGAGTTCGCCAATATAATTTTCTCCTGTTCATGACTCGCATTTCTCCATGGCCGTGCCTCTGGTACTTTGGTAATATGTGAAAATACAACGCTCTGGAAAATACAATAGGATCTTTGCGGTTTGGATTAGTGACCGTTCTCATCGAGGGCAATTTCATTACTTTTTCGTATTTTCTGTCTATCTATTAAGTTACCATACCTCAGTAACTGTTTTCCACAATCCACTTCTATCCTTCTCTCTTACAGCGTGACACAATATTGTCATCTTAGTGATCGGATGGAGGCTTATTTCTAAGTTTAGCGCTCGGCCACTGTTATTTGCATTCTCGGAGGCAGGCTCCTGTCCAATCTGCGAGAGGAAGCAGAAAGAGGCGCAGATGGAGATTCTAATACCGAGATATCAATTCACAATTGATTTGCGCTTCCAGGATATTTGTCGCTTGCGTGGGATTCGACGTCTTCAATTCTTCGCGACCAAGCTCTCATGATGGTCTGGTCTTTGTTTTGAGGAATTAAATTCGAAATGCTCCAGTGTCCACTACTGTGTGCCACATTTCTATGCATATTTGTCCTTGGGCCAGGCTACATGTGTAAATGGCAGTACATACAGAAGACATTAATTGAAGTATTGGAGTTCGCATGCACACCATTTTCGGTTCTGATCTGTATTTAATGTATTGGATGGTTTCGCAGACCGACATTGTATTGTCCATTCGTGTTGGATTTCTGACACTCGGTTTCGATGGTCTTGAACACACTGCAGAAGATTCTGGGGTGACCCCAAAGCCGTTCCACAGGATGAGAGAAGAAAGAAGAAGAAGAAGAAGAAAGAAAGAAAGAAAGAGCCGTTCCACAGGATGAAGAGAAAAAGAAAAAGAAAGAAAGAAAGAAAGAAAGAAAGAAAAGGAAGAAAACGCGTGTGTCACAAGTCACAGGACACACGATCACCTCGCGTCCTGACCGCGCCCGCCCGAACGCCAGACGCCGAAACGCCGACAACGACCAGTGACGTTTTTATTAACAAGCTTCATGCTGTTCAGCGATACTTGACGACATGCACTTTACATCTGATCATGTAGCTTCGGATGGCAGCGACGTGTGTACCAATGCTGAAATATCGGATTCAAGCATGACACTCACCTTGATTGTTCATCCACTGGCAGATGGAGGCAGTTATAGAGCTGTCCCTCCAAAACTTTGGAGGCAGCTCGAAAACACATGCGAGGCCTTCGGATAATGGCCTGTCGAACGGGAAGCAACCGAACTATGCTCGTCGCCAGGAGCTGAACGGCCGCCTTGCTGGTCTCGAAACCGAACTGAAGGAGGTGGATGAGCAGATCGAACAGCTCAAAGAACTTCGATCGAATATTCTGCTGGAGAAGCAAGGTGTCCTTGATGAGATTAATTCTCAGAGCTTGAAACAATCTTCGACACCGAGGCCGTCGACGTCTAACAAGGGAAAGGCAAAGACTGTCGTTGGGACGATCGACTACTTGAAGGAGCATTTCGAGTGGTCCGGGGAATTGAAAGCGAGGATGCAGGATGTCTTTGGAATCCAGAACTTTCGACTTTGTCAAGAGGGGTAAGTCTTGGGCTTTCTCCTCAGTGCACACGAGTTCATATGGCAAGCACAGTGTCTGTAATGCTAATATGGACGGACGAGACATCGTGTGTGTGATGCCCACCGGTTTGTTTGTGAATCAATGTTAGTGCTTTGCGTTGCCTCACACAATTCATACAGGCGGTGGTAAATCGCTCACGTACCAGCTGCCGGCTTTGCTGAATCCAGGCTGCACCCTTGTCATTTCGCCATTAATATCTCTCATTACAGATCAGATCTTGCACCTTCGGGAGTTCGGAGGTTTGTTTTGTCGTCATCACTAGAACACTGGACCTGTGTCTGAAAACAATCTCTATTGCTTTTAGTGGAAGCCGTCATGCTCACGGGCTCTACACCCATAGAGGAGTCGCGCGATATAACTTCTCGTTTGATGTTTGCAGCTGGTGTCAGAAATCGAGGGAACTACAACAACGAGCCAGCAGGTCCCGAAATCAAGCTTTGTTATGTAACAGTACGTGCGTTCGGTTTTTCTATCGCGACATTCATTTATGCCATGTGCTAGCCTGAAAAGATAGCTAAAAGTAAAACCTTCACTTCAATGCTCGAGAAATTGGTAAACGCGGGAAAGCTCGGTATGTTGTGTCTTACCGATCATCTCAAGAAGACACCCTCACGTCAGTCATAAGCAAGAATCGTCATTGACGAAGCTCATTGCGTCTCGCAGCTTGGACACGACTTTAGGTACGTCATGGAAAGCATCATATTTCAGATTTCCTAAAGTGCGAATCCAAGGCCCGACTACAAGAAATTGTCAATCATGCGTCAATTGTTTCCGCGTGTTCCAATACTGGCACTGTCTGCTACCTGTCCTCCCAAAGTACTGAAGGATCTGATAACTACGCTGCGCCTCAAGCCCATTGTAGCTGGCACAGGTATGTTTCAGCTTGTAGAAGTGGTACGAAGACTGAGATATCGTCTTCGCGAAGCTGCCAACATGGATGGAACGATATACTTCTCCGCACCCTTGTACCGCAAGAACCTACATTACAAAGTGCTTCCGAAACCATCATCCGCGAGCGCAGTTATCCAAGTCATGAAGGACTATATTCTCAAGCATCATCAGAATGACAGCGGCATCATCTACTGTCTAAGCAAAAAGGTGCGCATAAAACGTCGTTTGTGAAGCGATAGCTGTACGTCGACTAAAACGGCGTCGTCTGAATTAGGATACGGAAAACGTAGCTCAGGGGTTGGCGGAGACTAGTGGCGGTGAAATTCGTACAGGCGTATACCATTCAGAGGTGCACGACAAGGAAAAGGAAGGACTTCATAGACGATGGCGGAAGGGGGACATCAAAGTGGTCTGCGCGACGATCGGTGAATGATTACACTCCAACTTTTCGGCTCTGAGAACTTATTCCATTGTCAAGCATTTGGGCTCGGTATCGACAAGGGCGACGTGCGCTTTGTGTTACATCATTCGGTGAGATGACACCATTCCCTGACTGTACCTCAATGATTAGCACGCTGACGTTAATTTTCAGATGTCGGCATGTCCCTTTTCCTTTTGTATTGTGTTCTACTCATAATTCGAGGTAATATCAAGAAATCGCTAGAAGGTTATTATCAGGTGGGCCATTTAAATGATCGATGTTGTTTTTTCTATCTCACTGTGCATCTGCAGGAGAGTGGTCGAGCAGGCAGAGACGGGAAGGACTCGGATTGCATTTTATACTATCGACCGCAGGATGCCACGCGACTCAGTAGCCTCGTGTGTGGGGAGCTCGAGGGCCAGGACAAATGTGAACTACCCATTTCTTTTTCTGACTTACACAAAGGAAGGACTAACTTTTAATAGTGCAGGACATGCTTCGCTTCTCCCAGGATGTCGAAGAGTGCAGAAAGCTACAGTTTGCAAGGTATGTACACCGTCTTTTGGTTTACTCTGAATTCTGCGCGTGGGACTTCCTTCATTCATAATTTCTTAAATGCAGATATTTCTCAGCATCGTCATCGTTGTCCATGTCTGCTTGGGGAACAGCCGAAACAGACGCACACGCTCGATGCGGACACTGCGACAACTGTACACGCCCACCAGAGAGTGTTGAGCGCAAGGAGGTCACGCTGGCCACCTGGCAAATTCTGCAGGTAGCGCAAGCCATCGAGAGAGACGGTGGTCGTGTGACCCTTGGCATGCTTGCGGACCTCGTACGTGGAGCAGGCGGAGGAGCATATGGGGCGAGTAAAGGTGGGGGTAAACGTGGAAAAGGCAAGGCGAAGGAGAGGGTAGGACTGGACCTCGGCGAGATCGCGGGTGGAAAAGTTACACTCGGTAAAGACGTGCGTGCTCTGTATCTCAATTTTAATTTCATATCTGTGCTGATTAGATTGTTAAACGTGTGTTCCTCTGTGCAGGAGACGGAGACCTTGTTGGTGAGCCTCGTGCTGTCCCAACATCTGAAGGAATCGTTCATAGCACGGCGTATTCAATCAATGTGTATGTTCACCCCGGACCGAACGCATTCCGCCTTACGCGTTATTCTCGAAAGGACATAGAAGGCGGGGAAGGCCCACGTATTGCTGTGGCCTTTGTGAAGAAGATCACAAAGAAAGGAGAGAGCAAAGGCGACAGCAAGCATGCCTCGAGCAGCCGTGACGAGGCCAATGGAGCTTCTGTGAGGAAGTTCTTGGGAAAGGCGAGCGGTAATAAGCGAAAGAGGGGCGAGGGGTTGGCGTCAGAACAGGGGTCAGACATCGAGGATGACTTTATCATGAACGACAATACCATGAGCCTGTACGCTGATGACGACGAGGAGACGATGATTGACGAGCCCGTGGAGATAAAGGCGACGGGCAGTCGGAGCCAGAAGCGTATTCAGACGACGGTATTGTCCAAATCAGAGGGAGAAGGAGGGCAGAATTGGGAGTTCACTATGGGTACCGCTTCCGCATCGAAACCCAAACCGCGATACACGTTTCGAGCAGTCATGGGAGGGAATGGTGGTCAGATTCAAAGTGTGGCAAATCCACTGAGGAAAGCACCCCTACTTGCAGATGATGTAATCGAGATTTTTTCGGAGTCTGAGTAGTTGGAACCTGCGTTTCATATTGTTAATTTATAACTGCATGTCATGTACCTGTACCAAAAACGCATTAATCATTCGATCACTTTTTCTCTCCCGGAGAAAGACAAACAAACATAAAATAGGAGAAGGGGAAAAAATAGTAGATAAATTTTACTCTTCGTGGATGGTCACGCCAGAGTAGAACGCCCGGTTCTCAGGTCGCGCCGCCACCATTTGCTGCTGCTGTGAGCTGCCGGACGATCCCGATGTGTTCGACCGCTTGAGCGCGGGACGGAGCGGCGCCTTCGGGACCAAGCGATGCTGCATATCGATACGAATACACTCTTCGTTCATCCACCCGGCTCCAACATCTGGGTACTCATTCAAGTCGACAGGGTACTCGGTACCTGGGTCAGGAGGGACGAATACGCCATCGTTCGTCCACAGTTGGTCTCTGAGAAATTTAAGAGTCTATAAGCACCGTCTAATGATCGAACAGAATGAGAATTAAACTTACCCTTTTTTGTTGAACCATCCTTTGCGACGCCTATCCAGTGGGACGGGTGACGGGCAAATCAGCCGCTCCGAGAAGCGCACAGTCCGACATGGACCCTGTGCGAGAGCAGATGCCTCAACTCCAGCGATGACGATCTGTCTCGGTGCGTCCTCCCTGCGACCGATCGACAATGTCCTGCTCCGAATCGTTGCAGCTGGAGAGGGGCCCATCTGGAACCCAGCACCGCGGGGCATCTCCTCCTGAGGCGAGTGTCTGTCGCGCGTTGGCGACGATCCAGACGGCTGGGGAAGCCTGGTTCTGTCACGGTCGTAGGAGCTTACTGAAGGCGGCGGAGGTAGAGCTGCGGCGTTGCTGGGCCTCCGTTCTCGCAGCATCTCTGGACCTTGTTTCGTATCCCGATCGGGGGAGTATCGCTCGCGCTTACTGTCTCCGGAAACCGCGATGTCGCGACCGTTCGTTGGGGAATGACGCTCGCCAGGTCCAAATCCAGGAGGAATAACGGGGCCACTAAGCCGCCTACTTCTTGGTGCATCGACCTGCATACGCGAGTCATCCCTGCGCGGTGGCGGTACGTCCCGAGGGGCAGATCCAGTGAATCGGACGCTAGGTCCGGTCCCAATCTTTGGTGGACTAGGACGAGACGCTGAAGGACCCGGCGGAAAGACCAAAGGCTTTTCGGAGTCCGAGCCGCTGCCTCGCCTGCGACTTGAGCCAGAATCCCCACTTCCGCTGCGTGGACGAGTCAAATCTTCTCCACCACGAGGAAGGGGCCGGCCCTGCGACTTCACGGTGACAGAAGAACTAGGCATAGGAAGAGAAGCGGGGAGGGGGAGGGGAGAGTCGGGAGGGGATGGCGCTGAGCTGGAGGTCATAGCATCACCAGGGCCCGGGTTTGTAATCATTAATACGGAATTCCTACGTCCGGGGGGCTCTGGCCGCGAAACGGTAGTAGACGTCGCCGTCGTCATGGATTGCGTAGTCGTGTCCAAAGAAGACGTTGAGTAGCTTGTAAGAGTATCAGATTCGTTTTCAGAGCGTTCATAGATGAAAGCATTGGGAACATGTGCGTTAGGGTAGATCTTGAAGCCCCCGTTCGTAGAGCTGTTTTTCGAATTGTTTCGATCTACAGGCGGCATTTGGGCTCCAGAAGATGCTGATTTATATTCAGGCCTAGAAACGTTCGACGATGCCGATACATATTGCGGCGCGGGAGCCTGCGTGTATCCGGGAGCGGTCTTTGTCGGAGGATGACCTGGGTACCCGTAGGAGGGCGTTGCGAGTCAAGAGAGTAGGGAGCAGAGCCAGAGAAACCATATTGTATTGGTATAGTCTGCGGCGCTAGGGTATGCGTTTGTACCGGTACAGTCCTCGGTACGTGCGCCATGGTAGTCTGCTGGAAGAAACCCGCTGTCAGCGCCCCGATGACTCGCCCACCGCGTCGACCGACCTTCTGGGCTTTTAACTGGGCCTTCCTCCCGAGGGGCATGGGGGTTGTATGCCAACCGAGCATCGACAGCATCTCGGTGTTGGGTGGTAAGGGTTTATGAGTTCATGTACGATGACGGGGACCATTGATCGCCTTCTTATATAGAAGAGCATAGAAGAGAAGGAGAAGACGATGACCTGATACATCGAACATGTTGGTTTCCGCGCCACTCGCATGAGCCCCTAAGCTGGACGCCTACACGAGGAGAATGTGCAACCTTGAGAAGCATGTTGGTGACGACGGGCGTCCGCACACACTGTACACGTGTCGCGCTCGAGCTGAAAAGGGGAGTCTTCTTGATTGACCTATACATTAACGAAGAAGCCTGCTTTTCGGCCATGTCATGGCAAGGCTAAACGGTGAGGCTGAATATGAGGTCGATCGCGGTGTTTGTGCTGCTCGCGAAAATGAACTTTCTTCGGAAATTTTGGAACTTAGCCATACTTATAGAGACGGGAGATACCACACAGAAGACACTCTAAATGCTATCACGTGTGTGCCTTCGACATCAAATAACATAAGGATTGAACGTTCCGTGGAGGAACGCAAGTGACTCGCAAAATAGGGTCACGGTACTTGAATTCGAAATAAATTCCAAAAGTGAGTACATGTATCTAATTGAAGACCGTCACTCACTAGTGTCAGAGCCATGCCGAAAACCTGGTGATGAACAGATGCCGGGAGCTACAAGCACTGGTGGTTATACTCCTCATTATCTTCCTCGGCTTATGATCAAACAAACATTTTACTTTCCAAGCTCTAAGATCCTTCACAGCATAAATGAAGAGAGTGTGTATTAGCAAGCTAGGCTGATTTGTATTGACCAAGATATCTGTGAAGTTGATCGTGGCAGAACAAGCTGGTGGTATACAGCAAGACACCACGCATATGTGATGTATTCGTGGGAATGCCCTGCTTTGTCATTTTAGGGCTTCCTCCTCCCCGTCGCATCTTGTTTGGTGCTCTGTGAGCCATATTGTCATTTCTTCCAAGCCTAGGCATTCAGCGTCCGTGCTTCAGTGTTTCAAGTGTGGAGACGAAGCAAAACAAGAACGACTTGCTGGCATGCAAGCCTTACGCTACGAACTTCTTTCTCCGAGTGGGGCAGAATACGCAGCGAGCCTGAAGCTTCTACCATCCACTGTCAACAGAAGACGATCTCGAGATGCAGGAGAAGATTTTCCAAAGGCAGTCTGCAATGTGGTCGTAGCTCGTTCAAATTGGCTTCGAATATATGAAATAGTCGAAGAGAGCGCTCCGGTGCAGCTAGGCCAAGGAAGGGGTAACTGGTCACGTATGAGGAGGGACACGGAAGCGGTTGAGGGCGAAGTTGAGATGGACACGCAAGGAGAAGGATTCGTCAACATGGGCGCAGTCAAGGTAGTCCCACTACTCTTCGTCTTGTCTACAACTTTTTGTGGTTACCGACTCAATGCAATAAACGTTTTGACTTGCTGTGATCTTTTAGTCTGCTTCAGCAATGAACCCGACGTCGGCGACAACGTTTCGCTTCTACTTTATTCGTGAATACCGTCTTCATGGCAATGTCACTGGAATCGAAGCTGTAAAGATTGTTTCAACGGCGGAGGATAATCTTGACCGTCTTGTAGTATCGTTCAAAGATGCAAAAGTCAGTTTGCTACCTTCGCTTTTAGGATGCCTCACTGAACTTTCCTAGGTTGCACTGCTGGAATGGTCTATTCCAGTGCACGATCTTATAACTGTCTCTATACATACTTATGAACGAGCACCTCAAATGGTAAGCATGCGTAGTATCTTTGTGTGTTTAGTCTCGTAATACATTTTATAGGCATCTTTGGATCCTGTGGCATTCAAAGGAGTCCTGCGAGTTGACCCAAACTCGCGCTGTGCCGCTTTATTGCTTCCTAGAGACGCCCTCGCCGTTCTCCCGTTCTACCAAAGTCAGGCAGATTTAGACTTGATGGATTTAGACCAATCTCTCGGAAAGTGCGCATCCACTTTTTTTTTTCTTCCAAAGAGAAATAATAACCACGGACCAGAGAGATACCATACTCTCCGAGCTTCATCATTGATTTCCCCGATGATGTGGATATTCGAGTTCGAAATATCGTTGACTTTGCCTTCCTTCCTGGGTTCAACAACCCAACTGTCGCTCTCCTTTTTCAGACGCAGCAAACTTGGACAGGGTACGCTTCTTGTATCCTACTACAGTAATTAATTCTAATCTAATGCTAATAGGCGCCTCAAAGAATACAAAGACACATGTCACTTATTCATCTTTACCCTTGACCTTGTTACTCGCAAATATCCAATTATCACTGCAGTCGAGAACCTGCCCCACGACTGCTTTTCTATATTACCATGCAGTAGCTCTCTGGGTGGCACAGTCATTCTTAGCTGCAATGCGCTCATTTACGTCGACCAGGCTTCGCGCAAGACTGCGCTTCCCGTGAACGGCTGGGCAGCGCGCGTATCAGATATGCCCATGCAGGCTCTCCGCACGGAAGAGGAAGAGCGCGACCTGAATCTCGAGGGAGCCTGTGCTGCGTTCGTAGACGAACGCACTTTCTTCGTTATTGCGCTCGATGGAATGATATACCCAGTCGAGATCGTGATGGACGGCAAAATCGTGACGCGCCTGTCGATGGGCGCTGCGATGTCGCAAACGACAATCCCTGTTTTTGTAAAAAGTATAAGCATTGGCATCAGTGGCAACGGTGAGCGTGCTCAAGGCGATCTGCTGTTTCTGGGAAGCACCGTGGGCCCGTCGGTGCTTTTGAAGACAACAAGAACTGAGGAGGAAGTTCCGAAGGACGTGAAACAGGATGGAACTTCACCTGCAGCTGTCGCCGACTTTCCGCAAGCCATAGATATCGATGACGAGGATGGTGCGTACTATTGGAACGATCACTTAGCTTCAAATAATGACACAAATGTTAAAAAGATATTTATGCCGACGTCATCAAGGAGACGCAAACAGTACCCAGTCATCTTTCAAATGGTCACTTGTCGAATGTTGAGACTAGAACAATCATTCACCTGTCGTTGTGCGACTCTTTGTTTGCATACGGGTCTATAAATGACATGGCTTTCGCGCTAACTAGAAATGGGGTGCGTATTGCCTTTTCACCGAGCGTAAGCTTATCTCATGAAATCTATAGGACAGGCCAGCGGCGGAGCTAGTTGCTGCGACTGGCTATGGGAAGCTGGGAGGGTTCACGCTATTCCAGGTACGTACTTCTCCATTGACGTCTTCTTTGTATTGACGCTGTTGATCGTTAATCGTACTTCTCGTTAATCGTACTTCTCAGAGGAATTTGCCAACGCGTACGAAGCGGAAACTACACGTTGTTGGAGGTGCTCGGGGCGTGTGGTCTTTGCCAGTCCGCCAGCCTTTGAACTTTAGCGGATCATCTACAGAACGAACGCGTGGATCGGCTTCCGAGATATTCGATACGATCATCGTGAGCACAGATGCGAACCCTTCGCCCGGTTTAACTAGAGTACGTGTTTTTGTTCATTGGCTTCTCTAGGAAATGCAATGTTGAAGCTAATATTGCAGTTCGCTTTGCGAACGTCGCGGAACGATGTTGCGATTACAACACGTCGGACGGAAACTACGATTGGTGCAGCGTCGTTTTTTCAACGGACTGCAATTTTGCACGTCACCACTGATCTCGTTCGAGTGCTCGAGCCCGGTTAGTCCCTCAGATAGCATTAACCCATGCAAAAGAGCAGACAAGTCTAACGATTGGCTCCTGTGCTTGAATAAGATTGCAGCGAGCGACAATGCATCAAAGACATGGATGGCGTTGTTAAGCGGCCAAAAATCCGTTACTGCTGTATCTCAGACCCATTCGTTCTCATTATCCGTGAGGATGATTCCCTTGGGCTCTTCGTCGGGGATGCAGAGCGCGGGCGCATTCGAAGAAAGGATATGACTCCGATGGGTGAAAAGGTCGGCACCATTATGTCTTGATTGTCTTATAAAATAGATTTTGAACAGCATTGTTACACCACTAGGTATCTCGGTATTCTGCTGGTTGCTTTTTTTCAGACCAAAGTGGAATTTTCGAGTTACATACCAACCCAAAGTCTACTGCTTCAGACAACAAGCAGAAGGGTGCGACCGCGTCGCTTGAGTCAGCCGTCGACGCACAGCGTGGAACTCAGTGGCTTATTCTCTGTCGGCCACAGGGCGTGATAGAGGTAAGTATCCACCCTTTTTTTATCTCGCTAAATTGACTCGCCGACTCCGTCTACCTTGTCCAGATCTGGACTTTACCAAAATTAAGTATCGTGTATTCGACGTCGATCATCAAAGACCTGCCATCCGTATTGTCAGATTCGTTTGACCCTCCCGCGGTATCGCTGCCCGAAGACCCGCCGCGAAAACCCCAAGAGCTTGATGTCGATCAACTGCAATTCGCTCCGATAGGTGGAGCATCCCCTCAACCTCATTTAATAGTAGCTATTTCAATGATATCATCGAATATGTCTTACTGATCTAATTCCCGTACTTCCCAGGTACTATTACGCTGTGGACAAATGGCCATTTACCAAGGGGTTGCTATTGAAAAGCCTGAGTGGCCGGAAAGTCCGCCTCGGAATACCACTCTGCAAGTCAATTTTGTGAGAATGGCCTCTCGATCCTTCGAGCCGCGGCAGAACGAGACAACGGAGAAATCGTCATTGATATCGGAACAAAAGCGAATCTTCCGGAACCTCGTTACGTTCACGACGTCGCCCACGCCTGAATCGACGCTCTCAGGCGTGTTTGTCACGGGAGATCAGCCGTCATGGATTGTGTGCACTGACAAAGAGGGTCTTAGGATTCACTCATGCGGTTACCAGGTCGTCAATTCATTCACGACGTGCTCAGTCTGGGACTCCAAGGGTGATTTTTTGATGCACACTGACGAGGTTTGTGTCATGCTTGCATGTCTGTTCATATGGAATTCCACTGATACTGACGCATCTATTCAGGGCCCATGCCTCCTGGAGTGGATGCCTGACATGAATTTAGGCACTAAGATGCCTTCTAGATCTGTCCCTCAGCCTCGAACATATACCAACGTGACGTTTGATGCAACAACCGGGCTTGTGGTTGCTGCCTCCTCAATCCACAATTTGTTCACCCTTTTCGATGAAGATGGGAATAAATTGTGGGAGCCTGACGGTTAGTATTGTTTGCTTACATCTTGGCGATGGAAGCTAATTCCTTTATTCCAGCGCCGAATGTAAACTATCCTCAATCTGAAATGTCGACGCTGGAACTCTTTCCATCAGATTTCTCATGCGTGATGGATGGGTGGGTGTTTACATCTATTTATACGTCTGCCGTCTCATTTACGTTTGGAATTTCCCTTGAATTAGGTACGAATTTCAGCCTAATGAGTTCGTCAATGGGTTGGAATGCATTCAGCTTGAAACACAAAGCACAGAAAGCGGCATGAAAGATTTCATCGCCGTCGGCACAACAGTAAACAGGGGAGAGGATTTGGCCGTCAAGGGCGCGGTAAGCATTCCATCTGATCACTTCATATAAGTACTATATTCTTGAACATTCACAACTTCCTACAGACGTACGTATTTGACATCGTAGAAGTTGTGCCGGATCCCGAGAAGGCTCAGACAAGATGTTTCAAGCTTCGCATGTTATGCAAGGATGATGCAAAGGGGCCTGTCACGGCATTATGCGGAATGAATGGGTACCTTGTTTCATCTATGGGACAGAAAGTACGTGCTATATTGAAACGGTAGGGCTATGTTGTTCTCAGAATTTCTTCATACATAGATTTTTGTTCGTGCACTCGATCTCGACGAGCGGCTCGTGGGTGTCGCCTTTTTGGATGTTGGGATATACGTCACGTCTCTGCGCTCAATCAAGAACCTCCTTCTTGTCGGGGATGCGGTGAAGAGTGTGTGGTTCGTCGCCTTCCAGGTAGCGTTTTTACCTCTTTTGTCATGCTGAAGAATACTTGAGAACTGACCAAGAGGGCCTTTGTAGGAGGACCCATTCAAGCTTGTGGTCATCGCGAAGGACATACAGCCGCTCTGCGTCGCCACTTCTGATTTCTTGTTCGCATCTTCTGGCCTGTTTTACATTGTTTTAAGTGACGAGGAAGGCATCGTTCGACTACTTGAGTACGACCCTTTAGGTATGCACCTTGCAGGATTTATATATTCCCATACATTCTTAAACATCGATACATTAGACCCCGAATCGCGGAACGGACAATACCTCCTACGCCGCACTGAATTCCATGGACAAATGGAAAGTCATGCAACAGCACTTGTCGCGCGCCGCCTACCCGGAGACGAGGGCCTTGTTCCGGAGGCTCGGCTTTTAAGCGGTAATGCATTTCGGGATAGGGTTTATTTCGGAAACCAGTTTCTGATTGCGGTTTTATGAATAGGGGCAGCAGACGGCTCGATGTACGCGCTGACGCCCGTCGACTCAGAGGAAGCCGCGAAAAGGCTGCAGCTTCTGCAAGGTCAGCTCTCACGGAACATGCAGCACGTTGCGGGGCTGAACCCACGAGCATTCCGGTACGATATTTTTTGTCGATGCGAATCAACAACGGTTTAAAGTCATTGCAACTCATTTTACTCGACTCTAACAACAGAATCGTACGCAACGAGTCCGTGTCCAGGCCGCTTTCGAAGGGGATCCTAGATGGGAATCTGCTAGCTGCATTCGAAGAATTGCCAATCCCGCGACAAAATGAGATTACACGGCCAATTGGCACTGAAAGACTCACAGTGCTCAAGGATTGGATGTCGCTGAGTGGGCCTTGGTAGAGTAGACAAGTAATAAGAACGTCGTAATTATCGAAAATGTAGCATTAGCTATTATTTAGTGTCGTAGTGTACCGTGGGAAAGTGATTGCTTGCCGAATCGCGTCGCGTCGCGTCGAACCCATCTCTTCGAGCTTTACACTATTCACGTCTCGTTGGGCGCCGTTTTGACGATTCTGCAGCTGTAACGTCTATACTGACTCGAACTTGTCTTACTGTGAATATCGAACATTCGTCTTTAGCCCGTTTCTATCTGCATGGGTTAGTGAGACATCTGCGTTAACGATTTCCAGTCCCGCCGTTATTTATTGACACATTGAGCAGCAGCTGCACCAAGTAACTCTTCATCAGCTTCTGCAAACCCTGTTTCGAGGAAGCGATCATCGAAAGATGCGGGGCTTACTTCCAAATCAGAGCCACCCGCGAAACGAGGTTCGCTGTCCTTTAGTGTGGAATGTCTATCCGGAGAGTAACCACATCACAACTCTAACAACAGTATTTCCTATCTTTGGTAAATCCTCGGACATCTTACCTCAAGACGAACCGTCTGGGCCTTTCCGCTGGAGGCGACTTCCGTCTCTGACCGCATCCTGTCTTTATGGCGAAAACTCAGCTCCGGAAATCCGGACGAAGATAGCTGCGTTCGATCTGGACGGGACAGTCATCAAGTGGTCTTCTTTCAATAATGGATCTCAATGGGAATACTGGAATAAAAAGGTCCCGCAAGCCTTAAAGCAAGCTCATGAATCGGGGTATGTGATGTTTCTTCTTGGTCTTTCCGTGCATTGATCACCGTTCCGCCACTTTCCTAGGTACACTGTGGTTTTCTTCAGTAATCAGTGCTTGCATGAGAAAAAGCTGGTACAATGGAAGCAAAAAATACCCTCTATCGCCAAGGCTGTACGTGTCTAGCACCCGCGACAAAAAATCTAGCCTGAATCCTGTTTCTATAGTTGCACGACGTCCCATTCGTGATATTTGCTGCCACCGCTAAAGATGTGTACAGAAAGCCCATGCCTGGGATGTGGGTAGCTCTGGAGAAACTCGCGTTGGAAGCAGGGATTACTATAGGTACTTGACATGAGTACGGCGCTCGCTTTCTTCGATCTCTGAACACAACTATTATAGATAAAGCTCAGTCTTTCTTCGTCGGTGACGCTGCTGGTAGGAAAGCAGACTTCTCTGGAACGGACAGGAAATTTGCATTGAACTTGAACTTGCAGTTTTATACTCCCGAAGTGAGCAACCCTTTTTATCTCTATTGGCCTTGCTTTGGACCATCGTTTATATCTATGTTTTTATAGGAGTACTTCTTGCACCAAGCACCCGAGGTTTATACTCTTCAGGGATCTCATGTGAGTAGCCTGCTTCCAACAGAAAGTTAGTCTTTCCTCTAGATGCACGCGTTAATACCATTGAAGCTGATGACTGACGGTCGCAGTTCCAAGAATCACTCCGACATCTTCACCAATCCTACCAATGGCGTCAAAGAAGCAAGCAGAGATAGTTATTTTTGTCGGATCGCCCGCCTCGGGAAAGACAACCTACTATGAGAGTGTCTTTCTTCCAGCAGGCTATGTACACGTCAATCAGGACAAGCTGGGGAGTCGTGCCAAATGTATGAAGACTGCAGAAGAATATGTCAAGAAAGGCGTCAGCTGCGTGATAGGTCTGGAATGCCCCTTCCCTATCTTTTGTTTATGTACCTGACCCGCGTCCTGCTGTAGACAATACAAACAGAGATAAAAAGACCCGACAGCATTATCTAGATTTGGCGAAGACCTTGGACGTTCCAATCAGGTCTATTTTGACTCTTTTCGTATGTGCATTGAAGACTGAGCTAAGGCAGGTGTTTTTGGTTCAAATCGTCGCCGGAGCTCGCATGGCATAACAATTTATATCGCGCCTTCTGTCTCCCCTTGCTTGCGGAAACGACAACAGCGGTTGCCAAGGTATTTCATTCTGAGCTCTCCTCGTAGGTTGATTGATGTTGATGAGATTATAGTCGGACAGAAAGCTCATTCCCTATACTGCCTTTTTATCTTTTGCGCAAGGATTCGAAGAGCCTTCTGTCCACGAGGGGTTCCACGATGTGAAGACGGTGAATTGGATTTTCGAAGGGGACAGTTCAAAAGAGCGTTTCTGGAAAATGTGGCTGCAGATAGATGGCAAGTGATGCCGCATACTTGTACACTTTTTACAAAATGGATTTAATTTGTTTTGGTATATGATGCTGTGGTTATTCGTGTCTACAAGAGCGACTCGTTACTCCTCCTGTGCGGCGAGTCCACTTAGGTCTCTTGTTGTGCTGCAATCGAAAAAGATCATTAGGTTGCAGCGAGAATGGGAAGGGAACTACACGACGCACTCGTTGACACTTCCAAAGAACTCGATGCGATCGATTCGGGTCGTTTCTTCATCGCCTTGATTGCTTGCGACAAAAATCTAGTAAATAAGGATAATAATAAGTTTCTTTTTGCATAGACGCGTCACTCAGATTCCACAAAGATGCGTACGTGTAGGCTGTTGACATTCTGGAAACGGACGTAATGCAGTTGGATGGGCTTGCCCGAGCGGGCATCCTCTTCGCTACGGACGAACGCTTGTGCCGTCTGCGCGTCCTCCACGTCCTCAAAGCCGATGGATGGTTGATTTACGAATATCCGGACGTCCTGCGGGGCCTGGGATATGTGCGCTTCGTTTGTGTGGATCACCAGGCTCCGTACGCGAACTTTCTGGTTGAACTGACGGGGACAGCATAAGTCAACGATAGTCGCTCCGATTCAGAACTCACAAAGACGTTAAGAAGCAGCTGCTCGTCCGCATCGCTCTCCAAGAAGGCGGCATCGACTGGGGCGTCCTTAGATAGGATGCTCTTCAAGGGGTGCTCGTGGGCTTCGTTGAGGCAGTTGACCTGAGATGGATCGAGCTGGTCACGGAGGCTCTTCTGCATGCGTCCGACGGGAGAGGGAGAAAGCAAAAGGTCATGAGGAGCTTGTCTGTCAAAGGGCTTTTCTACGTACGTCGCCAGTGTCCTTGGACCCAGCGGTCAGAGTCGTGCTCATGGCGGTTTGAAAGAAAGTAGGTGACAGCCGCATTCCCAGTGTATGTATGCGTGTACCCCTTACAGACGACGCGTATATGCAGCGCGTAATTGGCACAGCCTCCCCAGCTTACAACTAGCTGTGAATTTTTATAACTGATCCGTACATTATTATGCGAGTAGTTAAAGTTGGTTTTCCCTTCAGTTTTCAACAATCTCACGTTCCGGTACTTCCAGGAGGCCCTCTCATCCTAATTCTGCTTTTCCCTCCGTCGCTTTTCTCCTCCGGCTCCGAGTTCTTTTTTGCTGCCTCCTGGCGCGCCTTTGCGTCCCGCACAGCCTCGCCCTCTTTACGCCATTCTTTGCGCTCGTATGCGTCCCAGTCGTCCTTCGCGTCGACCCAGCGCTCCTGAACATCGTGCACGTTGCTGCGCACGCCCGGCAGCGGGCCCGCGGCGCTCGAAAAGAGTGCGTACGTGTTCGGGCGGCCGGCGTCGGAGTTAGGCTGGGAGCTGGAGATAGGGACGGTACCCGCAGGCGCAGACCCTGGGGGAGGAACGTAGACGTACCCGGTCGCGCGGTCGATCGCGTGCGTGAGGTGTAGCATCGAATGTTTGTCCTGCAGAGAGATTATATGCGAAGGTTAGATAGTGTGTTCATGTCGTGTACTTACCTCGACAGCGAGCGTTTCAAAGCCCACAAGCGCGTAGTCCTCGATCAGCGAGCAGATTGCCATGTTGAGGGCGGCGTACCGCGGCGACGCGGATGATAGGAGGTTTTCGAGGTGTGAGAGGTCCTGTACTTCCGTGTAGAAATCGAGATTGAAATCTGTTGTTTGGACGTTGAGTACTATACTACATGATGGTAGTGTATTTGAGGAAGGCGCACCGAGTTCACCGTACTGAGTGATTAGGTCAATCTTGGAGAGCACGTTTATGTGCGGGAGCTCGAGGTGCAGCATCGTCCGCAGCGATAGAAGCAAGACTGACACGTACTTGGACGCGTCCGTCACGTAGTGTGCATCACACAGATGCACGCATGCTAGCTAGACGATGAGCATTTAGATTTTTCTTTTCTTTTTCTTTCTCATGAAAACATGGCGAAATGTGGAAGAAACCCGCACTACGCACCCGGAAACCGCGCTTGGTGAGCTTCTCGATGATGCGCTTCAGGCTTTCGTGGTTCGTGCTGAGCTCAACCTGGCCGGGGAGGTCGAACAATACATAAGCATCCTTCCCGAGGGCCTGCAGGCGGACGTCGAGCCAGTCGAAGTTGGCGTCGAGGTACTCCATGCAGTAGAGCATGGCGCCGTTCGGACCTAAGCCGTGCTCAACCATGACATCCTCGAGAGTGACGAGCGACGCAATGTCGAGGGCGCATGGATACGGTATGTTCTCGTTGGCGGGGTCGAGGTTGACGATGGAGATGGGGCGGTCGAGCGCGGTAAAGAGCTGGTGTTTCCCGTACGCGTAGGTGGACTTGCCACTGCCGGGCGAGCCTATGACAATCTCACCAAACGGCATCTTCTGCTGAACAATTATATACTTTTGTTCCTCCTTGACTCCTTCAGTATATACAGTCAATGGTAAGCTGGATATCAAGCAGGCGTTTTTTCTATAGTCAAGTCAGTCTGAAGGCAGTCAAAGTCAAGTCCAGGAGTAAGTCAGCAGCAAATACTATGGAAAATCTGAACATCTTGAGTCTTGACGACTCCTCCGCATACTCTTTACTCTTTTTTCTTTCGTTCCTCTTCCAAATTTGTGAAACTAGTAAGTAATATTGTTCAAAAGTTACCGGATTTTCCAACATAATTTTAAGTTAGGAAAGCATGTCTGTTCAATATCAGCGCATACATACGCGTAGTACTGACGTGTCTACTAACTCTACCTTCCGCTACTTCGGTTTAGGGCCGGCATTTGCGTACAACGCGTACTCTACTTTCCAAGTTACACGTTACCTCTTATTCCACCAACTCCTCACCGTCAGCCCCCAGTCCCCATGAAGCTCAAGGAAATTCACAGGACAGCGACGTTCGCATGGTCCCCCTCTCCTTCTGTACCTCTTCTAGCGTCGGGAACGGTGTCGGGCGCGCTCGACGAATCCTTCAGCAATGACAGCCAGCTGGAAATATGGGAGCCTGACTTTATGGACAAGGCCGAGTATGACCTGGGTGGCCTGGAACAAAAAGGCCCTAAGGCTTTTGTTTCGTCGACGTCGAGGTGTGGTAACTCGTCTATTTCGGATGCATTTAGCTAAGTAGGTGTGCTGCAAGGTTCAATCGCATTGCATGGGGATCCCCCAACAGCGGCCGTGGTCGAGGTGTCATAGCCGCTGGTATGGAGAATGGCGAGTTGTGCTTGTGGGATCCAGAGAAGATACTTGAGACCTCAGAGTATACTTTTCACTGAGTTCAACATTTATGTGATATTTATTGTCTGGTATTGCAGCTCTGCCGGGTCACTCATTCTGCGCAATACGACTCATCAGGGCTCTGTTCGCGGACTCGACTTCAACCCGATTCAAACCAACCTTCTGTCGTCCGGTGCTACTAACGGAGAGGCATGTCTTCTTTTATCGCTTCCGGAGGCGCTTTAACACGCGTTGCAGATCTACATATGGGATCTGAAAGACCCGAGTAAGCCCTACTCCCCCGGGACGCGCTCCTCGAAGCTCGACGAGATCACGTCACTCGCGTGGAACAGGCAGGTCCAATATGTCCTCGCGTCGTCCAGCAGTTCGGGCCAGACGGTCGTCTGGGATTTGCGAAACAAACGCGAAGTCGTCGCGCTCGCATACGGCGCTGCGATGCAGGGTCTGAATATCATGGGCGCCGGAGGCAGAAAGGGCATGAGCGACGTCGCATGGCATCCTGATAATGTATTTCTTTCTCTTGGATTTGAATTCTTAGATGTGTAAATAACTGATCGCGGTGTAGGCGACGAGACTCGTTACGTCCTCAGAAGATGACGCCTCGCCAGTTGTCATGGTCTGGGATCTGCGTAATGCGCGCGCTCCTGAGAAGGTGTGTGTCCGATTTAAATGGTGATGGAGTTGGTGCTCATCTTTTCTTCAAAAGATCTTGACAGGACACGAAAAGGGTATTCTATCACTGTCGTGGTGCAAACAGGATGCCGATCTACTTTTATCTTGCGGGAAGGATAATCGTGCGCTCTGCTGGAACCCTCAGACCGCTGAAATCATTGGCGAAGTACGTCGTTTTGTCGTTGAAAAGCTTTCGATAAATTAACACGTGTTTCAGCTTCCATACGCTGATAATTGGGCCTTCCAAGTGCAATGGTGTCCCCGAAACCCTGATCTTCTCGCGACCGCCTACTTTGATGGCACGATTGGTGTTCACTCGTTGCAGACAACGAATGAACCCTCGGATGACCAGCTGACCGCCCCGACGCCCAAGGCAGACGGTTCCGATGTGTTCGACGTACCTGGCTTCTCCCGCACGACGCAAGCGACGCTCTCTTTGAAACAGCCGCCAAAGTGGTTGAGGCGGCCAGTTACAAGCTCGTTCGGTTACGGCGGCAACCTCGTATCAGTGTCAAACCTACCGTCTGCGCAAGGCAAGAATCAGAGTAGCGTCGTGCATTTGCATAAGGTCGCGACAGAGCCTTCGATTGTCTCGCGTGCGAAGGAGCTAAAGAGCGCGGCGGACGAGCAAGCGCTGAGGGCGTTCGCTCAGGGCAAGTCGGCTGAGGCGGCTGCCCGCGCGGGACACGATGCAGCGAGCTGGAAGGCGCTCGCGAGTCTCTTCAAAGCAGACTCGCGCGAGGAGCTCGTCATGCTGCTTGGATTTTCGAAGTCGGAGATTGCGGCACGTGTTGTGGAAGCGGTTGAGAAGATCAGGGCGACTGCAACGCCTACGCAGGCGCCAGCGGACGTGCTCGATGAAGAGAGCAAGGTGCACGAGCCTGTAGTGTCCTTCGCCGAACCTGAGGCGGAGCAGGAGCAAGAGTGCGAACGCACGCCGTCTGAGCAAGGAACAAGTGTCGCGTCAGATCACACTGATGTCACCAAAGCCGTTGACGGGGAGTCGACCACGACTGCTCCGTCCCTATTCGGGGACGACATCGGCGGCACGCCGCAATCGGACGCGGAGGCCGACTTCTTCAGCACGATGGGCACCACTCGCAACACGATCCCGGATCACGTTCAAATTCCTCATCAAAACTACGCACACGACTCATCCGTCGCGGCCACGGTCGGCTCGCGCCCATCTTCCTCGGCGTCGGAGGTTATGAAAAGCAATACGTTCCGGATCTACCCCTCGGAGGAGTCGGAAATTGACCGTCTGGTGACCAAGTCGCTCGTCCTCGGCGATTTTGAGTCGGCGGTGACGTTGTGCTTGTCGGCCGAAAGGTATGCTGATGCAATCCTCCTGGCCGTTAAGGGTGGCCCAGCGCTTCTACAGCGTACACAGCAAACGTACTTCGAGAAGCGGACGATTAACCTGCCGTACCTCCGCCTATTCCAGTCTATTGTTACCGAGGATCTGGATGACATTGTGCAGAACGCGGATCTGCAGGAGTGGCAGGAGATCTTTGTGGTTCTCTGCACGTTTGCGAAGCCCGATGAGTTTGCAAACCTTGCGGAGCAGCTCGGTCAGCGTTTGGAATTCAATGCGAGCATGACGAAGAGTGCAGAGGCGCTTGGTGCGGAGGAGCTCAGGAAGAACGCGACACTGACTTACCTCGCTGCGGGCCGGCTCGAGAAGGTTGTCAATATCTGGACGGAGGAGATGGCGGAGGAAGAGGGCCGGCTTCTTGATGGCGCGGACGAGAAGAGTAGCTTGCGCTATTCTGCTCACGCACATGCTTTGCAGACATTTATGGAAAAAGTAACCATCTTCCGCAGTGCGAATAACTACGCCGACGCGGACCTGAAGGTGACGCCGGACCCCTCGGCCGTGCGGACGTACAAACTTTCGAACCTCTACGAGCGCTACTTTGAGTATGCCGACCTGTTGGCTACGCAAGGCCTCCTTGAGGAAGCCGTCAGCTTCTTGAAGCTCATTCCATCAGATTATCAAAGCACTACTGGTAACTCAGATTTCGACTTCACAATGGCACGCGAGCGCCTGCTGGCTGCTGCGGGTCATTCTCAGGCTTCGAAGGTGCCGGCTAAAGTAGTCCATGTTCCTTCTGCATCTACATCAACGATTCCGCCGCAGGCCAACGTCTACGGTTACTCTGCATATTCGGCTCAACCGGTCCCTGCCGCAGTTGCCCCAGCCAGTGTTCGTGTACCTTCGACACAGTATCCGTCATACAACTCGAACGGCTCTGCCGCGCCGAGCCAAGCCGATAACCCGTACATTCCGCCTTACGCAATTGCGCAGGCTGTCCAAGTTCCTGCGCCGCCTCCTCCTATTTCGAGCACATCCCAACCGAATGTCCCGCCTCCGCCACCCAAGAAGCGTGATAACTCAGGGTGGAATGACGCGCCCGTTTTGGACCGCCGCACGCCTGTTTCTCACCCGCCTGGTAAGGTCGCCGCAATCACGTCGCCGTTCCCAAATGTCACTCCCCCACCTGGTTCTGTTCCTGGATCTCCTTTGCATGGGCCCCCGCAGGGTCTTCCGCCTCCGCCTCGTCCTGGGAGCGTCAACAGAGGGCCTCCGCAAGCCTTGCAGGGCCCGCCGCCTGGTGCCGGCCAGCATCGAATGCCGCCCGTCCCTCAGCAGGGGCAGGGTGCATATGCACCTCCTCCAGGGAGAACCTACTCTCCTTTCCAGCAAGGCCAGGCGCCTCCAAGTCAGCAGGGTCCTCCGCCGTCTCGCGCACCGTCCCAGTTCGCTGCACCTGGGCGTGTGATCTCTCCTCAGCAATCCCAAGGAGCCCCGCGCCAGATGCCGCCCCCTCAAAGCCAATTTGGAGGGCCGGCGCTGCGCGGTCCCGGGATGCCTTCCACAAGTGGTCCTGGAGGTCCTGGAGTATCGAATCCATACGCGCGTGCGACGCCGCCGCCAGGCTGGCCGGGTCCTGCAGGGCCAGGTAGTATACATGGAGCGCAGCAAATAAACAATTCTGCTCCCTCGCAGATGCAGCCTCCTCCGGGACCGTACGGGCCGCCGCCGACTGCGGCGAGGCAGATACCTCCTCCCGGTGTGTCTGGCCTTCCTCCGCAGACACAGCATGTTCCGCCGCCTCGTGCGCCATCTGCTGGATCTCTGCCTCCTCAGGGTCCGCCTTCAGGATCTGCGGGTGCATCACGTCTTCCGCCTTCGAGGCAAGGTCCGCCTCCGCCAAAATATCGTGAGTGTAGCGTCTATCTCGTAGAGGAAATGTGAACTAATTTAACTCGAACTCAAACAGCGCCGGGTGACCGATCCCATATCTCTAATGATTCAAAGCGGGCATACGAGATCCTCCTTCAGGCTCTTGGTCACTTGAAGCAGGTTTCCCCGGTACGTTGGATGCCTTCAATCACAACAACTTTATACTCACGCTGCCAATCGTAGCCCCAGCAAAAGCGGATGGTCGACGATACTGAACGCAGACTTAATTCTCTGTTCGATGCTCTCAACTGCGAAGCTCTATCTGAGTTCGTTGTCAAGCAACTCAACGCTCTCACAGAAGGTAGATTCTTTCTATCGAAAGAAAAGGTTGTGATATACTCATATCTTTTTTTCAGCAATGGCGACACACGACCAACAGCGCTCGTTGATGATTCACGGGGAGTTGCTGGCGCAGGGATCGCGAACAGATGATATTGGGTTGTGGATGTCCGCCATTAAGCTGCTCATCATGCGGCTGTGATTATATTACGAACAACGCTGAATATTGTTAATATTTGCGAATCAGCGTAGAAATTGGAGTCTCTTCTTCCTCTGCTGAAAAATACATGGTTTCGTTTATTCTGAACAATATTCAAGGAAGAACGTCTTCAGAAAATTCCGACTTAAGAGATCGACAGTGAGACCGCTGTTGCCTAATATGGACGTCAGTAGCCTCGTCAAACGACTTTCTTTTGTTCTTCGACCTCAGCTTCACGAGGCTTCATCTAGTCTTGCGCTCACCAATGGCTGAGATGAAAGTCGAGGACGAGGCCATGGCTGTTGACCTTGATGAAAGCCGCAGTGTCGAGCACTTCCGGCTATCTATGGAGCAGTTCTCGTTCAAAACCCCGGAATCGTCGCCGTATCGCAGGTCTGCGCGGCTAGGCGTCAAGTACTGAGAGTGACGAAGATTTGTTGGCTTCTGCTTCTCCCTCCCCCTCTAAATCTCCGAAGAAACTGTGCTCGTCAGGTAGACGAAGAGTCGCCTAAGAAGGCAAAGAAGAAAAGAGGGTACGCTCCTCCCGAGACATACGCGCACTTGGACTACTTGACAGATTGCCTTGCTGAAAATTTGGACGGTAAGCTCTAGCTACAGTTTTTTTTTTTCTTTTTGAGCTTATTACGAATGAATTCGCTACTCAGTGATGTTTTGTGGTATAAAGTACGTTTGCACTGCCCAGAGAATAAAGCGACTTACTCATCACGTTTAACTTCTAGTCCCGGAAGAGTCTCTGCCGAAGTCGGGCATCATTTCGCCCACCCCACAAATCTTTTCTACAAGATACTTTTCAGTTCGGGTAATGAAACGCACTTCTTCACTCCTTTGGACATGCTAACGGCGACGTAGGTCTCACCGATCGCCTCATCCCTGCGTCAGAGGATCATACTCTTCCTAGTCTATACTCACTTGGTATTGTAAGTCATGTGTGCATGCGTTTGACTCAATATAACTGATGTTTTGTTATTTAGACTGATTTGGTGGATCGTCCTTCTTGCAGCGTTCGTCCTGTCTCATCTTTTGTCTTAACAATGCAAGGGGGTGACGTAAAAGTTTTCTGTTTCGCAAAATAGGCCGACGAGCTTTCTGACAAAGAAATGGTTGCTGCGGTGCCCTCTTTCCTCCAGAAAGTAGTCAAGTACAGACCGCGTGCTGTGTGCTTCATCGGAATGGGTATGTGGCTCAACGTCGAGAAGGGATTTAAGCGTGCGATTGTCGAAAAGGGAGGCACAGACTCGCTATGGTCGACTCTCGCAAGTCCAGGAAAGACACCATTCTCTCGATCCCAAAAGGGAATGCCCAATCCGAGAAAACGTGGTACCAAGGGGAAAGCTCCGAGTGCCAGTGGCTTGCAACCCTACAAGGTCGTACACCCCAAAAGTGATACTTCCCGTGAGCACAGTGTTCCCATGTTTTGCTTTCACGACTAACCTTCCGTCAGCTGTCAGTGAAACAATATTCTTCTCTTCGCCAAGTTCCTCGGGCTTAGCGGCAAGCGTGACAGTGAGAGCTCTTGCTTATATGTCATTTGCTCTTAGAGCTGATACGCTTCCAGCTAGCGGAGAAAATTGAGCTTCTGCAACGACTCCGCGACTATGTTCGCGATCACAAGAGTGGGGTACTCGATACGACAAATATGCAGGAAGTGCCAATCTAGCTTTTAGGCTATTATCTAACGCTTAATCAAGCAGCATCTCATGATGTCTTCCCATTACAATAATCCTAAGGTAGGCGACATTCTATCTCGACCACTGTGACATGTCACGGTCACGCGGCCAAATCTTCGGCTTGGGCGGATTTTTTTTTGGGGGAAACATAGAAATCAATCAAATCAGACGAAAACAACTTTTCGAAGACAGATTTACTGTATTTTGCAGTCATACATGTTGTAGCAGTACTATACAGTAGTATAAAAGAGAAATTAAAGGCTAAGCTAGATGTTTGCATTGGCAATTTCTTCCATGATTGAGGTAGGAACAACTCGGTGTCCACAATAGTGCTTTGCGGCACATACGGCTTGTAAGTGAAAAAAGTAAAAGGAGATGGCTCACCGGCAAGTCTGCACTAAGGAAACAGAGTCAAGGCACTCCAGCATATTCTTTTCCATAATAGCTAGTGAGGATGTTCGTGGTGTAGCCCGATAACGTTGCTTTGTGAATTCTGTTGAAATTACCAAATAAATGCAGTGGCTGATTATATTATATAATTACCAATATACAAATAAGGCAATGTAACGTCACGGTAACGCGGCCAAATTCTGGCAGATTTTTTTCCAAACCATGCTCAAACATGCAGAAACGACGTTTAGAGTACAAATAAATCAACTTTTTTTTCGGGCTTATTTCTTCATGAAAACTTTTTTTTTCTGAAAACCCCTGCATCATTCAGTAGCTATACATGATATCTTCATGATGTAGCTGTTAGAATGAGCCTTTGTGGGATGTTGAGTGAGGAATAAAGTGAGGAAAAAAGGTGTCACACAGGTGGTCGAGATAGAATGTCGCCTACCTTATTCCTAATAGCAATGATGCAACCGCGTCATCTCTGTATTATGTGTACTTCTTTGAGTCCTCGTCGCCTACGAGAAAGTTTGAGACTCCTTTCAATTATGAGATTCATTTATAGCATGTTTGATTGCTTCTTCTCTACTGTTTATAAATGCCACCTTGTTGCGACACGTATTTCCAAAAGGGATGCTCAAGTGCATTGAGTACATGTGCTCTGAGTCTGAAGGGATTGACGTTGTGGACCAATACTTTCCTAAGCGAGATGCATCCGATCCAATTCGGGGTTTGTGTTGAACGTCGTGCTGTCGTACTTGCCTTAGCCTTCAGGCCCAGTGAAAAGTCACTCTTGTGAGATCGGACTGTATCGTATGAAATCGTATAGAGTCTTGTGGATTCGAATCAGATCGAGTGAACTCGGATGGTGGTCCGAAGGCTGTGTTGCGACTCAATTTAGACGTCTGATTTTCCGTTGCAACTTACTCAGGAGATCGACGGGAACGAGAAAAATGGCCAAATAAAAATAAATTTGCCCAACAAACTGCACTCGGCTTATGTAAATTGAATTCGTTCAACTCAATCAGTCGCTCGAACTCGCTCGAACTTGTGCTCTCTCGTTCAAGTCGCTTCTCACGTGCTCAGTTTAGAACTCCGCTGCCCTCCGCCAAAGAATTTGCGGTTTTCACTCGATTGCCTAGTGACAAAACTTCTCTCCACCACCATCGCCCTCCACAGCAAAGGCGATCATCCGCTTCTCAAAGTATGTTTGCTGTGTGCGCTGCAGAAATGCTGGGCCACCCAGGAGGATTGCATCAGCATACCTTTCGGCTGACAAGCACAACGTCACCGTCGACTCAAAATCGCCAAGAACGAGCAAGAGTTGCACTTTAGCGAACACACTCCCGCAATGCTCACAGCTGCAGACGGCGTGCCGGCGGGTGCGGCGGCGGTGCGGCGGTGGGTGCGGCGCTGTCGTGGGACGCGCTCCCCGAGGCGCTGCTCGCGGACTGCGTGCAACTCGTCAAGGCGAGCTTGATCGAGGGTGCGTGGCGCCAGCCGGCCGTTCTCTCTTCTTTTTCTTTTCTTTCTGTTCTGCGAGAGCTGAGGGTGTGCTGGCAGGGAACAAGAAGGATAATCTAATAGTAATATACACGCCCGCAAGCAATTTGAAGGTGGTCGCGGCTGCGGCGCTGGGGCGGGGGCTTCGCCGGCTAAACTATGCGATGATAATTGCTTTTTTCTTATGGTAGAAAACGGGAGACATGGCCGTCGTTTCTAAGCGCGACAAAAATGTGTGTCCTTCCCCTCCCCCTTCTTCACTTTTCCTGGTGTCGAAACTCAAAAGTAACAGGTGAAGTGCGTGCCCCTCCCCTCATAAAAAAACTCCTGCTTACTTCGTCCGACTTCGATAGTACACGTTGCGAAGCGCGAGAATGCGATCGTGAGCCGGCTGAACAAGGCGAAGCTGAAGAAGTCCGCTTCCGCATCCAATTACGCCGTACCGCCAAAGTCATCCCACACAGGGACGGAGCGGTCATGATCGACTCACCATCAACGGTTTTCATGACATCAGTGTGGTCTGACGTGACGCTCGTTCCCTGCTCGGACGGTGTACGTTCGCACTCTTGTTCCTGTTCAGCTCAGGGTTCTGCGAAAGAGACTACAGACTCGTGCACCTTACTCTCCTCAGCATCGAGCATGTCCGCCAGCACTTGCGTAGACGTTGCAGTCGCCCTGATCTTCTCAACTGCTTCCATGTGATCTCCGACTTCGAAAATCCAAGCAGCATGACGAGCTCTTCGCGTGAGTTTGCTTTGAAGAGACTCGCGAGCGCCTTCCGGCTTGCTGCGTTGTGTCCCGCGCGGGTCGGTGTTGTGGATCCTTTCCGGATGGAAGGCGGACAGGTCTGGTGTGCGGGGCGAGGGCGATTGGTGTGCAGGGCAAGCGTGACTGGTTGCTCGTCCTCGATGTCATTTTTGTCGCTGCGTGTTTTTATGTTTTAGCGTAGCGTACAACCAATACAGTGCTCGATTTGATTTTATAAAGAAAAGAGTAGTGTGATGAACTGTCAGATTTAATTCGATAACATCCGATGAGACACGATACATGAATAGAAATGACACGATTTTGCGCGATCCTGCTATAGATTCTGTCGAATGAAAACGGGCCTGCTCGAATGATCCGATTTCACTCGTTTTCACTCATTTTGACGATAAATAAATCGTTTTATTCTTAAAATATATTGTGATATCGGACCAGTTCGATTAGTCCGATGTCATGCGATCTAATTCGATTTCACACGAGTGACTTTTCACTGGGCTTCAGGTCGGACGCTGCTAAAGCACTTCAACACGTTCCGCGCGTACACTGCATCTACTCCAGTAGTGTGTAGCGGAAGTTAGTTCCGAGAGCAGGCGCCTTCTGAGGAACAAATATTACGAATGTCGATGTGGACCGCGTCTTCCCGGTCGCAAGCGGATGTGAGCAATGCCGAGGAAAGCTGAGGATAGAGTTGTGCGACCAGCGACGAAAAGGATAATAAAGCAGGAAAGGACAAGAAGTGAATGACGCGCTCTTTTCCACCTTCAGATCGTAATCCAGCCCGTGTTGTCGATGAGAATTGTTGAAATATGGGTATGACATAAGCGGCTCGCGTGTCGGTGGCAACGCATTTCCATTTCCATTTTGTCTCATATTATGTGATCGCGGCTGCGGCTGACTATTTACAATTTTTCTGTCTATATGCGCACCTCAGTCTTGTACCGTCTAGACTGAGGTGCGTATCTATTCTTTGCCATTAGTTTACTTTCATATTGACTACCTGTAAATAGCCGGTTTTCTATTGCAGGTAGCTAGTCTGAATATAGAGTCTTGTACCGTCTAGACTGAGCCGGTTTTCTATTGCAGGATTTCTTTAAGAATTCGTGTTTTGATTCTGCTTTCACTAGTAAAGCAGTCAAGTGCTCGGAGGATTCAGTGCACAAAGTACACCGAGCTCGCCGGTCCGCCGGTATGGATTCCAACACCACCACTGTCGAGCTCAGCCCCTACGAGGTTCCCAAGCTCGAAGCGAACCTCTACTATGCCGGCGTAGGTCCCAAGGGACGCGGGCCCAAGCTCATCTACAGGACCTCTGAGGACGTATTCGAGGACCCTTCTGGCCCTGAGGCGTACAAGCGTCTCATGAGGGTCGTGTGCGTTCCAGACACTCACGATTTTGGTACGGATGATGTTACGTGGGACGCGATTCGCGACCAGGTGCGTGGTCTTCTCGTTACGCAACAGTTTCTTTGCTCACGGTTCGTTTCTTAGGTTGTGGTGTTACTCGACAAGAAGAAGATCAAAGTCACGTCGGTCGATTTCGTTCGATTCACCTGGCTCAACAAACACGCTGACCGGGAGATCTCGGACGACGAGGACGACGAGGACGAGGACGATGCCAAGGAAGAGCAAGACTTCAACTACGACGATATCCCACGCATCCAGCCCGTCGAGTACGGAGACCGTCACTACACCAACCCGACTATCTGGATCGGGGTCTTGCCTGACACTCTGACCGGTGCCGTTGCGCACGACTCCTCCATGGACATCCGTGCCTTCCTCGAATCGCTCCACGTCCAGAATATCGACATTGCCTACCGTGAGTCACTCTACATGCCCGCTCATGGTCCAGCCCTTTTCCCCCCCGTCGAGGACGGTGACTCTCTCAAAGACGTCATCGACGATGTCTCTGTCGCACTCAGTACTCCTATCGCCGGACGCAAGACGACTATGCAGGGCACTCTGGGCCCATATTTCCGCGTGGGTGACAAGCTCTACGCCATCACAGTCCGTCACAACCTCTTCGTGCTTAATGGAGATAACGAAGAATATCACTACCACGGTGCGTTTTGACTTTGCCATCTTGAGAATCCAAGAGCTTCTCTGGCCTTGTTCCTTCGTTAGAGTCCGCGCCCAAGAAGGAGGTCATGGTCATGGGCGCGACCGCGTTCAAGAACTACCTGGCCTCCATCCAGGCCCTGATTGGCACGCTTATCTACACAGTCTCGAGTCTCGAGAAGAAGATTACGACGTTTAGGGACCGGGTGCAGGATGGAATCAACGTCGAGGAGTCGCAGAAGAAGCTGGACGAGCACGAGACCCAGCTGGCCAACACACGCGCCAAGATCGAGGATCTCAAGAACTTCTTCGTCAATATCAAGAAAAGGTGGAGCAAGGCCAAGGAGCGAGTTATTGGGTTCGTCCGCTGGGCTCCCTCCATTGGCGTTGGCGTCGCTCCTCATAGTTATACGCGTGATCTTTGCGTTATCGAGCTCGACAAGGAGAAGTTTAGGTCTATGATCGGAAACGTGTTGAGCCTTGGTGCGTTGCTAGTCAATCTCTACTAAATACCGCTGATCTCGGCTGTGCTTCTCTCTCTCTCTCTCTCTCTCTCTCTCAGGTCCCGAACGTGACGACGACCCGTCTGACTTCAAGTACCCCGACAACGGGCTCCTTGCTCTCCGAGGCATGCTGACCGCCGACCAAGTCAACAACCCCACGAACCTAAACCTCCAGGGAGATCGCGTTCGTCGTGTTCTCAAGCGTGGCTTCACCACCAACACCACCGTCGGAACCCTCACCAAGTTTATGTCGTTCGTCCGCCAGTACTTCCAGACCGGCAACCGGGAGTCGCTCGAGGTCGCCATCCTCTCCCACGAGCAGGACTCGGGCACCTTCTCCAAAGGCGGCGACTCTGGATCGCTCATCGTCTCTACCATTGGCGAGTTTCTTGCCCTGCTCACAGGCGGTACCAACAAGGGAACGGACTCATCCGATATCACCTACGCAACCCCCTTTGAGTGGGTCTGGGATCTCGTCAAGGCCGAGTTCCCTGGCGCCAACTTGTATTTCGACAACCTCGAAGAGTTCTTCGCCGACATGGCCTAGGTTCGTCTCTTGTCTCCTTTTTTATCCTTGTTATACCCGTGACTTACGACCTTTTATGTCTAGGAACGGCAAGCGCGTCTCTCGTCTTTTGTTTTTTTGTGCGACTCCTTTCTCTCTTCTGTGTCCCCCACGCTCACTCACTACCATTAGTCTGTGAACTCCTTCCGCTGTTTTTGATGTTTTCTTTTTATCGATTGGACGGTTTCTTGGTGCAGACAAGGTGCTTTTGACCGTTGGGCGGCTGAAAAGGTTCGTCTGCCGTCTTTTTGTCTTGTTCTTTCGCCTTGATGGTTGACGAGCGTCGACAGCCTGGGCATTGGCGAGCCGTTTCCACAGAGGAAGAAAGGGAGTGTCACGAACATCCAGACTACAAAGCAACAGTCCGACTCGAGCTACTTTGCCCCATTAACTTTTGAAATACCGTGCGTGCCTTTCCCTGTTTTTTATTTCTCTATGAATGCGGTTCTCGGTAGAGTCGGCAAGGCCGACCCGTTCCAAGTAGAATACAATATTGGCTGTTTACTAAATTTGGCAATAATATGAATACCAAATAGGGTATAAAAAGCTTAAAATGTATATGTATTTGCTTGAAACTTTAATATGTGTTCAATAATGCTGTATGCCGTATTTACGGCCGTATGCGACCGTATTCTACGGGTATAATACGGGTACGGACCGTGCAATACGGTGCCGTATTTTTCTCTTGCTGTTGTCCATACGATACGGTCCGTAACCGTATACGGTACGGCCGTAAACCGTAATTACGGTTACGGTGCGGAGCCCTAGCCCAGGGCTGTGGTCTTAACCAGTCTCGGACATGTTGACGATGAGTGACGAGTCATTTTTCAACGCTGACATATCATCTAACCATATCGACGAATCACCAGTTGATGCTACTGCGTTTTACGTCCGCAAAATGGCGACGCGGACTAAGGATATGCGTCGTGCAAGGAGGAGAGTAGTGATTCTAAGTGAAGACAGGGTATTCTTGGTTGGCACGTGCTCTACGCTGAATATCCGATGTGTAGTGACCAAACAACGCGTCGCGTCGCGTCGTGTCAAACACCACAACCACTACCAACCTTGTTCTTTCCCGCTCATGACCGCTCAGTCCTGGACTCATTGTTATCCTTGATGTCTGAATTGGATGAAGACGGCACTCGGGCATCCGTCGCATCTCTCGCCTCTTCAGTCTACGAAGATGTATGGGAGGAGTTTTATTCGTGGGACAAAACTTACTCTGAATCTGTTATTCGGTCTCTTCAACATGATGGAAATCTTGTTGTCCAAAATAACACTGTGGAACGTGATATATACACACCACGGTCTTTCACCCACAACTGGGAAACATTAGATTCCGAGCAATGTAAATGGGTATATGCGCCAGAGAAGATCACTGTCGGAAGAAATAATTCAACAAAAGGCGATGGTACTTTCATAGAGTTCGCCATAGCAAGTCTAGAAGCTCCAAACTTGACTCCTTTACCGGCGTATGAGTCCTGTACTCCTATGAATCGGAGTTGCTTCGCCGGAGATGATTCTGACGATATGCCCTTCATCCCTTTCCCCGACGATGCAGCTTTCAACTTAGACGAGTACCAAGACCAGCACAAGTCACTTGAATGGCAATCTCGAGTTCTGAATGCGGATCGTACGTGGACTTTGTTACGTACGCCTTCTCTTTTTATTGCTGACAGTGCATAGTCGAAGCTATCCTGCTGGAAACCATTAAAAGACTGCACTGGAATCATGACATCCCAATTGCGAGCATTGAGGATACTTCTGTTCTTCCAGATATACGCTTGTCGAAGCTAGGGGAGAGGTACGTCCTGTCAGTCGAAATCAAACACTCCTCATACTTTTGGTAGGGACCTTCTGCAATGGCAAGTGTTTCCTGTAAAACACAGCGAAATTCCAAAACACCCTTTACTTCCGGATCACTCGGACATCCTTGCACGACTTGAAAGTACAGTGAATGTATTCTGTCCGAATTTAAACTGTATTGAAGCATTCTGTAGCGCCCACGGTGAGTGGTCGACCCTCATCTCTTTCTTATCGATAGCGATTTAGAGGCCTGGTTTCCGGAACAGAAACGAATCCTGGAATGGGGCCTCCTGCCCGTGCATCGATAAATGAAAAATTGAGCGGAACGTCAGGACCATGCGGACTGGACTGCCATATGCTCGCAGAACATCGTTTTAGTCCAGACGAGGTACGTACTCAGTATGGAGGGCTGTACTTTACTCGGCTCATAACCTGCTGTAGAAGAACATGCCAGATGACTTCCTAATACAGGAGACCGCATCCACGATCCTGTCCGTTTTACCAGACCTCACGACTTGCCGGCTGGCCGTCGCTTGCCGTCGCACCTGTACAGAAGTGCTTCCTCGTGTTTACAATTAGAAAGCCGCGTTTTATTGAACAAATTGTCAAGATGTTTGCTATACGCCGAAAGCTGTCTTCGGAAGACGAGCTACCGCGCGACGATAATACAAAAGTCGAGTCTGAAGACCCAATTGAAATACGCAAGTGAATGCAGTTCCTTACGATTATCTCTGTAGCTGACTAGCAACCGACTTCCAGTTGAACATTTTGCTCTGACATATACTCCGTGAGTTGAGCGTGGATACAAAACACGTTCCGAATGCGCTCAAACGAGATTTTCCAGTGACGATCCTTGCAACCACGCCGGACCATGTGACGGTGCGGCTAACTGCCCTTGCTATTTGAACAAGACCTACTGTGAGAAGAGCTGCCGGTGCTCTCCCAGATGTGAGCTTCGTTTCGCCATTTTTTAGTTCATTTGACTTGTAAGACGTGCGCTAAAACGCTCATCAACGCTTACAGGTCGACGTAAATATCGCGGTTGTAGTTGCAAAATCTCAAAGTTGCATGTATGTACGAGCGACAAATGCCCTTGTGCGCGCGCCGGAAGAGAATGTGACCCTGAAGTCTGCGGGTCCTGCAAACCATCGTGTGTTCCCAAAACTTTACTATACTTCATATATGCCTTAATTTCAGTCTCCTTTTTCTTCCCTCTCTCTTCTCAGAGGTGAGATATACGCGTTCGTCTATAGAAGAAACGTCATACAGATTTTGCAGAAGCGCATGGCTTTTATCCTTGTCGGAACTCTCAGATCCAGTGTGGAAAGCGAAAAGCAAGTCCATCATTCTTTGTCTCCAACTAAACTGATTTTCGCATCAGGAAACAATAGTCAGACATGGTGAATATGGTTTGGGCCTGTTCGCTGCCGAAAAGATATTCGAGCACGATCTTATTGTCGGTAAGCATTGACTTGCTGCACTACATCTCAGACAGAACTGATGTCCCCTTAGAATACGTTGGAGAGATCATCTTCGAGCCAACGGTAGAAAGCCGAGAGTGCGTTCGTCCGCCTTATTCATTTGTCCGACTTCTACTTATCAACGCGATACTCTACCCTCGCTCATTAACCTTCTTATCCGAAAGCTACATATGGTTATACCGCAAGCGAAATTACCTTTTTTCTCTCAATACGCTGGTGTCGATCGACGCCTCGCCTCTGGGTAATGAAGCGCGGTTCATCAACCACGGGAAGATGAAAAAGGCAAACTGCGAAGCCCTATGTCAGTGACAGAGTTGTGAAAATTATCGGCGGCCATTTTGACTGAGCTGACGCACGGTGCGTGCACTTTTAGGTCGTCTCGTCAACGGCGAGCAGCGTATAGGAATATTTGCCAGTACGTCAGCTCACCCCGGATTTTCGTGTCGAAGAGTTTGATGGATGACGACAACGCTGATCTTTGCTCTTTCTTCGTCAGCAAAACACATAAAGGCAGGGACGGAGCTTCTTCTCAACTACGGCGATTACTTCTTTGTAGATTCAGATCTTAAAGGGAAGCCGGTGTCTGAGTTCTCTAAGTCGAGGCTCTCGATGGGGAAGTCGGAAGTGCTGGGGAAAAAAGCACTGCGGTCTTGATGATTACTTGTTGTTCGTTTAAGTTATGTTTATGCCCTTTGCTATGTCCGTACGCATGAGAATCATTTTTGTGGGACCCAACGAGATATCAAGGACATCAGAAACTCATGTAAGAGCCAGTTTCCGAGGATCAGAACTCGCCATTCGATCGCAGAGGAAAACATCAGGTTGACTGCAAAAGATCAGCCGTTGTTACACACACTTTTGCGTTCATTCGCGTTCATTCGCGTTCATACAGTTTGACGAGCGGGTGCGAGAGCGATAGCAACGGTCGAATTCATATCCTAAAGAAAAACAGTATGTGCGCGAGTCTGTGGCCACCAGGGCCGTATTAGAAACAACGAATAAAGATACACCCAATGATGTTACAGCCAGCCGGATTCTAGAGTTTGGTTTTCTTTAATCGTCGTCGACATCCACAATGTCTGCTGCGCGGTTCGCTGCAGTGGTCGATTGATGCTGCATGAAGGACATTCAGCTTTAATCATTCATGGGCTCAAGAGTCAAACGGGTCAATGGGATAAAACGCAATATATCCGTCGTGCACAGAGCCTAGAAGTGAAGTTTGAACGCACACTCACCTGGCGCAGTTTCGCGAGGTGTATCTTGAGCGTCTCCGCGTAGTTTTCGAAGCCGAGGCTGATCATGGCGTACAGGATATCCTCGCCGCCTATCGTCTTGCGCTTCTCCATCTGGCACTTCTCGGCGGCCTCGCTCGTGATGAAGCTGATGAACTCGCTCACGCACTCCTGCACGCACTCCTTCGCGTCCTTCGCAATCTTCGCCGTCGGCGGCACGCTCCCCTTCATGATACGCGCGACATTTGCAATCTGTGTGTATTGTTCGTGTAGCATATTCATAAATGGAGTAAATTATGAGTCGGCCCGTGGAGTGGGCCAAGAAAAGAGGACGCACGGGGAGGTAGCGGTCCTGCTCGCGGTACTCACCGACCTCGTGGTCTTCGATAGCCTTGGGCTCGGGTACGTCTTCCGGAGCATCTGGAACGGCGGCACCATCTGCTGAGGGCCCGGGTGCTATGTTCGCAGGTGTAATTTCGGACATGGTTGTTCACGGGCACGAGTATACGTGCGTCGTTAGCTGCAACCACAAATGGCCTTAGACCGTACATGTAATGCCAAATCGGGATATGAGTAATCATGAGGCGACGCGTTCTGCGACGCGTCTCGGCAGACACGTCACGATCTTTTAAATCACTTCGAGGAGATCCGAAGACTGTGCATTGCAGGGTATACAAAATCATATGACGACAAGAATGAGGATAGGAAGAAACCCGGGGCTCTAGGTACACAAGAGCGATATTCAACAAAAGAGTAAGCTCCGCAAAATAATAGAGAAAAAAATACATAAATCCAGGATCAATAACTGTCATTCAGTCCTCACCGCGACGCGCAAGGAAAGCACCGCTGTTCGTCGTACCCATGCTGTTCGTCCTCCTCACGCCACCGAAGCCAATGCTCGGGAATTTATTTGTCTCCTGCGGGATCTCGTCGAAAGCTATCGGGCCGGGAGGCAACATGCCGGGCGCTTGGGAGGAATTGTGCTCGACAATGTACGGCTCAGAGGGAGCGAAACGCCTCGAAAAGGATGTATCGATTGGTGACTCGACAGACTGCAGTGATGCGGACTGCGAGGTCGGGGAGCTTGACTTCTTCCCGGCGGACTGAGATCCCGACGACCGCTTTTTCCGGCGCGGGGCTTCGGAGAACGGGCCAACGGTAGCGACTGGGCTCAGAGCTTGGAAGCCTCTTGCCGAACTCAATAAAGAGGGGGACGGCAAAGGAGGGCCACGCGAGAGGTACTGATGGGTGTACTGAGAAGAACCCGCATTCGAGTGAGACGCAGATGTCTGCGACTGAGACTGCGTGCGCGAGCGCGAGCTGTCTGACCCGCGAGATCGCGTCTTGCGCGCGTAGGCCTCACCACCAAAGTCTGCCTCTCCGACCGCGGCGTCGTCGCCACAGACAACAGGAGGGATCGCGCCGCCGATGTATGGCCCAAACTCCTCCACAGGGGCATTCGGAACAGTAGGCGAGCTCATTACCGACTCTGAGACTGCGCTGAACGGCGAGCGCAGCTGCCCACTTCCGGGAAAGCCCTCGAACTCTTCGCCGTCCATGTTCATACCTGCACCATTCTGCAGAGCCTCCGCGACCCTCTTCAACTCGCGCCGCTCACGGCGGCGACGGCGTCTCTCCTCCTTTTCCTCCCGCTCCTCGCGGCGACGCTGTTCCTCCGCCTCATGCAAGAAGGCCTCGTGTGCTGCACGTGCTGCTATGTCCTGGGCTGAGAGCTGCGAGATAGCTGCAGCGTCAAGGGGCGAAGCATCGGAGTCAAATGCGGATATCGATGAGGACGAGTGCGCCGAGGAGAGGCGCCCGAGGCGCTGCCGACGCGCTGACAACGTGACGGGCTCGTCGTCCTCAGACTCAGAAAGGTGAATGGGCCGACGTCCGAAAAGGTCATATCCAAAGAGTCGTATACTCTTTTTCGGTCCGCGCTTCTTCTTTTTCTTCCGTCGACCATCTGCACCTTCGTGACCGATGTTCGAATGGAGGGACATGGTCTCCGCATCAACATCCATCTCGACATCGCCAAGCAGCCCCTCGAGCTCGTCGTAATGCGATGCGCCTCTCCGCGCACTCCTGCCTTCGTTCTCGTTCGCAGAGTCGCCTGGGTCCTGCTGGGTAGAGGCAAAGCATGGCAGACATGTGCTGACCGTGGCGCGTACGCTGTCAGTCCAGGAGAAAGAATCCATTTAGGTGCCGAACGAGATGAGATGTGGCCTTTGACACGTCTGTTGACGTTCGCTCTTTTAAAGACAAGTTTGATCAACGCTGGCCTGTCAGACGGCGTCCAGATCTTCAGAGCTCGTGGCGGTCTGGAAGAAAGATAGAAAAGCACACGAAATCCAAGTTGAACTTGAAAGCCTCCTCCCAGTCGCCTGATTCCGGACACAATGATTCATTCACGTGTAATGGAGAGAAACCCGGAAAAGGAAGCATTGCTGTTTACAGAAATTGAATGATCTGCATGTTATCCCGCTGGTGGCGGCGCGTCGGCAACAGCGACGACAACCACGACAACCACGACAACCACGAGAGCGTATACACGGCACAACTTTTGCTTGCGATTACTTGCAAATCTCGTTGATTCTTTGACTTCTAGATTTACTGTATATATCCCAAATGGAGGACGAAGCGGCTGAGATCGAGCTGGTGCGAGCAAGATCTCAGCAACCGTCAGCACATACTAACCTCGCAATAAAAAGCTAGAACAAAACCTCAACAAAACGCGTCAAATATCTCAGCGGATGATCTCAATCCTTACGAGCTTCGATACGAGGCTCGTCAAGCTGGAGAAATCGATTCTACCGCTGCACAATTCCACACAACTATTGAACAGGAGAGCTGCAAGTTAGGCTGTCGCTCTTGACCGGATTGGATGTTTCTGACGCGTATGCAGATATTGAAGGGACGCTACAGGTCATTGATGAGGTGGCGTCCAGCCAGCAAGGTCTTGCAGTGGAGGAGGCACTCATTCTTCGAGGGTATGAAAAGCAAACGTGTTTACCTTTCGTTCTACTGAAATCTGAGTGTTTTCAGTCCTCAAGCGACTCAGCTAAACGCATATATCGATGCATTGGAACGAATTAATGCGAGTATCGCCTTTAAAGGCACTTCGGGAGATTCAGGGGATTCAGTGCGTTACTCTGGGTTCCTAATGTAAAGGTATACTAAGTAACCTCCATGGCAGGCGCGTCTTGTCGAAGCTGGCGCGAAGAAACTCGCTCAACTCTACACCAAACTTGTGGCAGAAGCGTCGTCGGGAACGCCTCCCGCACGTTCTTCCTTTGATACCGATCCAAGTGTTATTCTGGTGCCTTTTCCAGAGGACATTGTCAAAATGCTTAATCCGCTCGTATCATTCATCCGCACGCTCCCACTTCCCGCAACACATCCATCTCATCCTGCTGCGATTTCCATCCAGACTGCACTTACTGACGCGCAGAGAGGGTACGCGGATATGCGTGGCACGTGGATACGGAGGTGCCTCGAGTCGGACGCTAAACGGGTTGTAGAAGGACACGGAGATGGCTATGCTAGCGGAAAGGACATAGATGCAGCAACGGCGGGGATAAGAGAGGGTCAGGAATTTGGTATCTGGGTTGAGGGAGTAATAGACGTTGCTGAGGCTTGTACACTTTCTTTTTTCAGATTTGTCCATTCTGACAGACATTTTAGAACGAGTACAACCTTCTCGCAAGGCTCGCACTCCTGCCCTCGACCCCCCAGCTCACAGGCGCCTATGCCTCCCTGATCACTCCCCTCCTTACTCTCCTCTCGTCTTCTCTCGGGCAGCTCACCATGCGCGTGAAGCGTGCGCTCCAGCGCAACACGTTTCTCGCGCTCTCCGCACATTCGCATCTTGCGGGCGCCGACGTCATGGGCCGCTGGGACGAAACTGTCAAGCGGCGCGCAAGTGGCTCGACGGCGAACGTGAATGTTCTAAAAGAGGGCGTACATAGCCTGCGCGCCGTGTGCCTGCGCAGCTTCCCTGAGTTTCTCGTCGACATCAAATCGGCTGCAGTACCGAGTGCTGGTGGGGAAGTGGGCACGGACGTTGCTGAGATTACAGAAACAGTGGGTCTCCCCTTTATTATCGCTGAACTAAGGAAACTCACAGCGAATTCAGGTTCTTAAATATATGAAAGCCATTCCCGCGGTTCAGATCGCGGTCGGAACTTCACTCCTTACACTCGGTGACGGTAACTGGAAAATGGGTGAAGGTGTCCAGGTCTCGAAAGGACCCAAACTCGGAGAGGGCGATGAGAGCGTCATTATCGAACATTATTTCTGTAAGTCATTTCAACATACGTCGACCTCTTCTGACAAGCGCGGTTCAGACGACATCATCATGACTACCCTCTCCACACTGACAACGCTTTCGCGCTCCGCCCGTAGACCCGCATACGGTGCCATCTTCCTTCTGAATAACGTCTCCTATTTCCTTTCTGCGCTGCTCTTCTCCCCGAGCGACTCAGCCGTGCCCGTCGAGGCGCTGCTCGCTCCGCCCGCGCGGAACGCGCTGCAGTCCGGCTTTCGCACTGCGAAAGCTGGCTACTTCGACGCGAACTTCTCGCCGCTGCTGCAGGCGCTCGGCGACGGGCCCGGCGCAGGCGGCGGCAGCGGCAAGGCGGGCGTGAAGGAGAAATTCACGCGCTTCTTTGAGCTGTTTGACGATATCGTCGAACGCCACCGCATTGTGCGCGTGCTGCCCGATGATGAGCAGAACCGCGAGTCGCTGGCGGAGGAGGCGGTGAAGCTTGTCATCCCGAGCTTGCAAAGGTTCATACAAAAGAATAAAGATTTCAGTAAAAGTAAGTCTCTTCTGTGATATAACGACTCTTATACTAAAGAATGGTTCTATGCAGACCCGCAGAAGTGTAAGTTCTTATGAATACTTCTGACTATCAACCCTCAGTGACCCGCTTCGACAGATATCAAAATTTCCCCCGATGACGTAGAGAAGCAGATAAGGAAACTTTACTGAACTTCAAGGAAAAGATAGCTTGAATAATGTACGTCCTGTCGAGTTTTTATTGATAGCTTGCTTCCCTTCAGTCTGATTTCATGGACCAGTGTACACATTAGGCTGGTTTTTTTGTAATCGGCATTGTAAACATAGACATTTCGTGGAAACGCTATACTGCTCAATAGTTCTAGTTCTCCCTTTAGAGTTGAACACATACGCATTGTACAAGTTCTTCGAATACTACATGCAATCGAAGCTGCGCCCAAACTCATGGAACCCCCCCTCTCTTGCGACCTGAAGGCGAAATAACGAAACTGACATCCAGACTTTAATACTACTCGATTGTCATACTACTCGAGTGTCATCTCGGGCAACTCAATGACCTCCATTACCTTCAATGTTTTAAGCCTCTTCAACATCCATTTAAGCTTACCGCACGAAGGAGCAGCAGGGAGAAAAAGGAGACACATACAACTCTTAATAAGAGTACTAAAGCATCCAAGCTTGTAAATGTGGCGAAGCTAACAAGTCATGAATCATAACTAACCTATTTTGCCAGCTTTGCCAGTGCTGGGGACAGTATCATTCCATGTCGCTGCTTTGACTTGGGTAGACCACTAATCATATTGGTCTTTCGGCCCCTTCAAGTCATTCTTGCATTATTCAATCCCTTCTTGATAATCAAAAGCATCGCTCGTATGATCGATCAGCACAGATACCTCAGAGTAGCCTTCTGGAGTTTTACCAAGAACACTCTGGAAATGGTATTTGTCGATAAGAGAAGCACTCTGTTCGAAAGCCGCAAGTGCTTGAGGATGATACTAAGCAATGTGCCGAGGAAGATCTTGCGAGGGAGAAAGCAGCCGCCAAGATCAGGAAGCCGCTGATCAGAAGAACATCAGTGACATCGAACAGACAGCAGACAGCAATGAAGCAATGAGGTAGGAAATATCGGCCCCTCGTAAGAAAGGAGTTATCGGAATAGCTATCGCGAGTACTGATCTCTCGCGTCCCAAATGCTTGCTATTCAGAGCGACGACGTTTGGCACAGAGGTCGTCGCCCCACTTCAGTGTAGGCAGCTCAGAACGTGTTTGTAGCGCTATGCAGGGCTCCCTGAGCGCGCTCATTGGCAGGAGCTCGGGCTACATTGAAACCGCTTGACAGGTCGAAAGTTATGGGCCCGTCATTCTTCGAAACGATTGGAGTCGACACATCTGCAGATTTGTTGGTCGGTCTCGGCCGGTCAGATGCGACGGCCAACCATCGGGTCGGCTATTGGAGGGAGATCGAGTGTCCACCGAGGAGGCGCACGAGGCCGCCGTTTACATCGAGTGAGCAAACAGCAAGCTGCACACAGGCATGCTGAGCTACTCTGCAAGAGAGGCTTTTCGTTGCAGTGAGCTGCATCATTGGCGTATGCGTGACTCTTCGGAACAAATTCGAAAACGCGCGTGAGAGCGGTTCTCGTCGTTGCTATGCATCTTATCGGAGTAAAAGGTCAAGCGGTAGTCTGCGTACGAGCGCGTAGGGTGTGTACGCGAAGATAAAGGAGCAGAGGACAAGTCGATGTGCACGCAGCTCGCCGACGGCGGCTCTGACTCAGCACATTGCCCAAACAAGCTACTAGTACTGTACTGCTGAGCTGAGGGCTGATCTAGCTTGCCTCCTCTGTCCGTGCTTTCATGTTCGTGTTCGGTGCTTGGTTCAGTTTATTTTATTACTTGATTGGATCTACCTAGCTTTTCTACTCTGATTGAGTGCCTTTTTTTGCTGAGCTTCATTCGTGCCCTCGATTTTTTTCTCTGAATACTACTCCCCAATTGGTAAATGTCCAGCACACCTAGCCTATTCGACGGTTCTTCTGTCGAGAATAGCCCCGTGCCAACAGTCGATGATTTCGAGCCTATACTTACCGCTGGATTTGCAAACAATTTATATCAAAACGTATGGAATGAATTCTATGCCTGGGAACATAACAACTGCGCACAGAATATTTCTCTACTTCTTGCCCGTGAGGGGCCGGATTTTCTTACAAAAAATTTCTTGCTTTCGCCTGTGGACAAGGATGAGTATGCGTGCACACAGCTTCGCGATACGTGTACTGAGGACAAATCGATCGTGACTTTCGTGCACTCTGATCGCGTTCTTGAAGTGGACGTGTACAACAAGACTTTCCTCGCGCCGCATTTGATTCCATGTCCTACGTACGAGGCATGTACTCCAGCTACAATCAGTATTGGACCGCGTCGTTTTCAGATCCCAAGTGACGAGAGTCTGCCATTCTTCCCTTACATTGATGACGAAAACCTCGACAGTGCGGGCCTCGCATCCATTTATCCAAAGTTTTTGTGGATGGTCGAATCCAGGGATCCTGATGGTAAGTAGGAATCGGACACTAGATATCATGAGTTGGCTGATGGCATGGCGTAGTCGAGCAGATCCAACTAGAGACTTTGCGACGGCTCATCGCTATCCCTGGGACAACATTCTCTATGATAGATAACTTGAAATCCGTCCTTCCGAAACTGCATGAGACTGACCAGTCTGGACTTCTATGGGTAAACGCACAGAGGTTTTACTTTTATTTATTTTAAAAAATCAATTGGCTTACCATTTCCCACAAGGGATCCCCTCTTGTGGGGCGGGGAAACTTTAAAAGAGCAAATGGAGGACCGCTTGACCAAGATGTATCCACAAGCATATCGGTTTAGTAAAACCAATGAGTCTGGTCGCCTGGATCTAAACATACAAGTATTATGTTCGAATCTAAATTGCATAGATTCACATTGTCGTACTCACAGTATGACTTGCGTTCGTCTTATGATACGTTTTAAGTGCTCATGCGTTACGAAACAGGTGACCCAACGTTATATAAACCGGTTAGGTTTACTCCCGAAATGACTAGTAGCCAACTTTACTCTGACGTAACTCAGCCGTGCGGCGAAAAATGCTTCAAAACTAACATTGTGGAAGATCCAGTGCGTATATTCCAATAACGTCCCTCATACTTTATCAACTCATTCTCCGAAGGACGATGTGATTTGGGACAATGACACGCTGTACAACTTACGCAACATTTTGACCGTGTGTCCGGACGTAGTTCCATGCAAACTGGTGCATGCATTTAGGATGCCATGTTATGAAGTAAGCTCTATGCTCGATTCAGATGCAAGCGGGCTGACTTCTATGACTCGGGAACGTAGATTTTTGTTCAGCGCCAGAAGCTCATTCTTGATGCGGACGTTGCTGCTCCAGGTCCTCTCTTAGCAGAATCGCCTGAAACCCCGAGTAAAGGTTTGTCTTCGACATGCAACTTTGGGCTCTATATTACTTTTGCACTTATTAAAATGCTATATGTAGAACGAATAATCGAAGGCAAGGAGACGTTTTCGTACGTTTTCGAATTGTGGGTTTTTCTTTTTCAGTACAATGTATTCCCTCCAGGTCGTTGCCGTGTCAGCATCTCGGTCCGTGCGGCGAGCAGACTAAATGTATATGCTGGGAAAATGGGCTTTACTGTCAGCGATCGTGCCACTGTGATTTGTCTTGTATGATTTAATTTATGTCTTTGTTGATACACCTGCTTACCACAAAAAAAAAAAAAACAGGTGTTCAGCGATGGAAAGGCTGCAGGTGTCGAGCGACCTCCTCGAAAGGAGCCTGCAAACCTTACTTCATCGGGAGTCGAGTTGTTTCCTGTCCATGTGTGAGGGCAGATCGGGAGTGCGACCCAGAGTTGTGCAAGAGTTGTCAATCTTCGAAGTAGGATTCACTTGTATCCAATGATGTCTTTGGGAGGAATTGAACTAATTTTCTTTGGGCAGATGTATGCTTTACCATTCTGTACTTGATCTCCTTCTAATGGCCTTTATGAAGGCTCAGGGCGGTTTAGGCCTACGTGCAGAAATATGTCAATTCAGCATGGAAGGGGCAAGGTAAACGAAAACCATCTTTATCGATCATGCATGCTGTCGGATGATTCTCTTACTCAATTTGATAGCGCATAAAAATTGCACCTTCACTATACGGGTTTGGTGCCTTTCTCGTTGAGGGTGTTAGGAAATTCGACCTTGTTGGAGGTAAGTCTTTTTCCACCTTAGAGCGTGTTTTCTCGCATTTTTAAAATTGTTACGAAGAATACGTCGGTGAAATGGTTCCCAAGGAAGAGAAGCAAGAAGTTAGGGAGTACGCACATAATTATTTCTAAAGCGGCGTGATGGCTTCGCATAATGACAGTTCACTCTAGATTCCACAACAATTACCGACATCGAAATTACGCGTTTACCCTTGTAGACGGAGACTCAGTTAATTACTATCTCGATGCTCTGGGGATATCAAATGAAACACGTTTTCCGAATCATGATTCTGACGGTCGAGGGAACTGCTACGCAAGAAGTAAGTTTGCTTCTACGTTGTCGGATATTGTCAATATGCTAACGAGGGCTACTCTCTGATCTTCAGCGCTTCTGGTCAATGGGCAGTATCGCATAGCCTTATTTGCTCTCAGTAAGTCAATTCGAAGCATAAGCATATTTATCTAACGTGATTTTGAAAATTGTTAAGAGGACATCAGAGCTGGTAAGGAAGTGCTATTTGATTATGGTGATGGGTTCTTCGGGAATGAAAACAACAAAGGGTCCGGGTAATGATGTACATAGTCTACGCATCTATTTTTCAAATGTTTTCTGTTATCTTTCTGCAACGAATCTGCGAACTCGATGATCGACGGCGTGGCGGTGTGGCGAGGGAGTCCGAATTAGGGTTGCCGTGAATGCGACGGGTCCGAGTCGCGCAGCTCGACTTGACCGCCTCGACCTCGACCTCGACCTCGACCATGCTGCCTCACGCCGAGCGCACAAACGCGAACATGCTGTTCGCAAACTTCAACCAAGACTTCTCGTGAGCCCCCAAACGCCCGAGCGAAGCTGCGGATGATATGCTCAACGACTGTCGGCCAGGTGCATCTCCGTCGGGACCAAGAAGGGCTACAGCATCACCAATTGCGATCCGTTCGGCAGGGTATACACCATGAGTGAGCGGACTTCTCGACGTGTTGTCGGGCGTAGACTGATTATTCTCAAGATGATGGCGCGCGTGGCACCGTGGAGATGCTGTTCTGTACGTCGCTCATCGCGCTCGTCGGCGTCGCAGACCAGCCCCAGTCGAGCCCGCGCAAGTTGCAGATTGTAAATACGAAGGTGTCAGAGACTTGTACATTGTCTTCTAATTGCTATTCTGACATTCTCATCCTTCGCAGAGACAATCCATGATATGCGAGCTTTTATTCCCGTCATCCATCCTCACAGTCAAGCTCAACCGGAAGACGCTAATTGTAGTGCTGGAGAACGAAATCTACATCTACGACATCTCGAATATGCGCCTCATGCATGTCATAGAGACGACTCCAAATCCAGAGGGTACGTCCTTGTCGGTTTGGCTTCGTGCTTGATCTTATAGAGTTGCAGCTGTTTGTGCACTATCCCCATCTGCCGACTCCTCGTATCTGGCTTATCCTTCTCCTGTGCCCTCACCAACCTCACCATTGTCCCAACAATCGCAACCTGCTGCTGCCGCTCAGCCTCCAGCAGCGGCCCAGCAGTCTGGGGACGTGATTCTATTCTCGACACGCAACCTTACGGTAGCAAATGTCATTCAGGCACACAAGTCGCCGATCTCCTTCCTCTCAATAAACTCCACCGGGACCATGCTCGCAACTGCATCTGACAAAGGTACGGTTATACGCGTATGGGGTATTCCCGGCTCGGATAAGCTTTACCAATTCCGACGCGGGACCCGAGAAACACGGATTTACTCGATGAACTTCAACACTATGTCTACGCTGTTGGCAGTCAGCTCCGCGCATGATACAGTGCACATCTTCAAACTGGGCCCACAGAAGCCGTCCGGGTCGTCACCGAATGGAAAGAGTGCGCCACCGCTCAGCCCTTCTGCTTCAATAGACAGCCGGGAGGGCACCCAGGGTATGGATGGTGGATATGAGGCGTACATCGATGGAAAGAAGAAGAGCGGTGGTGTCTCGTAAGCGGTCCTCGGACGCCTCTTGAGAATTGTGCTGAGCATTTCTACAGGCAAGTCCTCCGTCGACGGTCAGTGAAACTTACGAAAAATCTCACTTCATCCGTTGGCGGTTACCTCCCGAATACTCTGACTGAAATGTGGGAGCCTTCGAGAGACTTTGCATTCCTGAAGCTGCCTGTTAGTGGAGCGCGCTGTATTGTGGCATTGAGCGGGTGAGTTATTCGGCACTTCAGAGGCAGCAACTTTTGATCGTCGCACATTAGTACTATGCCGCATGTAATGGTGATCTCTTCAGAAGGATATTTCTACTCGTACAACATCGACCTCGAGAACGGTGGCGAGTGCTGTCTTATGAAGCAGTACAGGTAAGTACATGGGTGCGTCTCGTTCCGCTTAGTCAACGTAACTCATCCGCACATAGCTTATTAGACTCTACCGATGAGTCCACAGGCTTGGTGGACTGATTCCCGCTTTTTATATCATATTTCTCTCCGTCTATTTGCACAGGTCTTTTTGTACAATACATCCCGATTTTTTTTACGTCTTTAGGCAGCCTCTGGTAGTTTTGTATATTCGTCGTAATGTTTTTAAATCAAGGCGAAACGTTCTACGTACATGTACATACTTACTGGTTTCTTTGCCGCACGAGCGCGTGCCAGTGCCACCATCTCAATATCGATCACCGCATTTGGTCAATAGCAATTCAAACCCACCGCATCTGTCTTATGCCGAGTCAGAACACCCTGGCGGTGTGTCTGAGAATCAGATCCAACTGCAGCCTTGGTCTGTGTGCTTTCTTGCGTCTTGGTTTCTTTCCCCCATTTTCAGCTCGACGAAAACTTTCGACTACGAGCAAATTTTCAATCGCGTCCAAGACACCGACAATGTCCTCTTCGCCCACAGAAGCAGAGGCAGAGGCAGACCACCAACTCATTAGCAAGCTCTTTGAGCTCTCGAAGGAGAAAGGGAGGCTCGTCCGCACGTCGACGTACAAAGTAGACCCGGATGTGACCGTGCGTAGCTGGAAGATGGACGAATACAAATACTTCAAAGTGCCTTCGCTGCTCCCGACGCTGGCACGCGGCCTGTTTTCGGCTCGGGTATCTGAAGACCCACAGAGCGAGGCAGACGATGAAGATGCTCCAGGGAAGCATAAAATTGTTACACGCGGGTACGACAAGTTTTTCAATATCGGAGAGGTGCCGTGGACGACAGTGAGCACATTTGTTCTGTTTATTCGCAAAGCAAGAAAAAGGCCCTTAAGATATAACTTTTCTTGTATAGTGGGCGGCGCTGGAAAAACACACGTCCGCGCCGTATATCATGACGCTAAAGTCGAATGGATGTATTATATTCATCGCTGCTCTCTCACCTACAAAATTACTCGTCACATCGAAGCACTCTACGGGTCCTCTCCAAAACGTACCCATCAGCCACGCACAGATGGGTGAACGATGGCTTCTCAAGCATCTCAAGGGCAAGGGGAAAACAACTGAACAGTTGGCGCGGGTTCTTTGGGACACCAAATGCACTGCTGTAGCAGAGGTAAATCATTTATCCTTGTTAGCAACGTGTCTAGGGGCATATATGCGTCTGGCACTATGATCAGACCGACCCGGGAAATCTTATTTCAACGCCTGTTCAGCAGACAAGCGAGAAGGAGCAACAAAGTCAAGATTTTGTTTGGGACATTTCTCGCTTTGCAGGTAGGATCTACACGCAGACCATATATGCCCTTAGAACTTGTGGGTCTAGTCTAGGCTAAGCAATATCTTCCCTCTTTAGTTGTGCGACGACTCTTTCGAAGAGCATGTTCTGGCCTACTCTTCCGAAAAGACAGGGCTTCACCTACATGGCATCAACAAATCTTCCGGTGCCTTCAAAACGTTACCGTCCGACGAGGTTGCGGAATTTGCTCGAGAATGGGGTTTCATTGAGACGCCGCATATTAGTGTGAACTCAATCGTCGAGGTTCAGAAATTCTCCGATCAGATTGCGGAAAGCGGGAAATGGAACGGTGAAGCGATCGAGGGATTCGTCGTACGCTGCCATGTCGCATCCGAAGCGTTGAGCGACCGCGACGCACCACCGTACCCGCCGGGATCCTCATTCTTCTTCAAGGTCAAGTACGACGAGCCTTACATGATGTATCGGGATTGGCGCGAGATTACAAAAGCCGTTCTGTCTTTGAAAGACCCCATCCAAGAGGAGTCTGTCTTCAAGAGGAAGCAGCGTCGGCCGGAGAATAAGCTCTACTTGAAATGGGTGCGCAACGAGATCATACAAAATCGCCAGCAGTTCGACGGATTCGCGCACGGCAAAGGCATCATCGCGACGCGCGAGCGCTTTCTACAATGGATGCAGAGCGACGCGGCGCGGACAGAGCAACTAAAAGATGCGCTCGAATCGATGGACCTCGGCGGTAAGCCGACAAAGGAGTTTGGCAAGACAATCATTGTGCCGGTTGCCATTCCTGGCTGTGGTGAGTGAGAGTGAAAATGACTTTTTTATATCTGACTTGAGTATGTAGGGAAAACCGTAATTGCTGTCGCGCTCCAGTATCTTTTCAGATTCGGACACATCCAGAGCGACGATATCCCGGGAAAAAAGTCAGCTTTTAAATTTATCAATAAGGTTGTTGAGGAATTGAAAACGTACGACGTGGTGGTCGCGGACAAGTAAGCCAGTTCTGCACTTGTAATTTATTTTCTATTTTCGACTCATAATCCCGCAGAAACAATCATCTGAAACAACACCGCGAGCAGCTGCGGAAAGCAGTTGAGAAAATGTCACCGCCTGTCCGACTCATGGCGCTCTACTGGCCACTCGACAAGCCACCTGCAATGGTGCACCGCATCTGCGGCGACCGCGTGATGGACCGCTGGCGACAACCACCAAACGTTGCCTGCAGGACGCCATCACAAAGAATCACGAGAAGGTCGTCTGGACGTTCCTGCAGGATTACCAGGATCTCGATGATAACGAGGTTGATGAAGTGATCGAGATGGACCTCGAGGAGGACCTTGGGCAGAGCCTAGATCGCGCCGTTGACTCGTGTGTGCGTATTCTAGGAGTCGAAAAGCCAACGCGGGAAGCAATCGGACAGGCGCTTGCTGCTGCGCGCGGTTATACGCCTACAACGAAGGGCGAGTTAAAGATAAAAGTAACAGATGCAGAAACGCGATTCTACGGCCTGAGTCCGGAAGTGAAATTGGAGGAGATTATTCAAAGACGGCTTGCGGAGACAGATGCAAACGAGGCCGCGAAGGAATTCTGGGAGACTCTGGTGAACGACAAGCGTGTGAAATCGGTGTCGCACATCACGCTGGTGCACAAAAAGGAGCTTCCAGTCCTACAGAACCTCTGGAACCGCTGCCACAGCCTGTTCATCAACCCTTCGCCCCCGATGTTCTTCATCGAGCTGGGACATCTGCTATACGATGGGCGTGTCATGGCTATTTCGGTGGAAGAACTGCGGCCCGCGACAAACTCAATTGAAGACACAAGCGCAGACGCCATCGACTTCATGAACGCGGTGAATATTAAACTCAAGAACAAGTTGCATCTCACCGTCGGCACGCGCTCAGATGATGTAAATCCGTTCGAAGCCCGTTCCTTGGTTGAAAAGTGGCAGAATAGGAATGTATCCGAGGGTGTTGGCGGGCTCTTGTTAAAAGGCATTATAGTAAAAGGAAGAAGTTAAGGGATATGCATATTGACGTTTATGCTATTGCACTCAGTATCGCGGGTCGCAATTATCTTCAACTTACAAGTGTTTGACTTACTAATCTTTTTGCATTCGTACGTTTAAAAGCATGCTTTCTCCGCACGATTTCCCTAATTATCGATTATAAAGACAAGAAAAAGTTCGTCGGAAACCGTCAGACGTCAAAAAGCAATAAAAGGATCATGGCCAAGCATGCTTGACATTCTCTCGGACATCATCCATTTTCCTACTTCCTGGCACTCGCCATGAGCCTGTCATCGTCCTCGGACAGACCGATAACGCCTGTGCTCGAGGCTAGTCCCGCCTTAGGAAATGGCGACTCGTCGACTTCGCACACGAACTCGTTCGGCGGAAGGGTATCATTGATGTAAAACGCGCGGTATGCCTTCACCGTGCACAGAGATAACAGCGCAAGAGAACAGTGCTAAGTGCAATTTCACCCCGGTCAGGGAAGCCCAAGGATATGGTCGATTCAAACGGTGCTCACCCCGGGAGAATTTTGAATCAGGAGTCTCGAGGAGTTGGAGAGAAGTGAATTGACAAGATGACCGCTTACGATGGGCGTGACTCTAGAGGGAATAAGGATAGAGAGAAATTCAAACTGACAGAATGAGGGAAGAGTCTTACGGATCAGCCTAAAGCGCCCAGATACCGAGCTTAGTATTTCGAGATTTTTATTGAAATGTAAGGCATAAACATACCGTATTGGAGACGATAAGGATTGGGTTCTTAAGTGTATGGTTCCAAGGACCAGTAAATCTCTCCGGGCCCTTCACAGGCCAGAACTGGCACCCGCCATCCGGCTCGCTGATGCTCACACTCATACCGAAATGACGAGATACCTCTCGGATAGTACTCAAACCAATGTCGGAGAGCTCCTCAGGAGTAGGGAACTCAGATGAAGATGCAGGCGGTGGAGAGTCGAGACACGTCACGGCGAGCCGCGCGAGATCACCAGAAGAGGAGAGGTCCGGAGCTGGGTATGAAACATACTTCGGGAGCAACATGTTAAGAACTTCTGTACCGTCTCCTTCATGGCATCAGCGAGATAACGAGAGCCCATAGGCCATAGCTTCGGCACTTCCATGAAGATGAGCAGTAGTGCTGCAGCACAGTGTCAATGCAAGCCTTAAATCCAGATTTACTCATTATGTTCCTGCGCTTACCTCTCACGCCGCCTGCTGTAAGAAACCCCGGCCTCCGGGCATTGGGAACGGGTAAGGATTGATCGCTGAGTTCATCGAGGAACTTATCGATGTGATCACCGATTTGCCCCGGGTCCTCTTTCTCGTATTTTGAAAGAGGGCAAGATTCAGGTCCAGCCTGTAAATAAGAGAGGTTCAGGTTTTTTCCATGAAATTTCTTGAGAATTCCATTGTACCTCGGAGCATTTTTCGAGGAAGATCTTGAATGTATCCTCAGCGGATGAGATCCAATCTCTGTGCCAGTACTGAGATGGTTTGGCTCGATAGATGTTAATTTGGAATATAACAACAACGCCAAAAGGCGACATTCTTACCTGCCCAAAGCACAGGGTTAGCTACGCCATCAATAGCAACCTTACCCACGCGGTCGGGGAACCTGGTCTAGGATAAGAAATGTGTCGGGGCATAGATGTGACACATACATATTCACGAGATAGGCACCAAGGATGGTCCCGTACGATGCACCCCAATAGTTTCTAAACAGCGAGTTGAAGTCAGATTTCACTTAGAGATACAAAGTTTAATCGAACTTGCATGAGGGCATCTTCTCCATCCATAACCGTAGTCATGAAATCGATATCTCTGGCTACGGTCGCAGTTCCCATATACTTGAGATCTTCGCCCATATTTTCAGCACAAAGCTCTGCTTGAGTCTTCTTAAGAGCCAAAAATTGCCGGTACTGCTCGACGAGATGTTCCCGCGTCCGAGGGTCCGAGAGGTTTGAAGACACCGTAAAGCCTTGTTCGAAAACAGTATTTGAGACAAAATATTGACGGTGAACTGGGTTAGGGAAGCATTGGACTTTTGGACTTTATCAACGATTTTATTTCAATACATGAGTGAAACCGGGAACAAAGTATAATCAAAGTATGGGCTTACGTTGTCTTCCCAATACCCCTGGGATCAAAACCGACAAGATCATAATACGGTCCGATTAGTTGAGCAAGATCGGGACCAGTGTTCATTGCCAAAGATACTCCAGAACCACCTGGTCCTCCTAAAAATAAAGGCTGAAGTTGACATTCTTCAATACGCATTACAAGACGTGACGGTACGAACCTGGGTTTAGAAACACGGTGCCTCTTTTCGGAAATTTAGTCGCCTTGTACCGAGCGAGGGCTAGCGTACTTGTTCGATTACTCTGATTGAGATAATCGAGAGGAACACTGTAGTCCAATCACAATTCGCCATCTACTAATTTATTCAACTCGAACCTCGAGGATAGCTTACATTATTGTACCACAGTCAATTCCAGGCGCACTCGGCGTACCTACAGTCAAACCATCTGACAGTACCTACGGTTTTCATACTGCTGTAGGCGAAGTTTAGGCTCCACGATCGTCTCGCAACGAGAGTCGGGCCATAGTACTGAATAAAGTGTAGTCCGATAATGCAGAGAAAGATGGCACGCAGGAATCTAAGTCCTTTGAGTCTACCGGTGCCACTGGTTATTTCCGAAGCGTCATTTGAGCTCAGCTTTCCGTTGTCATAAGAAAAGCTGCCATTTTTCGAAGCTTTTCAGACATTGCAGACTCGGAGCAGTTGGTAGTCAAAGACAAGGAATTCAAACGTCATGCGACGCGTATCGAATAGCACACGTGATCAAGAATCAGCACTGTTGGTACTAATGGTAGTGCCACTTTGTCGTTATCACCGAGACACAGTGCATATAACTTCTGCATATGTACATACAATACGATCAAGCGAAAATGACACGAGGAAAGAAGAATTGAGGTCCGCAAGCCTCCAAATTCTGCAATGTCTTACACTTTGACACGCTTAATCTCCCACTTCGCTTTCTCCCCGTCCTTCAGTAACACAATGACCTTGCCAGCATGTTCATCCCAATGGTCCAGTCTCCGCAGGTTGGGACATTTCCATGCGATAACTGACGCGACTTCATCATTCTTCCTGATGCGTGAACGGTCTGACATCAAAGTAGAAGTGAAGGAAGCATGGCCATCGGTAACTTCGTAGAAGAAACGAGCGCCATGGAAAGTTGTCAGTCCAGGAAGCTGGGCGAGCAGGTTCGCCCAATCCAACTAGAATTTTTAAAGTCAAACGTGATGTTCTCCTTAGGCACAGCAAGAGTATAGGATTACTTACGACACTGGAAATGGACATTGGTCCCTTATGTGTCGCCGAGCTACTTTTCTTTCCAATATCCAGCCATGTGACATTCGGCAGGCAGTCAACCAGTTTCCGGATGTCCTCAAACTCATTGTACCCCGCCAGTTCAACCCGCTTGATTGCCTGTCTCCTTAAAGCGTCGAAGAACGCGTGGTCACGCTGTCCCGTTAGACGCATACCCTTGATTGTCTCGAGCGGGCGCGGTAACACAGAATCGGACGGGCACGCCATGACTGCGCACGCGAACTCCTTGTTACATCTGAGCTCGCGCAAGCGGGGAAGTGTACCCGGTACTAAAGCGAGGGTTGCCAAGTGCGTACGCGGCCCAACATCCAGGTGGAGGACCTCGATATTAGAATGTGCAGCCAAGAATGTAGCTACGGCATCAAAGCCGTCGATGGTGCAAGAAAGGTGCGTTAATGTCAAGGTACGCAGACTTGGCCAGCGTCCGTACAGGAAAAAGTCATCAGCTCGTGGGTACGCAAAGCCCGTCTGGGCAGTGTAACGTATATCAAGCTCCTTTGTATGGAGTCAGCACTTCTGAAAATTTCATGAAATTAACAGTCTTACCTCCAAATTGGGGCAATGGTGCAGCATGTCGGTGACACGAGTCAGCTCCGCATTCTTGCTCTGACCATATCCCTTACTAATTGAGCGCACAGCAACTGATGACAATCGCGGGAGCTTGAAGCTCGCTCTCAGTAGCTAATCAAGAGAAACACAATCAGGAGAGAATACTGACTATCGTCGGGTGCTTGGTAACGCCCGTGGTCCCCTCGACAATCGGACCAAAAACCAAATTATCGTTTATCTCAACGGATTTCAAGGAATGACATTTGAGTATAGTGGGCCAAATACTTTGCAGAGAAATCAAAGAATGATTGCAGGACCAAATGAATACGTTCAGTGAACACATTTTGGCCAGAGCAGACGAGAAGAGTCTTCCTTGTTTACTATGCATGCCGAGCTCGTCATCACTCGATTCGAGCTCAGTGTCTGTTGCCAGTATATCTGAGGGGATAATAGTGTTTTCCGTCGACCTTTCGTCCAAAATTTCCAGACGACGCACGTTAGCCGCGACCGAGCGATTGCCAGCAAAATGGCCCCAGACCGCGATATTACTGATTTTACAGCGCACGACACGATATTCATAGTGACGAGGGAAAACAATGTCATGCATGCGCTTGCAAGACAATGCAAGCGCGAGTAAATCGCGCTTTGAGTCGATGTGCGTGACAATTCCATCCAGAACTTCGGTCGATTGGCGCGTTAATGTATGGCGAGAAGGCGAAAACCCAATGAACTATCGCAGATAAGATTGACTTCTCGCGACCAAAAAAAAAAAGTTTAACAGTCACTCACGGGCTCGACGATCGCTAGCAAGTGTATCGACAATTTCTGTTCCTCCTGCGTTAATTTAAACTGGCAACCTCCTATTCTCGATGGCAGAGCGGTTAAAAGCTTTCTTAAGACGTTGAAAGCCGCGAAGGGATCCTTGCGATCGTAGGATGCGACGTTCGTGTCGACAGCTTGTAAAGGTCGTCTAGTACAACGCATCCTTGACGCCGTCGGCCCCTTCGTCCTAGGATTTACAGCAAGCTTGCTGCCTGGTACTGACAGCAAGCATGGTGGGCGATAAGCACCTTCCCAGCTATGCTCGTCCAGATTGATATACTGATGGCGTTTATAGCCACTCCAGATTCGGAACGCATTAGACCTGGATGCCGCATGCAACTGCCGAATAGACACCGTTAAGCACATCAAATCTAAAGGAAGGCAGCGAACGCGAGAGTTGCGAACGACTGCATAATTCAGTTGGAGGGCCAGAACGTAATTTGCCTTAGTAGTAGGCCGCTAGGCTGAAATTGCACAAGCACGGCTTATCTTGGAAAGGCAGGTGTGCATTGAGTTTACGTAAGTACACCATTGTGGCTGGCGTTATTTCTCAATTAACTTGTATTTAAACTGCAAGACACAGTACTAGAAGGAATGAGAAATGCACACGCTTAAATTTTGAAAAGCTGATGAACCAGATTTGTGCCGGTAATATACAGTAAGGTAGCCCTGTTCACCGCCAATTCAACCACGTAAATCTAGCATGGCTCTTCGGAGAAGTGAAAGTCTTGGCGAGCGTAAGAGTATGGACCATTGTGAGCTTGAGACCAATGATGCATGGCATCTCGTGCCATTTGTGTTTGCACCGGACCATTCTGCACATCCACAGTAATCGCTGGAAAGGAGGGAGTTTGATAAACAGGTACGCTTCCTTCTGCTTCCGCGCTGTGAAATTTTTAATAATTAGAGTATCACGAGAATAATGACTAGGGCTAGCACTTACCGCGGGCTTGGAAGGGCAGGTTGATGATTGTTCACGGCCCGAGAAGGCGGCCAGAAAGTGACACCCAGAGCAGAGCGCTGGGTCATCGATATCTCGCCCGCTTGCATTGAGCTTCCGTCCATTAGGAAGGATGCACGATAACCAGATGATGGGGTCGTTGTCTCGGTCGAGGGTGATAGGAAGGTGGGAGTCTGCGATCCCGTGTAAGCAGATAAAACCGGGGTTTGCACCTGTTCTGTCATTTCTTGAAGGCTGGTCGGGGACTGTGTGACAACTTCAATTCTTTGAACATCCTGATGAAGACCAAAGTAAAATTTCAGAAGAGTCCCAGATAAGTACGTCTTTCGATGTTTATTGTATAACAGAAAAAAACGGACCTCGCGCATCATCCCCAATGCGGCTGGGTCGTTCCTTGAAGTGGGCTTCTTTGGAACACAGGAGAGAAGACCAAGATCTCTGCATTTTATGCACAGAGAATTAGATAAGGTTTCGCACTGTTATTTAAGAAAACAATGTTATCATCAAGTTATCATGTAAGAGAAACGACGTACTCTCTGTCTATAGTACGAGCAACGACCACATGGGTTGGGATTACGCTTTGGGTGCCGCCTAAATGATAGAGGCTCAAAATGCACGGACGTAGTGTCGTTTCCAATCATGGGCCCTGGTACTCGAACATCTCCGGGGTCATCAGAATAGCTCGAGAGCTGCCGTAGGGCAGGTAGAATATCTGTCTCGCGGGCGAGTACCTCAGCCGCACTGACCAGAGGTATGAGCCTACGAGCAATATTCGAGATAGCTTCAGAGTCCGCCATCGCTTTTCCCTTGGCTTTAGAGATTCATTAACCGTTTTATACTCACGGCGAAAGGTCAAGTATTGGCTAAAACACTTGAGTAATACGAAAAGATTGAATACGCGCATTACAGAAGATCACTCCTGGTCGTGCTATTCGGGCGCCATATTTCTGCGACTTCCGAAGTTCGCGGTAGAGCCAAGCTCAAATGCCTCGACTCGCAATGGCCAGGAGCGCCATGTATGGAAGCTATCCGCATGCTCACATCGCGGTTACCGATCACAGGAGAACATGTAAGCCTATGCAAACTCGTGTTGACTCACATGGTTACTCGCCTACGTTGTATCCTGTAGGCAGAGAGGTGATTGCAACATTGAGCGTTGTCGAATGGCAGCCCTGTTTCAAGATCGTGGTTGTCAAAGAGGAAACCGAATGACTTCGTTTCGTGTCGCGCTCAATAGGCGCCCGTACTAGGCTCCCGTATAGTTACTAAGGTCAGTAGCCCATACTCTTGTTCAAAACCTTCATCGGCCGAGTAATTACTGTCTTGAGAAATACAGTGATGCCACTATTAATATTGTTCCCACGTGATGATCTTTTTTTCGACCTTATAGTCGCGATCTCATCTCTAAGCACAATTCCTCGTGGTGTAAGGCGCTTTTCGGAATTAAGGGATAGATATACACCTGTGCTTGTACTCAGAGCCTTTTGAGGCACGCGTGGCATTGAAACTTGAGACTCTTGTTTTGAACTATGGCTGACGGTGCTCATCCGAATCAATCGTACGAGTGTGAACCTTCAGCGCACCCAGAGTCTGAGTCTTACTAATACTTGCAGTGCTCCTTTTTTCTCTTTTCAAAACACGACACTTGCAGAACAGATGTAGTGATCAAAGGATAGTAAAGAGCCGAGGTAAAGCGACGAACGACGTTAAGACGATAGAAAAGGCAACTTTTTATTGATCCGCATCACAGCCACAACGGCAGGCTCGCTTTCCGTTACTTCCTCTTGCCCGAATTTAATTTACGGGTGCAGCAGGATTTTTGTATACCCATCCAAACGTTTGTCAAACTTCTCATACGCAAAAGGCGCGTCAAGGAGAGGGAGATGATGCGAAACTACGAAAGACGGTTTTGCCTTGCCGGCAATGATCAGATCACCTAAAAAAACCGCAGGAATCATCATAGGTCGACGGTAGAAAGTGATACAACGTACGAAGATAGCGGTTGTACGCCTTGTAAACGTTCCGAGTAAGAGAGACAGATAAACGTTATTGTTATTCCAATTTTTTGATCCGACAAGGAATTGATACCGACCTTGACATCGCATAGTCCAGTGCCTATAGAAATGCCCTTCATGAAGAGCTTGCCTTCATTGCTATCATTTGGTAACGAGAAACTTGGGAGTCAGTGTTCTGTACTCACCGAATGGGAATGATACATAGCCCCTACACGGAGAGAGTACAGACATGTTACACTTATTAAATAGTCCTTTACGCAGATAAATAAAAAATGCTCACTTTGCCGCGGCTGAGTCGGTAGCGCCAGGGTCACTAGGCATGTACATACCAGGCACGCCTATCCCGCCGGTCGGTCGTACGATATCAACAAGTGCCTCAAGCACTGCATTTGGCTTGTCCGTTTTGCCATCTGCCGCGGTGGCACGGTATCCTACAGCTTTTCGGCGGCCGTTATGATTGCCATTGATAACGCGGATCGTTAATATGAATAGATATTGCGTACCATCAACGCCGCGATCGACTTCGCTACTGCATACCAGATCAAAGCGGGTATGAATAAGAAGACTTGACTTCTTTATGACAACGCTCACCCTCCACGAAGTGTTCTGATTTGCCCTGCAGGATCGCTTACGGAAAAGTCGATAGGAGTGCAGCCTATGTCTTTGGCTTTCTGTAGACGCTCTGGGACGCGGTCTACAACGTATACCTCAGATGCGCCACGGATGATGGCAGAGTATGCAGCCATGAGGCCCACGGGTCCGGCTCCGAATATCACTATGGACTCTCCGGGATGGAAGCCCTGTGAGTCAGGTCATGGTTCGATTCACATTTTCAGCAAAGGGGAACAGCGCACGGATAGCTGCACGCCATGCCAGCCCTGTGGTCGTTTCAAATAAGAGGAGGCAACGTATGTTAGATATACTCAGCTCACCGTTGGAAATATGTCTGAAAGTAACGAGAAATCCGCTTCGTGCTCCATCCCAGGGGGTAATTTAAGTGCATTGAAGTCCGCGAAAGGCACCTTAACGTATTCCTGAAAATAGTGAATGCATTAAAGATGAGTAGCGGGGGCTCGGTAATAAATGACGAATTTACAGCCTGTCCTCCCTGATAAGGGCCCATACCGACAAATCTACGGTACTCTTAGCGCACGACATAGAAATGAGATGAAATACTCTTGATATACCCATATGCTCTATGTGTTGAAATGAGAAAGTGTTTGAATCAATCATTGGATATAGAACATTTATAATCAAGCGACTCACGCCCCAACCTTTCCGGTTGAGTTTCGACAAAATGGTCAAAACAAAACACATCTTTGAGCAAGCGAATCTAATGCTCACTACTCCAGGGTTGGTTATCATGCAGTAAGCGGACCGTCCTTCTTCGCAATTGGAGCACCGTCCGCATGAGACGTTGAAAGGCATCACGACGCGGTCACCTCTTTTGAGAAGCTAGCATATAAGTGTTAATCAACATTCACTACGGCGATACAGAAAGACGCACAGTTACTCCTGTGCCAACTTCCTGAAATGTTCGGGTCAAATATGAGATATGTAATTCAATTGCTTTATTGCTGAATCCTCACATGAACAATTCCTAGGCTACACACCAAAGAAGCGATTTATCATCATCTGCAAATGAGTTTCAACAATAAAAATCACAAACTTCTCGTGTCCGAAGACAAGGCCCGCTCCCGCGGCAGTACGGCCTTCGTACATGTGCAGGTCACTGGCCGCAGTGATGAGCAACAGGCTGAAGACACTGGTGTGATGCCTACCTGCCACAAATTCCGGTCGTTGTCACTGATTATGTCACTAGGAGTTAGGCCGGTAGTCATTTCATAGCTGAAGGAAGAATTGACCCTTGACAATGACATCATCTGGATGGGTCAACTCAGGCTTTGGCACATCCTCGATGGCCACTTCAAAAGGTTTCTTGAACACGACTGCACGCATTGGCCACGAGTGGTTGACTTGAGGTGGTGGAATGTGGGGGAGTGAGGGATTTGACAGGCACTCATCCTCTCGCGCAATCTTATATTCTGCCTCCGTCAGAGTTCAAAAATCTAGCTTGCAAGTTCTACACTTGTCCGTCAAGCTCGCGTGGAAGCTGCTTCTGAGCAGAGCTTGTGACTTGCAAAGGAAGTCCTGAAACTCAAAGTTTTGGAGCTATGTCCAATGAGGCGCCGTTTTCAAAACTGGAACGATAAGGCGCAGGCCTGAAGCGGGACTCACTAACTCAGTCCAACTTTAGTGACCTGAGGTGCTGAAAATAGATGATAACAAGCCGAAATCGACGTCATTGCTCGATCCAAACAGGTAGCTAAGCCGATGCAAGATGCAGACGAGCTTGACTTCGTATGTTCAATTGCTTCCGAGTTGCGAGGCTTCAAATTGAACTCAAAACAACTGCACTTTGAAGAAGAGTGGGTAAGCCTTCCCCTCAGTTCTAGATACAGTCGATAAAAACACCTCTGGCGAACGAACTAAAATTCCGTCATGTCTTTCTCTCGCATAATACCTATCTGCGAGAGTCGAAGCGAAGAGATTACAGAGACGGTAGCCTATGCGCCTCGCAGACTTTCATACACGCGTTATTTGCTATTGTTTGTTTGAACTGCCTGCTATATAATTTGCAAAACTTTCGACTTTTTCCCATCTACGCCATCATCTTATCACCCTCAGCACTCTGTTTCACTGCGGTAGGGTCATTTTTACCTTGGCGAGAGGAATATTTAGCTTCGCTTTCGCTAGCAGCACTATGCTTTTACGAGCCATGATGGTCGTCTAGATAGTGGTGAAAGCTACATAAATTTGTGCATAAATATATATTGTCTCCTTTCGACTTGTTCGCTACAGCGTCAGCGGGAAATGATGCGTGCAAAGGCTCTGAGCTCGAACAAAAAAAAAAAAAATTGAATTTGTTGGTCGTCGAGGGCGTTGAGCGGGCATGTCCGTGTCTTCTTGTTTCCACAACCATGAATAGTGCACCTGTAAAGCTCTCCGACCTCGAGCATGACGATGGAAGGAAGAAAGCGCCCAGATGGTTGCCAATCTCGCTCGTGCGTACTGGATTCGCTGGATTCTGTAGTATTGTTGACGGCGAGACAGCTGGCGCTGACGACTGTAGCTCTCACCGTACCTGCTGCGTTGCTCTGGCGGCAAAAACGCACACTCGGTTTACAATCTAACATCACAATCGGCAAGAAGCACAGTACTTCGCCTCCATTGCGCCGACGCGCAAATGCGGGCTGGGGCGCGACGTCGGCGGCAAGGGCTACTTCGAGTCGACCGTCGGAATCTCTGAAGGCCTCTTCTTCCTCACCTCCGCCTCGAAAAACATCCGGGGCCGGGAGAGGCAGAATCATCGGCTCTGATACTACTGTTGTTGCTGCGTCATCCCAAACATCTTCGAAAACCACTAGCACGACAACTTCAAATACGCCCCCTTCGCTGCTCGATGGGCCTCTCATCTCACTCGGTGCGTTCGGGCTCGCTACGGGTCTAGTTGGGTTTGCTTTGGTTCTTGGTGTATGGGGAGTTCGGCAAAGCATGGGCGTTGACAATGTGCGTAACTCTTGTGCTGCCTTTCCCTTGAGGCTTTCTTTATGGACATTCGGCGATGTGTCCCTAAACGAGTTCACAATTTAAACAACAAACGGACAGGTCGACCAATTTGCCGCGCGTGTTCGCCAAATACTTCGCACCCGCATGCCCGCACTGTCCCACCGATTATATCGCTCCACAGATGACGCTGGTGGTGGCCATGACAAAGGGCTGGAAGACAAGGAGACAGGGGAAGCAGACGGGTCCGTCAGCGGCAAGGGCGCTTGGACGTGGGACGCAGCCGAGGAGCGCTTGCGCACAGCGTTCGATCGTGGCGGGTTGAGCGAGTGGGCTGAGTGTGCTGTGGGCGAACTGGAGGCTGAAAGGAAGCTCGAGCGTGCTCGTCGCGCGTCATGAATGCAGTTATAGCTGTGTACGTGCAGTGCGTTTGTTTTTTTCTGCTTGCCAGCTTCATATCCACTATCTCCTCGGTCTGATGATCCGAATTTCTTCGATGTGGTTTGTGGTAGTCTTGGATGTTCAACGCGCCATAGTAAGTATCTGGCTGAAACATGTTGTGCAGCTGAACGCTGGATCGAGATCGATTGTGCACTTTATGATCGAGAGCGGTGTTCATATGCCAGCGTGGCGTTTCACGGCACCAGCATAGTCGGAGATTATTTGGCAGTGTCCGTCGACGGCCTACATGTGCAGAAAACGGTCGGAAGAAATATGGAGATAGGGCCGAAACTTCAGGCACATCATCACCACGCAAATTACCGCTTTCTCGGAGAAATGTTTGTCTTTTCTGGTGTCCGCCCATGTCGTTTGTGTTCGCATGCCCAGCGACTTTTCATGTTTCATCTTTGTCACACATTCTCGAAATCCGGATATTTTTGAGTCCCCCCTTGATCGCAGACATGCAGCAATGCAATTGTACTGCGAGTATCCAGACCAGTCTTATTATCGACTCGAATCTTTTTTTTTCCCACTGAAATGCACCAGCGCGTCCGAGACTTTAATCTGAACAAATATGGCCGCCAGTGAAACAGCCTCACTTGCGCTGGTCAATACGGTACGAGCAATGTCGCGATTAACTTTTGGAACACAGGGGGCACTACCAAGGACAGCTTACTGTATTTCCTCCAGATAGGAGCACTATTGTGGTGTACGTTGGTTCTCAACGTGTCGTGACTCGCGTGCTTTCTTAAACGATAAAAATTCTGGAAAATCTATAATCATATGGCGTATGTTCATGTACTCTCTCGTTCATCCGTCGTCTTCCGGTCTCAAAATATCAACAGTCTCTGAAGATTAGGCACTATGCAGTTATACCATTTCAACGTGCGTAGTCGGTCTCGCTCCAAATATGTAAATCCCGTTTTCTTCCAAGTATCTTTTTTTAACGTTTTGCGTCCGCTTTGCAGACGTACCCTAAAGACGCCCCACGGATGCCTTTTACATACCCGACTTGGTAACTGTCCTGCGTAGCGAATTCCGGAGCTCGATCCTGAAAAAGGATGATTTCGAATCTAATGGCGTGGTGACACGGCGAACGTGGCGACGCACGACATAATATTCTAACCATCTAGGGTCTTTGTGATGAAGAGCGTGGTTGTCACTTAAATGTCGTGGGGCAAATCTGAGTGAAAGGTCTTTCCAGACACGAGATTCCAGCTGAGAACACTACGTCCAAGAACTCCTGTCTCACAGCTCTAATATTTTCCCGGATCGAATCGAGGACTCCCACCTTTATACCCTCGCTAATTGCTGACGAATCTGACGCCCTTTCTTATGAGGTCGTGATACCAATATGTATACCCAAATGCCGACACGTGTACGCTGGCATCCCGGAATTACCTGTCTGAGAGCTCTGTCGCAAACGCAGAGTTAGCCGGCCATTATACTTGGGATCGCTAGTGCCTTCGATAGTCGGTACATGGTGAGTAAGCACAATAAGATGACGCCCTGGTTCTTCCCCATGTATGTGCGTGAGTGCATCTTCGAGCCACGCAAAATCGCGCTCGTGCAGTGCCTGGTACGCAGACAGGTCGAATTTTACGATGGCATGAAAGTCGGTCAAACTACACGGAACGATGTCGGGATCAACTGGATTTAGACGCGACCAGAATGTGCAGCCCAGAACCGTTATATTGGGAGAAATATCAATTCGAGAAAGATAATATGGCCAAGAGGTTTGTCAGGAGGCAAGCTTTCTGCTGCGGATATGCTGTCGGAGACGACCTGGGCGAATTTGCTGGTTGCTTCCGTCTAGACGAGCAAAAGTCCACTTTGGAAGAGATCAAAAAAGATTCCACTAAGACTACCATGATCAAAATTATCGTATATATGTATATACATGATTTTGTAAACGATTTGTGACCGCCTGAATTTGTCACTTGTGGCTGATGACCGACCAATTGCAGACGTCTCAGTCGTGAGAAACCGAGTAACCCACACGCGCGCCGATCACGTGTTTGCGCCTTCCTTTCAAAGTTTTGCCTAAATCGCCTGCCAGCGAGCGCCGACAACAGAAACGATCTCAAGCACCAAAACCATGCCGGTGAGTGTGTCCTCAAGCTGTGTTTTTGCTGCGTCTGGGTGCTGGTATAGGCTGGGGATGAGGATTGGTCGACTGGTCGCCGGAATTGAGGTGGATGGGTTGGTCGATGGGTGGATGACATCGACCGTTTGACGAGTACACGGATGGATATTTGGACGGATGTGAAGGAACAATGGACTGGGCAGACGACGTGGATTCTGGGGACTCGACAGCCAGAATGCTGACGATTCGTGCTGTAGCAGGAAAGACAATCGACGTTCAAGCGCTTCGTTGAGGTCGGGCGCCTCGTTCTCCTCAAGTCCGGTCCCTCGGCTGGCAATGTCGCCGTCATAGTCGAGATAATTGACCACAACCGCGTACGTGCTCTTCGCCTTAAACTGAGAGGCAGCTGAGAGTAAAACTTTGAGCTGGTTATCGCTTTTCGCAGGCTATCATTGACGGCCCCTCCGTCCCGCGCCAGGCATTCCCCTTCCACCACCTCACCCTCACCCCCCTCGTCGTCCCTAAACTTCCTCGCGCTGCCGGCACGCGCATCGTTGCCAAGCGTCTTGAGGCTGAAAAGACACTGGAGAAGTGGAATGAGTCGTCGTGGGCGAAGAAGCTCGTCACCGTCGCTGCCCGTCGCAAGACGAACGACTTCGATCGCTTCTCTGTTATGCTTGCCAAGAAGCAGCGCCGGGATACCGTGCGCAAATCCCTTGCCAAAGCGAAAGCGAGCGCATGATCGGTCCTTGGGGCGTTTGAGTTGCGTTGAAGAGGGTCTTCATTGTCGGTCGTTGCGTATTTTTGCCATTTCTTTCTCTTCTGTATGTCATGCATTCCCAGACCTATGCTCGCACCAAAATCGCATCGCATTCAATATGATCACGACTTCAAAACCATGATTTCAACGAATGCGACAACTTCAGTCGTCTCCGTCCTCATTTTGACAGCCGACGACTGTATTCTCATGCTGTCGCCTATTCGCAGGACAGTCTAGCACAATGTCTTCCGGCCAGTGGCTACGAATTAGGTAGCTAGGGCACGAGGCTATGCCGTGTTCAAACACTCCGTTTAGGACTTGGTTCAATTAGCTCGCCTGCTCTCTGTTTGTAGTAAGTGATTGTCTTAAGTAAATTCAAGTTTTAAACCCTCTGGAGCGAATATTGTCGACTTACGAATGGATATTTATCCCTATATTCCATCTGTCATTTCGAGATTCCGCTCATGCCACTAATATCTCTCGGTCAGCCACGTTCTGAATCTGTCTCGGATTTGTATACGATACAATTAAGGTTGCAATCAACAAGACTTGCAAATATCTGTGTAACCCGGAGGTTTCACTTAGCTACATTACGGACTCTCGTAGGTCGTCGATCCTTACGATCGACGTACGTCACACACTTTCGCCCCCGCCACCATTTCCTTTCCTGTCCTCGCATATATAGTCACCCCCTGGGGTTCGAGTTCTCTACTTCTTACTACTCGAATCCCAGGTGCGTACACAGCAGACATATTCAGTTGTATACTACTTCTTACTACTCGAATCCCAGGTTTTTCTCCTGTTCTGTATTTGAGTGTTCTCGGCACAGCCGAGTTCCACTTTTTTTTTGAACACCAGAGAAAACCTATTGTGTTACCGCCGTGTGCCACCGGCGTGTTCACAATACCCGAGTACCTGGCCGCTAGAATAGCCGCCAGGATTCCCTAACCAATCTACGGACACCGGTTACCGTAAAGCGACGTGTTTGCCGACGCGTGCCACCCGGATCAGACGCGTGCCACCCGAGCTCGCTACTCAGAAGCGTGCCACCACCCAGCTACTCGAGTTCCCACCTGCATCACGTAGAAATGTCACGCCCACACCCGAAGCCCGCGGTCATCCTCAACGCGGACAAGCCCACACAACCACCGGTCCTCACGGACGGTTTCACCACGCCGATGGTCCTCGACCAATGGTTCAACCACGCCGAGAACTTCCACTCGCTCAAGGACATTGAGGACGACCACCGTGTCAAGAAGGTCGCTGGCGGTCTACAGCCGGTACGTGCTCGCAACTGGTACTACGCACGCAAGGCCGACGTCGACGCGCTCGACTGGGACGAGTTCAAGGAACAAGTCCGCGCCACGCTCCTCGAGACCGGATGGGACCGCAAGGAACGCCTCGCGCTCAACGCGGTCCATCAGGAAGGACGAACCATCGCGGAATTCGAGAACGACATCCTCCGACGCAACGTCCTCCTCCGTGGTACGGGTTCCGAGATGACGCCCGGCCAAATCCGTTTCCACATGGAGGCTAATATGGACTGCGACACCATGCAAGCAGCGGCGGTGGCCCGGACTCACACCATCCAAGACTACGAAGACTGGATTGCCGCAATCACGGCGACGGACGAACAGTGCCGCATCGACCGCGAGAGACTCACGGACGCGCTCGCCCTTAGAGCTGCCAACAAGAAGATCACTCGCGCCCCGATGCCCGCTGCTGTTGCTAGCGCCTCACGGATCACAAACGACGGGCCAGTGCTTGGCAAACTCTCCGCACAGGAACGCACTCTCCTAGCAAAACACAATGGGTGCTTCAAGTGTCGCCACTACTATGCCGATCACCGTGCTAACAACTGCACCACGCCCCGTGACCGGATCAACCACGCGCCGCTCTCCGATGCAGCGGCGGTGCGCGCGAAGGTCAAGAGCGAACCTGTCGCGGCGATCCACCCGGTGACACCGCATGAAGATGCACCGACCCCGGAGGCGGCCGCCGTGCCCATAGGCGCGGTCATGCCGCCATCCTCGGTCTACGAGTCAGGATTGGACTCAGATGAGTACGTACCCTTACAGACCCCCCATTTCTTCTGGGACTGCAACCTCTCCGGACCCGACTCGGACCCCTGCTCTGTACATGCACTCATTGACCACGGATCCCACCTAGTGATGATTGACGAGTCTCTCGTCAACAAACTCAACCTACGCCGCCGAGCGCTCCGGCACCCGCTCACCATCTCGCTTGCTGTGGGAACGTCGGGGCCAGCGGAAACAAGGTTGATAGAATACGTTAAGATTACTCCTTCTTCACTCGACTCAGCTTGGACTTCGCGCTCTCTACGCGCTATTGTTGCCCCCTCTCTCTGTGCTCCTCTCCTACTCGGTGGCCCCTTCCTTGCCGCAAACAAGATTGTAATTGATCACGAGACTCGCACATGTATTTCTAAGAACGGTAAATACGATTTACTGAACCCAAAACCACCCAGTCCATCCCCTCCCCGACGTTTCATGCCCAAGTCGCAGTCCCTCAAAGTCATTCGCAAACAAGCAACGACGAAACGCGCTGTCCTGAAGCAACTAGTCCAAACGACGCCCAAACTCAGTGAAGCGTCCGGGTGGCACCCCGGCGCAACATATTCTCACCCGAGTAGCTCACGTAAAGAAAGTTATCCTCGTCCTTATGTTCCGCACGGCACCAACGTAATCGCGGCGGTTCGCGACAAGATCAAACTCCTCGCCTTCGAGCAAATGATCAAGGATGAGGAGGGGAAGGTCCGAAACGAATTCAAGGACCTTTTTCCGATCGACATCCCGCCAGTCGACGAACTCCCAACCGACGTCCTGCACCGATTCAAGCTTAAGGATGCCAACAAACAGATCAAGACGCGCAACTACTCCTGTCCACGCAAGTACCGCGAACATTGGGAGACGCTCGTCAAGCAGCACCTCGACGCGGGCCGCATCCGACCATCATCAAGCCCGCATGCCTCGCCGGCCTTCCTCATTGCTAAGGCGGACCCACTCGCATTACCACGATGGGTAAATGATTTCCGTGAGCTAAACGAAAATACCGTTCCAGACAGCCACCCGCTGCCACGCATCGACGACATCCTCGCTGATTGCGCGCGCGGGCGGATATGGGGCAAAATAGACATGACAAACTCCTTTTTTCAGACCCGTGTTCATCCCGACGACATACCCCTCACGGCAGTCAGCACCCCCCTTGGCTTATACGAGTGGACCGTAATGCCAATGGGTTGCAGGAACGCGCCAGCAACACATCAGCGCCGCATGAATGCAGCGCTGCGCCACCTCATCGGAAAGGTATGTCATGTCTACCTAGACGACATCATAATCTGGTCTAGCTCCCTCGAAGAACACAAGCGCAATGTGCGCGCCATGCTTTCCGCATTGCGTGCCGCTAGCCTTTACTGTTCCCCCAAGAAAACGAATCTTTTCTGCACCTCACTAGATTTCCTCGGACACCACATCACCCAAAACGGCATCAAAGCCGACCCCAAAAAGACCGAACGCATCGCGAACTGGCCGCAACCAAACTCCGCATCGGACGTGCGCGCTTTTCTCGGCCTCGTTCGATACCTCGCTCCCTTTCTCCCCAACCTCGCCGATCACACCGGAATCCTCAATACCCTTACTACCAAAGACGCCGACAAAGATTTCCCCCCCTGGACGACAAAACACCAAGCCGCCTTCCAAAACATCAAAACACTAGTTCTCTCCGCCACCTGCCTAACGACTATCGACCATCAAGACCCACGCAAGAACAAAATTTTCCTACACACCGACGCTTCCGACCGCCGAACGGGTGCAGCACTCTCCTATGGCGAAACACCGGACACCGCAAGACCAGTAGCATACGATTCTACTGCACTCACCGGGGCCGAACGCAACTATCCGGTACACGAAAAAGAACTGCTCGCCATCGTCAAAGCCTTGAAGAAATTCCGTTCCGACCTGATTGGCACGCACTTCACCGTCTATACGGATCACCGAACCCTCGAAGGGTTCATGCAGCAGCGCGATCTCTCACGCCGGCAAGCACGCTGGCAGGAATTTTTAGGTCAGTATATATTTGACATTCGCTACATCCCCGGTGAGCAGAATGGTATCGCCGACGCACTGTCCCGCCTACCTGACGAGGTAGACGCGCGTGACAGCATGGCAGGATCGCCGCTCGGAGCAGTGCTCTCGATCACCGCAGATCAGGAACTCCTAGCTAAGATCCAATCTGGATACCCAAAAGACACATTTACCGCACATTTGCTTAGATCGCCGGAAACCAACTTAGGCTGTCGGATCGAGAACGGCTTGATCTATCTCGGCGACCGCCTCGTTATACCGAGAACTATGGAGCTTCGCGAGACCTTCTTCCAGCTCGCACATGACTCCCTCGGCCATTTCGGTGCTGAAAAGAGCTATGCTTCATTACGAGACTCCTATTACTGGCCTAACATGCGTACCAATTTGGAACGCGCATATATTCCACAGTGCGATGCGTGCCAGCGCAACAAATCCGCCACATCAAAACCCGCCGGCCCGCTCCACCCTTTGCCCATCGCCGAAGCACGCGGTGACACAATCTCTATTGATTTCGTTGGTCCCCTACCGCTTGATTCCGGTTTCAACTCCATATGCACAATCACTGACCAGCTTGGTTCCGACATTCGTCTGATTCCGTGTACTACGGATATCTCCGCGGAACGGTTCGCGCAACTCTTTTTTGATTCTTGGTATTGCGAAAATGGTCTACCCCTCAATATCATCTCCGACCGAGACCACCTTTTTGTCAGCAAATTCTGGACCGCGCTCCACCGGCTCTCGGGAGTCAAACTCAAAATGTCTTCGGCCTACCACCCACAAACAGACGGACTTAGCGAACGCTCAAACAAAACCGTAATCCAAGCCTTACGTTACCACGTTGGCCGCGACCAAAAAGGGTGGGTCCGCGCTCTACCGCGTGTCCGATTCGAAATCATGAATACCCTAAACGCATCAACGGGATTCTCCCCGTTCCAACTTCGCATGGGCCGATCTCCTCGGATTATTCCTCCCTTCCATCCTCTCCCTCCAGACCCCGACCTTCCACCGGAGGAACTCCGTGCCCGTGCCCTCTTCCAGCGGCTCGAGCTCGACTGCGCGCAGGCCCGCGACGCGCTCGTCCTCGCTAAGATCAATCAGGCTCGTTTCGCAAACCGGAACCGAGGCCCTGAAGACCGTTATGAGGTCGGTGATTACGTTATGCTATCAACCTTCCATCGGAGACGTGATTATATGCAGCGCGGCGACGGCCGCGTTGCTAAATTCATGCCCCGCTGGGACGGTAAATACAGAGTCGCACGTGCCTTCCCGGACCGTTCAACATACGAACTAGAGCTCCCAAACTCCCCTGGCAAATTCGCAACCTTCCACTCCAGTCAACTCAAGAGATATCACGCAAACGACCCTTCCCTCTTTCCCTCCCGAGAACTCGAAAGACCCGGCCCCGTCCTAACCGAAGAAGGCCTTGAAGAATGGGAAGTCGAGAGCATCATCGACCGCCGCCGCCGGGGCCGTGGCCATCAGTACCTTGTCCGGTGGCGCGGTTACGGTCCCGAAGACGACCTCTGGCTGCCAGGTCGCGAGGTCGACGACTGCGCGGCGCTTGATCTCTTCGAGGCTCAACATGGAAAACCTTAAATTTTTAGGGTGGGGAGGAGTGTAACCCGGAGGTTTCACTTAGCTACATTACGGACTCTCGTAGGTCGTCGATCCTTACGATCGACGTACGTCACACACTTTCGCCCCCGCCACCATTTCCTTTCCTGTCCTCGCATATATAGTCACCCCCTGGGGTTCGAGTTCTCTACTTCTTACTACTCGAATCCCAGGTGCGTACACAGCAGACATATTCAGTTGTATACTACTTCTTACTACTCGAATCCCAGGTTTTTCTCCTGTTCTGTATTTGAGTGTTCTCGGCACAGCCGAGTTCCAATCTGCTGTCAACTGGATTCGAAGGCGCACACAAACGCAAAAGAAGAACAAAACCAAGTTATTTAGCTCAGCTAAAGAGAGGGGAACACGGAAAGCGACCGAATTCTTTGAGTAGACATTCACAGACAGGTTGTACAAGCCCCACTGTGGTGTCTGGTGCGTAACTGACTGGGTGTAACTGCTCTCCAATACGGGTCCAGGAAGGGCCAGCATAATTCTTGAGCTTTGACCGGTCGAGCCTCACAGTATGACCTGGAGCATCCGGAGGGATGCACTTTATGCTTCTGTCACAGGCACCGTTCCGATAGCTGAAAGGTACAAAGAGAAGGAGATCACCACTTTGAGCCCTGATCCACCCGTCACTTGGGATGTGAAGTGGAAGTTTCCCACCAATCATAACATAAAGAGGCATCATATCAATAGTCCTTGGTGACTTTGTATCTGCGTTCCAAATTCGAATGGTCCTGTCGAATGCAATGTATTTCCTGTCGGGTGAATAGGAAAGAGCCGTGACATGGTTTGAATGCCCTAGAGAAGATGAGGGTTCTCCTTCAGGTGCTTCACCGTCCAGATTCTGTGCGATAATGGCATGATTTTCTGGATTACTGAACACTATCTGGTCTTTATGGTAAGCAACAGGAGAGAACGATGTTGTTTCGTTGACATCAGCTACCTCCTTCAGGGTATCTCTTTCTCCAGGATTTTCTGTATCCCACCTATATATGGCCTGGTCTACTGAGCAAGTTATGAGATGCTTTCCGTCCGAGGTGTAAACAATGGTGTTGATAGAATATCCGAATTTACCTCCTGCAAATAATATCTGTGGTTCAGAAGCTGTGCCAAAATTGGTATTCCAGATGAGAATAGAACCCCCACCCGATGCAATGCGCTTTCCATCAGGGGAATAGGTAACAGAATTAACTGTTTCTTCATGTCCAGTGAGTCTGCACTGCGGAGTGTCTTTTCCCATCTCCCGTAAGCAAATAGCTCCATCGCTTGAGCCAGATACCGAATACTTCCCTTCTGGTGAGTGCCATTGATTACGTACCTTCAAGCCACAAATATTTAGGGAGATTGTCAGTGCAGAGACGCTAATGACAGCTCGTTGCTTACTTGTTTGGTTGAGCAATAGCCTAGTCTGCGGCTGGTCTTGAGAATCTTGAGGCTGGGCCACATCAGGCTTGGAATGCACAGTGCTGTCACTATTTTATTATTTTCTAAAAAGAGTTCATTTATAGTTGCTCGGAACCAAGAACTTGAGCATATTGTGCAAGAATTCCGCACTCACTCGCTCGGTTGCGCTTCGTGGGCACCAGGTCCAACTGAAGCGTGCTGAGACGAAGAAACGGTAGACGGCCGCTTTGGCGACTTGAAACTGAGAAAACGACGTATGCTTCTTTTATTATTATCAAATATTCAGCTTGAGGAGCTGCAGATAGATATCTTGTTGTAACGCACTTTTTCGAATTTGTTGACAGAGGGGCAAATTTAATGGAGGGGTCCTGGGGCTGAGAAGACATGCTGGTGAGTAGCGGAAACTTGGCGAGAAAGACCCATAAATGGATGCGGTTGTTCGATGTAGTTGTGCAAAGAGCTGAGAATGTGGACGTTGAGAGCAAGGGACGAGCGACCTCTCTCGTCTTTGCAGGGCACGACACTCCGGCGTGTTTCCGGCACGCAGACCTGCAGGCGCGCACACGCGAGGAAAGAGTGTGAGAAATTAAAGCTGAGAGGCCCAGAGCACTTGAAGGAGCACGCCGCCATGTAAAGTGCGCAGACATGCGCCGTTTCCGCACCTTACCCACCTTTTCACTTCACACTCGTATTGCGAGTCCAGGCGCTGAGCAGTGGACGTCCATGCAGTTAAGTAAGTACCCATTCAAGACAAAAAAAAGGCCACAAATTCTATCATTCGTTTTCCTCTCCCCTAAACAAGTCCATAGCGTGCAAAATGTAATAAAGATAGCTTTATATCATACAAAGACAAACGCTCACCCGTCCTCCGCTTCGAAAAGTCCATTACATCCGCCGAGTCGGTACATTATATGCGCTCGTACATACAGAGGTACGCCTTCGCCTTGAGCACCTCGTCGAGGCTCGCGAGCCGCACAATCGTATCGCTCACGTAGCACCACCGGCGCTGCGGCGCCGCACCCGCTTCCAACGCCGCTGCCGACGCGCCGGACGTCCGCGACTTAGGTGGGTTCGCGGAGCGCGCGAAGGATGACGTGCGCGGGTTCTCCGGGCGCTGGTCGTTGGGCGCGGGAGTAGTACTGGACGTGGAAGTAGAAAAAGAAGTAGAGGTAGAGGTAGAAGTAGAAGTGGAGGTAGAGGTAGAAGATGAGTCGGAAGGTTCTTCGGGTGCGGGAACGCAGTCGGGCGCGGCTTCTGGCAGAGCGGTGTACGCGATGTAGTGTCCGCCAAGCTATAGCAAACACAAAATTAGAACAGAAGAAATAAGGAAGAGCGAAACGAGCGCGAAGCGCACCATATTCCCAATATGCACCACCACCGCATACAAGCGATACATACACCTCGCGTCCCCACCCCCGTCCTCCTTACCCTTGCCCTTGTTCTTCCACCCTTTCCCCGCCTCATCCCTGCTCGGCAGCAAGAAGGGACGCAGGTCAAGGTACTCCGGGAACGCGACCGCGTCGTCCAGCTTTTTGAAGTGCGCAAAGAGCGGCCGCCCGATTTGCTCGAAGCGTTTCAGGTGCACGACGAGCACCGGCGGCGGCGCCGCGACGAGATACCGCTTGTACGCGCGCCGCGGCACAACCTGCTTCGCTCGCGGGACCGCGCGGGAGGACGCGCGGGAGGACGCGGCCGCCTGTGCAGGTGAGCGCTGGTGTCCTCCGCCGCCGGACGCAGCCGCGGACGCGACGGACGAGCTGTCAGAGCGCATCGACGGCGTGCGCGACGTCCCCGTCCCATTATCGTCGCCGCTCTCATCCTCGCTGTCGCTGCTGCTCGAGTCGCTCGTTCTGCGCCGCACACGCTGTTCGGCGGGCCGTCGGACGTGGCGAGCCGGCAGGCGCAGCGAGCTGGGACGCGACTCCGCGACTGCTGGGGCCGGGCGTGCTGGGGCCTGCGCGGACTCGGGCGCGGTCATGGATATGGAAGGCACGGAGAGTGGGCCAGGCGGCGAGGACGGGGCATCGACGTCGTCATCGTCCCCTTCTCCTTCCTCTGGCCGGCTAAACAACATCGAGGGTGCCGAACGGACGGAATCGCCTTCGTTTAGGTCTGATGAGGACGTGTCCGAGTTGCCCACGCCGACCAGGCTAATTTTCACACTTGCGCCCGAGCTCGAGCCATCATCCTCCTCCTCTTCATCCTCCTCTTCATCCTCCTCACTCTCGCTCTCGCTCCCACTCGCACACGTCTCCCCGGGCTTCTTCCCATTCGCGCGCCCCCTCGGGACGTACTCCCCGTGCTCGATCTTCCAACAACGGCGGCATCCGACCTTGTTCTCGCCGTCGAGCACCTCGACGGCGGTGAACATCCGCAAGCACTCCTCCACACTCTGCCTGTGCCCGAGCTTCAGCCAGCGCGCGGCGGCGTCCGGGGCGGCGCCCGCGCCCGCCGGCGCATGGAAGAGGCCGTGCGAGGGCGCGGGCACGTCTGCAAGCAAGCGCCGCAGGTACGCGGCCTCGGCGCGTGACGGTTTCGGCGGGCGCGGCGGCTTCGCGTGAGCGGCTGGAGGAGGCGTCGCGGACTGTGCGGGCGGTGCGGGCGGTGCGGGAGAGGCTGAGATTGAGGGTGAGGGCAGGCGCGCCAGCGCGACAGACGCGAGCTGCGGGCTTTGCGGTGGGGACGGCGCGGCCGAGAGCGCCGGCGAGGCAGTAGGTGTGCGCGAAGCCGAGGGACGGCGTGAGAAGTGGAACTTAGGGAGAGACATGCCCGTGCCGAATGAGGGGGACGCTGCCCGGGACGTAAACGCGGGCGAAGGCGAAGGCGCCGTGACGTCGACGTACGAGTCCAGCGTCTCGTCCCCCCGCGGCGGTGTATCCGTCTCGGCGTCTTCGGTGCTGAGGTGCCCGCCGGGCGAGTCCGTCGGCCTGCCCTTCTTCTTCCTCTTGCTGCTCTTCTTCATCCCCATCCCGACGCTGAACCGCCGGCGGATCTTGTCCCAGCCGTCCTCCTCGCTCTTGCCCTTTCCTTTCTCTTTTTCATTTTCTTTCTCGGGTGGACGCGCGTCCTCCGGCTTGTCCTCGTCCCCCAAACCCTTGCCCTCGTCGAGTACATCCAGCGTCCGTCGCTCATCCTTCCCTTTGGCATCCGCGCTCTCATCGTGCGTCTGCACCTCGTTCTCCTCTCGCGAGCTTGTCAAGGTCGCCGCCTCCCCATCCGTGTCTAAGCTGCGTCTGCGCTGCTCCGCGTCGTCCATAACAAGCTCAAACGAGCGCACCGCCTCCTCGCTTCGGCGGTTCGGGCTCGCAGGGACGCTACTCGCGCGGGGGGACTCCCCGTCCCCATCCGCCTCGTCGAGTCCAAGCCCGAGCCCATGCACGCGCCCACCGTCCCTGCGCCCACGCATGCCGAGACGGCGCGCGAGGCTCCGGAGACGGTCGCGTTTGCGCGCCCTGTCGTGCACATAGTCCTCCGTCTTGATGGAAAGCGAGAGGTCGTTGAAATCCTCGAACGTGCACGAGACCTTCTTGCACGCCTCGCAGACGAGGATGGACGCGAGGCGCCCGCCGAAGACCATATCGACAAAGGATGTGAGGCGTTCCGCCTCGGCGATGGGCGGAACCGGTGGAGGCGAGGAAAGGGACGCGATGGAGGAGGCGAGGTCGGATTTGCGCTTTCGTCTCCGTTTGGCTTTGGGCGGCGGGGGCTGGCGTTTCTTGATAATCTGTAATAGGGCGAAACAGCAATTGCTGTTTGTAAGAAGAGACATCGACTATCGTTCGAGCGAGAGAAACTCACATCGAACTCCTCCATACGCATGGCGTCGAGCAGATGGCGCAGCAGCTCGTGGGCGTCCTGCTGGCGGAAATCGAGGTACTGGTCGTACTTGGCGCCGAGCCGCGTCAGGAGGTCCCTGTCGGCATGAGTGAGCGGCGGCGCAGACGGAGACACGGACAAACGGACCTCGGGCTGAGGCTCGTGCGCTGGCGCTCGTCCTGAAGTGCCCAGGCCCTTGACATGATGCGCACGAAGACGGCGCCGAGGGGCATGTCCGCCTCCCAGGGCTGCGCCGCGTCGCTTCCTCTGGCGCCGTGCGCGTCCGTGAGTAAAGGGCTCCGACGCGGGGAGACGGGAGCGTGAGCGTCAGGCAGGGAGAAGCGAACAATGTCGGCGAGCATGGGCGTCGCAATGAGCTGCAATTGCGTGCGGAACGGAGGTTAGCTGGTACCGGACAGGGCGGAGAGCGGGGCGGGAGGTACGCACGCCCTGGAGGACGGAGTTCATGAAGCAAGTGTTGCCGTGGTTGACGAGGCCCGGCGGGAGGAAGGCGGCGCGCTCGTCGTCCTCCTTCTGTTTGCGCGCGCGGTACAGCTCCTGCGGCGTCGGGCCCTTGCTGCTCTTGCCGATGCGCGGCATCCTCGCCGTCGTCGAACAAGCAAGCGGGGGAGTTTGTCTATGGGTGAATAATGAGCGTTCTAATGCTGACGGCGACGACGAGGAGGGCGGCGGGGTGGACGATGAGCGGTGAACGACGAGCGGTGCCGGTAAGGGACGTTGAGCGCTGGAGATGACTGTTCGTACCCGAGCGTCCTCACTTTTCCCACGCCAGCTTTGCGCATATAGCCACTAATTATTTTATTTTATTTTCCGGCCCAACGGGCTCAACGCTCTATCCTCCACACGCGCACCGCGCAGTCGTCGCCGGCGCTGGCGAGCACGTCCCCGAAGCCCTCCCGCGGACACCATGTCACGCAGTTCACGTCGCTCACGCCGTGCGCGTCCTCCATCCGCGCGATCAGCTCCGTCTGCACGCGCTCGCCGTCCACCTGCACGTCCGTTCAGCTCTACTCATTTAGCAAACGAAAAAGAAGAAAAAAAAAAACCACCCACGCGTATATCCCACACGTTGATCCGCCCGTCGCCGCCCGCACTCGCAAGCCACCCGCCATTCTCGCCCTTGTCTCCCGGGCGCTTTCCCCAACTGACCGAATACACGCTCCGTGCATGGCAGCCCTCGAGCACCGCCGCGGGCTCCCAGCGCCACGTCTCCGCGCGGCGCCACACGCGCACCGTGCCGTCGTCCGACGCACTCGCGAGCAGACCACCGGCACCGGGCGCGAACGCGAGTGCCCAGACCGTCGAGGCGTGCCCGCGCAGCGTCTGGAAGTCGTACCAGTCGTCCTCTGGGTCGTCCACGTACAGCTTGATCGTGTCGTCATACGATCCCGACGCGAGGATCTCCTCTCTGGGATGCCAGGCGACGCACTTGACATCCTGCGTGTGTGTCATCAGCACGCCCATGCACTCAAAATCCGAGTCTGGTTGCACTACAGCAACAATAACAATGTCAATAAAATATAGTAAAATAAAATAAAATGATCTGTGACGGACGTACCCTCCCAAACCCATACGGTCTTGTCCCGACTGCAGCTCGCTAGTAGCGTGCCCGTACTCGAGTACGCAACGCCCTTACACTCCGTCTCATGGCCTTCCAGCAGGCTCGCGCACTCCCACTCGCCCCCGCCAGCCTCCTGCTCCCACACCGCGATGTTCGCGTCAAAGCTCGCCGTCGCGAAAGTCTTCCCCGACGGCGCCCACGCAACACACCGCACCGTCTTCGCGTGCCCCGTCGGCACGCTCGCCTGCGCCGCGAACTCCACCGCGCCCGCGCCGCTCTCGCCTTCGCCTTCGCCGCTGGTCCCATCATCCATGTGCGTCGAGTCCTCAGACGATGTCGCCGAGCGTCGATAGTGATACAACCGCACCGTCTTGTCGCCCGAACACGATGCGAGCAGCGGCCGCACGGGATTCCAGGCGACGCTCCATGCACGGTCTTCGTGTCCTGCCAAGCCCAGAACAAACAACTCGTTATTTAGATACCCTTTCATTGAAGATTTGTACGGACCTGTAAGTTCTGCAATCTGCGTGAGGCGGTATGGTAGCTTGCTCATCGTGGTCGGTGCGTGAGTCGACTGCATGCAGGGGTTGGCGATAAGACCGATTCTGAATCGCTTTGGCACTCAAATAGGTTTTGTAAAACAAAGCGCATATATACAGCTAGCCAAGTGTAATACTCAGAATCCCATGATACGCAGAATGCAAGGAAAGTCGAGTTGTCCGACGTAGAGACAGAAGAGAAGTCAAAAGGAAATCAAGAAATCCAAATTCTAAACCAGGAGCGTCCGAGTCATCCAGCAAAAAAACGCATATAGCCGCATACACTCACACTCCTCCTCCTCCTCCTCCTCCCGCCGTTAAAAATGCCCATCCTCGGCCTGGCACCCGCATCTGCGCCATATTATCCGCCGCACTTCGACATCGAGGCCGTCATCCGCCCGAACATCCTCGCACTGCACCCGTACCGCTGCGCGCGCGACGACTACCAAGACGGCCTCCTCCTCGACGCCAACGAGAACGCCCTCGGGCACGCCATCCTCCCCGCCTCCTCCTCCTCCTCCACTCCGCAGAAAGGGCCAGAAGAGGAAGACACAGACGCCCCGCCAGACTTCCTCGCGCTCGACCTGCACCGCTACCCCGACCCCGCGCAGCTCGCCATCAAGGCGCGCATCGCCGCGCTGCGCGGGCTCACCGCGGACGCGGGCGGCGCGCCACTCACGGAGCGTGTATTCCTCGGCGTCGGGAGCGACGAGGCCATCGACCTCCTCATGCGCGTGTGCGTCGCGCCCGGGCCCGGCGGCGGCGCGATCCTCACGACGCCGCCGACGTACGGCATGTACGCCGTGTGCGCGCAGGTGAACGACGTGCGCGTCGTGCAGGTTCCGCTCGACGTCGCTGGCGGCGCGTTCCAGCTACGCCTCGATGCGGTGAGTCCGCGCCCCTCATCCGGATAACGCGGTATATGCTGAACGCGGCGCAGATGAAAAGCGCCATCGACGCGGACCCCTCGATCAAGCTCATCTTCCTGTGCTCTCCAGGTAACCCGTCGGGCACGCTCATCCCGCTCGTGGACATCCAGGCGCTGCTCGAGTACCCCGGGTTCAAGGGCATCGTCGTCGTCGACGAGGCGTATATCGACTTCGCGCCGGCGGGGAGCAGCGCCGCGCCGCTCATCGACCGGTACGCGAACCTCTGCGTGCTACAGACGCTCAGCAAGAGCTTCGGGCTCGCCGCGATCCGGTGCGCCCCCTTGCCTTATTTCAAGCCAAGATTAGTGCTGATTATGTATAACACAGCCTGGGCATCGCGCTCGCGCAGGCGCCGCTCATCCAGGTCCTCACAAATACAAAAGCGCCCTACAATATCTCCACGCCCACTGCCGCGCTCGCGCTCTCCGCACTCTCCCCCCCCTCCATAGCGCGCATGTCCACGCACCTCTCCACACTCACCACGCAGCGCGCCGCCCTTCTCCGCGCGCTCTCCGTGCTCGCACCGCTCGGGCTCGGGCGTGCGCTCGGCGGGCACCACGCGAACTTCCTCATGGTGCCCGTGCTCGACCGCGCGACGGGCGCGCCGGACAACGCAAGGAGCGAGAGGGTGTACCGCGAGCTCGCAGAGCGCGAAGGTGTCGTCGTGCGCTTCCGCGGGCGCGAGCATGGCTGCGCGGGCTGCCTGCGCATTACGGTCGGCTCGGAGGCAGACAACGCGGTTGTGGTAGATAAGCTGAAACAGGTTCTGGGCCGAATATAGGATATAGAGAAAAAGTAATCTATGTACTAATGTTATAAATGCAGTATGGTATTGGATTCCCTCTTTCCCTTGAAAACGAGTAAAGCAGTGGACTATACTTACCTAATATGGAAAGTCATTGACCTAATTTGGCGACTTCCATCCAGTAAAATAGGTTTGCAGCTTGCAGATATGTAGCCATTAGTATTCCGGATCACTACTCTTCGATATGGCCATTCTGAGAACGCGTTGTGAGCATTAACTGATGAAAATATGTCCATTTGAAGTCATGAAAAAAGAGGACTACAGATTCAAATAAAACGAAGTCGAGTAGCAGGAAGAAATCACACTATCTATCCACAGGTTAGAAGTTATTTTTACACAGTCTTTCAACTAATTCGAGCGCATAATTAGGGGTTTTTTTTTGTTTTGTTTGATTTACATTCAAGATAAGCATGGACTCAATTATAAGTTGATAGATTTATCACTTGCAATCACGCTGTAACATCGTAGGCTGTTAGTGGCCCTGGTGCTGTCAGGTCATGAGGGTCGGGACGAGTCCTGCATTAGTAGAAGTAAGTATCAAGACCCATAGAAAGAAAGAGAGGAGCCATACGGGCTGCACACTTCATGTATGACCGTTTCTTCGTGGAAGTGTTCGACCTGCAGGATCCGAGTATCAACCAGATTATAATCCAGACGCTCTAGTCAAAAAAAAAAAAACAGACGTACAAGCTCTGTCCACTTCTGCGCGCGTTTCTTGGCACACCGCCTGCACGTGAATTTCTCCCCGAGAGCCTCCATGTCCGCCATGGTTGTAGCCGGCGGGAATGGCAGCGCGGCGAAAAGCGCGTGCGCGATCCGTACGGTCATCGGCGTCGGGCGGTACTCCTCGAGCACCAAGAATGCCTGCGGATTCGCGTCGGGGTCTGCAAACGTCCGCTTAGCGCGCGTGTGCAAGGCACGCACGACGCCGTCGATCGTGTGCGTAAAGCCCACAAACATGCAGGTATGGTCCGGGTTACCCCAGAACGCTGTGGCGTGGTGCACAAGAGCAGAGGTGCCCGTGGTATGGCCTTTACAGCCGGCCTGGCGCCGAGATACACTGCCAGTATTCCGACTCCCGAGGCCGATCCCCTCGTCACGCTGGACATCGAAGAGCATGGCTGCACACTCGTCTTCGACACGCTGGCGAGATTCCTTGATGAGCTCAATGAACGCTACCCGCGCAGCCTCCCTCTGCGCTAACGAGATCTCTTCGTCATCCGAATCAAGAAGCGCCGCAACGTCCGGTAGGGCGAAGAAGGCGGCCACAGTCGCACAGCAATCCTTGCCTTCGTCAGAGTTTAAGACTTCACCACTGAACTCGATTAGAGCGTTTTTATGCTTTATACGCCGCCGCTTCTCCTGACGGAGGCCGATGGTCACTTCGAGCTGCGGATGGATGTAGCTCCATTCTTGCATTCGGATAAAAATTTGCAGGGGAGAAGGTTAGACTACATTGTCATGGTGTCGCAAAACATGGAACAGCTCACCTTCTTCGGTAAGCTCGCGCGACTGCATCAGCAGGCTATTCCACTTCCAGCCGCGCTCATCGAAATTATTTCCCGGGAAGAGGTCTTCGTCCACGTAGCCTAAGGCTCGCAGCCTTTTGAATATACTGCCGAAGTCTAGTCAATGCGATGGTCAAATAGGCTTTTTTAAAAGTCGCACTTTGATTTAAAATTTTCTTGAGCCTTGCGAATTCTCAACATCTTCGCAGTATTCTTTGAATCGAACCACTGTTCCAGCTCTAAAGAAAACTATGATTTACACGATGGAAGAGCGCTTCATAAGTAAGTGAAATACAGCGACTTCAGCAACGTACCATATCGACTTCATATAAGGAGTACATACGTTCCCGAAGGAAATCCTCTCGATTCTCGGGATCGAGAGAAAGCCACTTTTCGTACATAACTACAGCCGTTTTCACGGAGTAATTGGAATGCGAAAAATGCGACGAGAAGTCCAATATGTCGGGTAATGAAGCTTCGGTTTCTATAGCTTCCGTAAAATGTGCTATGAAAGACGAGTGAGCAAACACAACGGAAGTCGTAGTCGGAAATTTCTGTACATGGATATGAAGTTACGAGCTGGCGGAGTTGTATATCGGGAGATATGTCCAACAACGTACAGATCTCTTCTTCAGAACCGATCCTAGATTGTGTCAGCAAGCCTACACTAACGAGAGTTGTTGAGGAGATTATCAGACTCTTTGCTTGTGCAAGTTATGCATAGACGGTGCATCACACTGATCCATCGACAACTTTCTTCCATAGTCCCGCATTGCTGTCGGGTGCAAATTCTCGGAGTCAGATAGTTCATAACCTAGGGATTCGAGAGAAAGGGTCCAACCGTGCAAGACGTGCCGTAACACAAGTTTGCGTATTGTGGAGAGCTCAAGTCGGACGGACATTTTGGCAGGCCTACGGCGTCCTCCGCTGCTCTCCATATCTGCTTCGAGTTCTTCGACATAAGCATATTACGAAGTAGTTTAGAGGACCACGCCATGTTCAAGAGGTCCCACGGTATCAATCTGCAAGCAATCTATCCATACACAGGGGGTTTTTTTTAGTCCGGAAGAGCAAATGATAGTCGAACTTCTTCACCTCGCAAAAGATGTTGGCGGGCAAGGCAATAATCGAAGGAAGTCTACCCGCGAGCTTTCCGACGCCCGCTGCAACCTCGGAACCGTCACAGCGTGTCTCGTCAAGACACGTCCTTTGTCTTTTAACCCTTTGAGACGTCTGGTCCTCCTCTTGGGCACCATTTGTCGGCGTGCTAATGTTCCTAAGAGCATCAACAGTATTTTTTAAGAAGCGCATCACGGAAAAAAAAAAAAAGAGGATGCACGTTAATTGACCCAGAAACGGCGCAGACATCGTGGTAAGTGGCTGAGAGGATGATAACCTGTTAAATGCTTTTAAAGGGTAAGACACGGAAGTCGGTGGCGCATGAAGCTTTGATGCCTCACGTCCTTTGAAGCCAGAGCGGCAGTGCCATTATGTAGCGAGTGTCATTCCTTACTTGTACTTCTTCTTTCTCTTGAGTATGAATGCTCTTTGTCAAATAATGTCGGCTGATTTGCACTTTTTCATCGCACAAGATGGAAGACTGCTATGGTCAAGCCCCACGCCGGGATTATCGACAAAACATCGGTGGCCACTTACATCTTTCCCGATACCGACGATGAACAAGATGACGAGCAGCATGGCATCTCCTCAGAGTCCCTCGGAAAGCGCAATCAGAACTCGACTCATCATAAGAAAGACTTGCTATCTTACTTCCGAGGGAAAAGGAAAAAAATGAAGAGCTAAAATACTGCATCGAAGCGTGAGATTAGATTTATCACAGGTCAGAAAGTCTTCGGCCCCACTAAAAAGGAAAGCGGTTCGGCCTGCGTAGCGCACACGCGGGTGACGCGCGTCGTACTCGTAGAGCCACTCACCATTGTCTATGGTACGCTTCCAGCTCAACTCATCCAGGAAAAGGTAAATAAATAGTTTTTGTTTATCATATGTATCTAAGGCAAAGGCTCGCATAATCACAAGGTATTTCTTGACGTTTTCTGTGTGGCCGAAGACTTTTCTGACCCACCTGTAGTAATCTTCGAAGGCTTCGTAGCCAATCGCATTCCGAACTCCTATTTTTCGACGTTGTCATAAATTTTTGAAAATGAGTTATACATGTACATGTAAGTACTGTTAGAGATAAACATGCTCACTCGAAGTCATGCAAAATCAAATAAGGATTTGTATACTATAACAAAAACAAAATGAAGATAACTTTACCAAGAGGCACGGAAAACCATAACTCTAGTAATTTGTATGCACCATCGAGCTTATGTCAGGAACCAATTTTACTGTAGTCTCTCCAGAACTCCAGTGTATGATTAGAATTTCAGATAAATGTGAAGCAGGTGTGGACCCAGTATAAGTTTATTATCCCCAATCACGCTGTATCATACGTGCAGTAGGAAACTAGTGCACCTGGTGCTGTCAGGTCATGGGGGTCGGGACGAGTCCTGTATTGAGATAAGTAAGTATTAGGGCCCGTATAAAGGAAGAGAGGAGCCGTACGGAGCGCACACTTCGTGTATGACCGTTTCTTGATGGAAATGCTCGACCTGGAAAATCCGGGTATCAGTCCGATTATAAGCCTGGCTGCTCTAGTCGAAAGAAACGGACGTACAAGCTCTGTCCACTTCAGTGCACCTTTCTTGGTGCACCGCCCGCACGTGAATTTCTTTCCGAGCGCCTCCATGTCCGCCATGGTGGTAGTTGGTGGGAACGACAGAGCGGCGAAGAGCGCGTACGCGATCCGCACAGTCATCGGCGTCGGACGGTATTCCTCAAGCACCAAACCTTCCCACGGATTCTCGTCGGGTTTTGCGAACGAGCGCGCAGAGTGCTCGTGTAGGGCATCCACGACGCCGTCGAACGTGAGCGTAAAATCCACAAACACGCCAGCAATGTGCTTCGGGTTACTCCAGAACGCCGTGGCATGGTGCACGAGCGTAGCGCAATCTGAAGCACGTTCTTTCCCTTTGGCCTGACTCTTAGGTACGCTGCTAGAATCGCGACCCCAAGCGTCTAACCCCGCGTCGCGGCGGACGTCCATGAGCATACCTGCACACTCGCCCTTGACCTGCTGGTATGATTCCTCGATGAGCTCAATTAACGCAATCCGCACGGCCTCCCATTTCGCTAGCACGACCTCCAACTCCTCCTCTTCATCCATATCCATAATCTCTGCAACGTGCGGAAGGGCGAAGAACGTCTTCGAAGAGATGCAGCAGTTCTTGCCCTCGTCAGAGCTTACAATTCCACTGCTGAGCTCGATCAGAGTGGTTTTGCGCGGATCTGCAATACCTATGCCATATGACACATCGGACCGATGGACCTTCTTCTTCTTCTTGTAAGGAGAGATCTCATCTTTTTTGCACATTTCTCTAGCCACGCTTGAACTATCCGTTGCATGGAACCAACGTTGCAACTTCGAGGAAAACTACAAATGCATATGGCGGAACGGAAGAGCACTTCGTAAGTAAATGAGAAGCAACAAACTTAGCAACGTACCACGGCGGTTTTATACACGAAGCGCCTGCGTTCCCCAAGATAATCCTCTCGGCTTTTTGGAGAGAGAGAGCACCATTTATCGTACACAGTTGTAGCCTCTTTTACGGAATGATAATGTGACATAAAAGCTAATCTCTGGAAAAATGAAGTTTCAGTCTCTGTAGGTATTACAAAAGGTGCTATGAAGAGTATGTGAGTAAATGGTCGGAGATTGAAGTCAAAAAGGTCCTACAAGAATATGAAGCTATGAGCTGGTATAGATGTACATTGGGAGGTATGTCCAACAACGACCGTATTTTTTCTTCAGAACCGATCCTACGGCCAAGAAGGTATGTTAGAAGTCCTACACTGGAAAGTGTTGTTAAGAAGATCATCACTCTTTGCTTTTGCAAGTTGCACATAGACGGAGCCTCAAATCAATCCAGGCGTCAAATCGCCAACGATAGACGTAAACTCCACATTGCTGTCGTATAAAATGTTTCCAGGTCAGATAGTCCACGACATAGATTTTTGAAAGAAAAAAAAAAGTAACCATGCAAGACCACCCGTAGCACAAGCTTGCGTATTGTGGAGAGCTCAGGTCGGGCGGACATTTTGGCAGGTCTACGGCGTCCTCTGCTGCTCTCCATATCTGATTCGAGTTCTTTGACATAAGCATATCACGAAGTAGCTTAGAGGACCGCGCCATCATCAAGAGCTCCCATGGTGTCATTCCTCGAGCAATCTGGCAATACGCAGTGTTTTGTTCTAAGTGCGGAAGAGTAAATGAAATTCGTAACTTTTTACCTCGCAAAAGACGTGAAAGGGCAAGGTTATTATCCAAGGAAGTCCATCTGTAAGGTATCAGACGCTGCGTTCAGGCCCGGAACAGCCAGTTGTCTCACGTCTTTCATAGCCTTGGGACATCTGGTTCTCCGCTCGGATGCTATTTCCCAAAGTGCTATCTATGTTCCTAAGAATATCAACGTATTTTCTTGAGAATTGGATTGCTGAAACGGGAGAGACCACGTACGTTGATTGACTAGGAGACGGCGCAGACATGGTGGTTAGTGGTTGAAAAGACGACAACCCATTGAAAGAACAATTGCTACATGGTAAGCGACGACTCGGTGGCTCATAAAACCTCGCGACCCTTTGAGGCAGCCAGCACTGTTTAGGAGACATCACCCTTTACTCACATTTCTTTGATCCTTGAATTCTGAAGAGTTCCGAATGCTTCTGTGCTACGTAAAATTGGCTGGGTTGCTGAATTGCAAGTCGGTCATCGTTTATATCGCATGTCCCAGCACATTAGTTATCAGCAGATTGTCAAATGGATCGCTCTACGCGATGTCATCATCGATAAAAAGCTCAATGAGCAGTGTGTCCTTCTCAAATACTCTCGAAGAGCAGCGAGAGCTCGATGCGTCGTAGACAACTTACTACGTCTAAGTTCCGAGTGAAAAGGAGAACTTAAATTCAGAACTAGGTTATTAATGCGAAAAATAATGATGTCCTTCATCAAAGCATATAATGGGAGGCCGGTTGGCTTTCCGAAGTTACGCTGTTGCTTCGTAGTCAACTAGTGGCCCAGGAGACGTCACATCGTGAAGATTAGCAGGTCGTTTCCTATCAGATGCCCTAGTGTCACGAAATTGCGTCAGCAGTGAGAACCAGCAAAATATAAAACACAAACAAACTGACTTATAAAGAGTAAGGATCCGGTCATGATTATTCGCCTCGCAGATGTAATGATCTACCTAACGAAATATTTCAACCCAAGTCGGCCAAGCGCACAGATATTGGAGACACATACAAGGTATTTCCAGGCCATCCGCCTTTGTGTGCCCGACACAGTGCATCGGCTGCACTTGAACGCAGGTCCGAGCGCCTCCATGTGTGCACCATAGTAGTATCGGGCGGAAAAGGCAGTGTACCGAAAAGTGTGTGCACGATCCGGATGAGCATCGGCGTCGGGCGGTACTGAGCGAGTGCTAAGTCAGCATATGTGTTGTCAGGGTCCTTGAATGACTGCGCGGAGTGCATCTGTAGGGCATGCATGATGCCAGTGAATGTGCGGGTTTCGTTCGGTTGTTCGGCATAGGATTGTGGGTTGGTCCAGAACGCCGTGGCATGGCGTACGAGCGCGCAGTTCGTGGGGCACTCTATCTCGTTAATCTCGCGCTGTGGTTCACGAATGCAGCCTCCAAGGTTAATTCCCTCACTGCGGCGGACGTCTGCGAGCATGGCTGCACATTCGTCTTCGACCCGCTGGCGAGACAACTTGAGAAGCTCAATGAATTCTACCCGAGCGGGCTCCCATTGCAGCAGCGGAATATCTTCCTCGCCATTCACACTAACTAGCGACGCGACATGCGGCAGGGCGAAGAATGCGGTCGCAGTCACGCAACAGTCCTTGCTCTCGTCAGAGCTTATGAGTTCGCTGCCGAGCTTGAGCAGAGCAATTTTGCGTGCACGTGTGAAGCGTAGACGCTTCAAGCGCTCCCGCTTCTCCCGGCGGAGGCGGATGGTCTCTTCGAGTTGCGGACGGATGTTGTTCCAGACTTCAACATCGGACAACGGGATAGAGGAGAAAAATAATCAGATCGCGAAACAGCGCAGTGGCGCAGCGGGAAGTGGAAAAGCTCACTTCTTTCAGTCAGTTCGCGCGGCTGCTTCAGCAAGGAGTCCCATTTCCAGCCGCGCTCATCGAAATGTCTTCCCGTAAAGAAATCTTCGTTCGTGTAGCCCAATAATCGCAACCTTTCGAGTATGCTGTTGAAGACCAGTCACTGTGTTAGTCATACATGTTTTAGCGGATTTCGCACCTTTCCTTTCGATTTGCTTTAGACTTCTGAGTCTCTTGTGTCCTTTCGGAGTTCTTTTGACTAAGCCAATTAGTCAGCTTTGAAGAATGCTGAGTTTGTATCCGATATTACACGTGAGCGAGATGCAATGTTTTCAAATGGGGGGAGGCAATCCCTGCCAAAAGAGTGTGCATTTGTAGTTGCTTACATGTCTACCGAAAACGGAAATTTTGCGGCTCATGAGTGAAAGAAAAGTTACAGAACGATTTTTTGAGCTCAATTCTTCTCCGTTTTGCGAGATTTAAGCTGGTAAATGCTCGGGTGATATGGGGCTGGGAGGTCTCTGTTGTCGATTTTTTAATTTCGCCCTCAAAGTGTCAGAACTACCATCTAAGACCACTATTTTGACGCTTTGAGGGAAAAATTAAAAAATCGACAACAGAGACCTCCCAGCCCCATATCACCCGAGCATTTAACAGCTTTAATCTCGCAAAAAGGAGAAGAATTGAGCTCAAAAAATCGTTCTGCGCGTTTGCATGTATGCGCGGGCATTCCTGTGCGCTGTGGTCACGTGCCAACCGAAAATGCGCTCACCTCCTGCTGTTTTCTTTGCTATAAATCTTTCCGCAGAAACAAGCTACAGTATATCAAGTGACTATTGTATTTATAGCCTTAGAAAACAGTTTTATGGCTTTTAAAAAAAAAAGTCAGCAAGGAGTGGCTGAATTGCGTCAAGTTGACCATCTGTAGGTCTTTGCCACCGGAATTCTTAAATTGGCATGTGCCGATCATTTGTCAGATTACAAGCGTGCACACTTTTCGCAGGCGTTGCCTCCCCCCATTTCAAAGGCGTTCTTCAGACGAACCAAGGCGTTTTCATATAAAATGCACATCCTTTCGGTAAGAAATTCCTCTCGTTTTCTTGAATCCAGGGAATGCCACTTCTCGTACATTAGTCCAGCCTCTTTGAAAGAGTAAAGGCCGACAGAATTTATCAGAGAAGCTAGACTGCGGGTGAATGCTGCTTGGCCCTTCGAATCCTCGGCAAAGAACGCTGTGTGCCATGAAAGATTAATAAAATGGAGTAACATCGCACTCAGAATTTGTCGTACACATGTGTGAAGGTACGAGATGATAGACTCGGAGGGTGGATGGCATGTTCAACGAAGAGTGGATTTCGATTTCAGGTTGGATACTGAAAAAACAAGCAGTGTAAGCAAACGCATTCTGATAAGACTCGCGGAAGCTTAATCACTCTTTAGTCTCGCATGATTTGCAAAGGCGGAGCCTCATTGGGGCCCAAAAGCTCAAAGCGCGAGCACTCGAGGTCCGACATTCCTGGAAGCGAAATAAATCTTAGTCTAGATTGTCGGACAAAGCATAAAAGAAAGAAACCGAACCATGCAAAACTTATCGAAAATTAGGCTCGCGTACTGCGGAGAACTTAGATCGGGCGGGCATTCTGGCAAACCTACGGCGTCCTCTGCTGCTCGCCATATTTGCTTCGAGCTCTTTGACATGAGCAATTCACGGAGGGATTTAGAAGATCGTGCCATGCTCAAAAGGTCCGCTGGTGTCATTTGGCAAGCAATCTGTTGATATTATTGTCTCGGGTCCAGATTTCGGCCGGTAGATGGTATGAGAATCTTCTCACCTCACAAAAGACGTCGACAGGCATGGTCATGATTAGAGAGAGTCTACCTGTCAGGCGTCTGCTGTTCCCGGGCTTTGAACTGCCACCACCTGAGACACCCTGTGTCGTTTTCTGTCTTTTAGTATTCCGAGATGTCTCGACGCACATTTCAGGGTTATTTGGTGGTGTGTCTGCTTTACTACTGAGAGAGGAAGACATTATTATTCCCAGAGCCACAATTTTGAACAAAGAGGATTCACGTTGAACGAGACGCAGACATGATGGTTGAATCGAGGAAGTCCCTGGAGTAACCCTTTTGATTAGGTGTGACTTCTGAGGATCGACGTACGGTAAGCGGTGTACATACGTAAGCAACCGACCTTCTTTATCAGGCTTACTTTATCCAGAGCTGGAGACGAGTTGTTCTGCATATCGGTGAGCAACCTAATCACTCGTTTAATTATTCGTTAACATCCCACTTTTTATCTTCAAGCTGCGAATCAATCCCTTAGGATATTACAAATGGTTCGAGATGGGAAGAGACGAGTGGTCAGATTCTTTGATTATGTCAGCAAGAAAAGTGGTGTGATACTCCCCCGAGTACTTTAAGCACTCTTGCCCAACGACCACGATGATGAACAACCCGGGCGGCTTGCTTGCACCTCCCCCTCCAGCTGCGACAACGAACAAGACGATGAGCAACACGTCGTCCTCAGACTCTATCAGCGAGAGCGGTCAGAGCTCGCCCGACTCGTCGTGCAGCGACTCTCCGTTCGTCGGTTTCGAGCGCTCAATTGACACATCCGACCCTCTCAATTTCCTCATGGACTCCGTCACAGCGGACATGCTCTCCAGCGGAGACTCGTCTGCAGAGGAATCTCTCTTGACATCCTCGACACCGCCTTCGTTGCACGAAAGTCCCACCCGAGACTGGACGGCAACCAAAGATCCTGCTGCACTGTGGGCACAGACCGACCTTTCTTCAATGTCATTCGACAGTTTCAATTCAGCGATGAATCTCTTGGACTTCGATCCGACGTCTCTAGGCGTCCCGCTTCAATATGACCCTATGCTGTTTTCGGATGAAGCCTTTGCGCTCTCAATAGACCCACTGTCCTCTAGCTCGGGTACAAACGCTCCTACCGACCTTTCTTCGTACGCATTCTCCTTTGGAACAGATAGCTACGCAGACTTGCATGCGCAATCTAGTGATGGAAGCAGTAGAAGGCTTAGTGTCACATCTTCACCATCCTCGTCTAAAGCGTCACTGTCGCCTGCAATGGACCACACCCAGCCAGCTTCTGTATCTTTACCTAACCAACCTGCGGCGCAGCCTACCGCTGAGCCGCAGATGTCTGAAAATCAGGCAGTGGATGAGCTTGTTCAACGAGCCAGACAAATTGTGGGCGTTGCAATGATTGCACCCGTAGGAGCAGATCAAACGCGTGAGTGTTTACTTTTCGCACATAGCCATGATTGAATGTGACTGATCGAATATAAGCAGAGTCGAACAAACTACCTATACCGCGTTTGCAGCGGCCTGCCCTATCTTCCTCTTCTGCCTCCTCGCCTACAACCTCTCAGAATGCCTGTTCGCCTACTTCGATGCCTGCGGCACCTCCCGCCCGTACCAAGACATCTCATACCACCATCGAGCGCCGCTACCGCACGAACCTCAATGCGCGCATCCAGAGCCTTCGAGCTGCTGTGCCCGCACTGCGTGTATTGGAGCAGAAAGCGGGAAATCGCGTCGGAAACCTGTCACTGAAGGCGGGGACACGCCGTGCAAGTGCAGATGCCAACGCCGGGGTTACAGGAGAGGAAGAGGACGTAATTGACGATCGCGGGTTTGTCGACGGCGTAAAAGTTGCTCGCAAGGGCAGCAAGGCAAACGTGCTCGGCAAGGCGGTTGAGTACATTCGCGTGCTGAAGCGGCGCGAGCTCCGTCTGAAGCGCGAGCAGGAAGGCTTGAAGGCACTGATATCCGGTCTTGTGGGTGGGCCGCAGCTTGTTCAAGAATGGGAGGCAATGTGGAGAGAGCGATTTGGCGGCCCAGAGAAGGACGAGGTGGATGGCGAGGACGGCGAGGCTGACGATGAGAACGAGGATGGTGAAGATGATGAAGACGGCGAGGAGGGGGAGGACGGTGGGGACGAGTTGGGAACGAGTGCAGGCAAGAAAAGGAAGAGGGCGAAAGTGGATACATTGGCGCCGAAAGCGAAGGGGAAGAAGACCGTCACCGCCGCCCGGCCTCAGCCTCAACAACCTGTCCCGATTATGCCTGCGCAATCTCCTTCGACTGCACCCGATCCAGCAGGCATAATTTCTATGTCTATTCCGGTGCAGCCAGAGAAAAGGAAACGAGGCCGTCCGCGTAAGGTCCCTTTACCCCCCGTCATCTTGCCCAGTAACTTGGTCCCGGATACGTTCACTGCTCAGCAATACCAACAGCAGCAGCAGCAGCCGATTCGCATGGCGCCTATGGGTGAAGTGAAGATGGAAGTCGATGCGGCTGTGATGTCGCAGAGCCCGTCTATTGCACCGACTCAGCGATCAGAGACACAATCGCCTATCCAGCCTCAGAATCCTCAGCCCGCGCAATACCTCCTCGCCGCGTTCGCCTTTTTCTCCTTTGCCAACTCCCCCGTGTCCTTCTACAGGTCGTCCTGGGACGGCGGACACAACGGGCCTGCACACGAACATTCGCACTCCGGGTCCGTACTCGGCCCTCGTCCAGAACCCAGCGCGCGTTGGCACGGCTCTCCTTCGCCCATGCTCACTTCCAGCTGGCGCGATGCCGTGCAAGTCATTCACGTTGTCGTCTCCTTCCTTCTACTCGTGTCCGTTGTTACTCCGTGGCTCCCGCGCGTTATGCGTAGCCGCATCGTGCGCGCTGTACCGCGTACATTCCGCCCTATTCTCGGCGGATCCTTTGTGTCGCATGTCAGCACCAGCTCTGGCGTGATGGCACGCTCTGGGTCGTCATCACGCCCTTCGTCAGACGATGAATGTGCTAGTGATGAGGAGAAAGCGGATGCGTCTGGGCGCATGGTGCTCCTTGCAGCGCTCCATCGTGGACCAGCTCTCACACCGGTGCTGGAAGTCGAGCTCCTGCGTGAGGCGCTAGGTTTGGGCACGGGCGTATTTGGTCTGGTCATGTCACTGGCGCGCCAGGTAGGCGCGCCGAGGAAGAGTCACTCTAGGTTTGGACTCGAGCGAAGGATGCTGGAGCAGCGGGCATTTTTGAGATTGGCCGAGCTTGTTGCATTGGATGGTGCGTTCACGACCTTGTTTTTCCTTCTTTCTGACCTTATGTGTACTGATTTTGTTTTGATATGACTTCAGTACATGCGTCTGTGCTCACGCGAATCCAAACGTACCTATACGCTTTCAAGTTCTTTTCTGTCTTCTCAGCTTCTGCAGCAGACATCTCAACTCTGGCTTTGATAATCCAATCGTTATGGCGGGCGAAGAGCACTTCGTTGTGGGCACTTGCACTCAGTCGCGCGCAGGGTAAGGGCTCTCTCAGCCCTCACATTTCGAGAACGTTTGAGACATTTGTCTTGGAAAATTTGACCGTCGACGAGGCAGCACAAAAGATCGCGAAGCTAGACTTGAAGACTTTTGTGCCACATCATACGCCATCTTCACTTTCTGACTCCTTCTCAGAGAGCAGCGAGGGCGACTATCGTGCATCTACCAGCCCGCTTGCAGTCCTGGCCAGCCAGCTCATTCGGGACAACATTCGCGAGCAGGCAGAGCTTGTGTTTTTGCAGACTGTTTCTGGTGAGATGGACCGGGAGCCAGCCGCCAGTGACCCCGACTCGGCGGACCGCGAGATGCGGCGCATCGTCGCTGCGGGCCGTTCGCTCGACATGCACACGGCCGACCTCGTCGACCTCTTTGAACAAGTCTGCAATCCGACGCCATACTTCGCGCCCGTCGCCGCTTCCGAGACAGCGCTGGACGATGAAACAACTGGCGAGGACGAGGACGGCGAGCTTCGCGCGCTGCTGCACGCTGTTGTGTTGTACAGGCGTATCTTCCCTTCCACGCTACTCAACATAGCAGCCGAAGGTGACGGGTGCAGGTCATCGGGCATCGCCATATCGTCGATCTCCATCTCGCTGACGATGCCTTCGCCGCCGCCGTCCCCATCTCGTAAGAACGCAGCGCTCCATCTCTCTCTGCGGCGGTGCCTCGACTCCGCGGCCTTTGACAGTGGGGATGCGCTCGAGGATGCGCGCGACCGTGTAGTGGACATGCTGACGTCTGAGGCTGCGGGTTGGCCGAAGCGTCTGCAGTACTAGGTTAATTTTTGAGTTCTCTTGATTGTATTTATGGACAGATTTCTTGATCTGTTTCGATTGTTACGCACTTTTGCTTAAATGTATTCTTATGGTCGTTTTTAATACTAAATATTTCAATACGAGTCTACTTGATGGGTTTTGTCCTGTTCAGCCACTTACGACCATGTCGGAAGTTTTCGCATCTCAGGGACTCGGACCTTGGATCAATGTCAAACCGTGCTTTCGACAAGCAAGATTATCTGCAGGGCTTGTAAAAAGGACGCCAGATCTAAGAGCAAACGCAGCGTCGACCGATCCCTACGTCCGGGACGAGTGCCAATCCCTACCTTTGGGGACGATGTCGACGACTTTGAAGGCGGGAACACATTTTTAGGACTTTGTAATTTTCTAGACGAACTCGTTTTTTCCTGTGGACATATTCTCAATTACTGGCTTCCGATGTGTGCAATATTTGTATTCTTTCAAAATAATGTACATGTCATTTTCAAGTTGGATTTTGTGTGTATTATCATCTAATGAACATCTCCCCGATTTACCAGTCTTACGGTGTAGATTCATTACCCGCTGTCAGTTATGCAAATGACACTGTAACAACCGCTTCTTTCGACGTTTCACAGACGACATTTACTCATATACTCAATACCGACAAATGTTTTCACTTGGATCCAGACCAGGAAAAGTGTTCTACAGTTGTCACCTGGGGGTGGAAAGTCTTTCAATATCTAGTCATTATTTAAATTAAAAGACATGTACAGCCGATTTTACCTCATCATTCCTCACAGGGGAAATTATCTGTACGGTTCACTTCAAACCCCTTTTTTCGTACAAAGAAAGGTACCGGAACATTTAGATCTCCGAAGAATTTTTATTCTGCTGTGCAGTTAGGAAATTTGAAAGGTAAATGCACACGCTCTGCTGACTTTCAAGTCAAGGATCGTAAAAATCAGACTACAAACATGCATTCCTCTCGACATGGGACAATTGAAGTTCACCACTCGGAGCTTTTGAGATAGCATTGAGGCTTGAACCAAACAGTCGGACGTCGATCCCCGAAGCGCCAGCCACATTTTGACATCCTAATTCCCTTATACGGGATTGATCTGCATCATGGATTAGGGTTCGTGTGAACTGCCTGGTAGACGCACGCGCTTCCCCAGCCTCTTGTCCAGAGACTACCACCTTGGTTATCTACTACACCTCAATTCCGTGATCGATGAGTCCAAAACAATGTAAATGTTTTCGTCCACGCTATCCTTTACCAATAAAATACTAAAGATAGGATTAGGAACAGCACAGAAAGGCCGACGGATAATTCTCAGGCTCGGGGGAGTGTCGACACTCGCAATGGCAACATCAAAAGGCGAAGGACTCACAACAAGACAAATGTCGGCAGACTCGAGCCCTTGGGTCGCAGACGCCTTGCAGGCAGACTTTCTTCGATGATGAGCATACCCGTCGACGTCTTTTGCGAGGTGAGATCCCCCATAGCCCCGTTATCGATCCTGACTTGGCGCTTAATGTGATTATATCAACAGATCGCTCATTATTTGTCACCCAGAGACATTTTGAACATGGCACGGTCCTCTAAATCACTTCGTATGTTACTCATGTCGAAGAGTTCGATGCATATATGGCGAGCGGCAGAGAACGCCATAGGACTCCCGGAACGCCCTTCTGATCTCAGCTCTCCGCAATACGCAACCTTGGTTTTCGATAAATATTGCATGGTCGGATCAATTTCGTTCCAGAACTCTAAGCCAAAAAAAAGTCTTTTAACTTAACTGTCTTGCACTTGACAGGATTGTGGGTCCGCGGGCGCCCGTGCTTCGAGCTTCTGGAGCGTGCTGAGGCTTCGACTATGCACAGAATGTGACTCCAAAAAGTCCGATAAAATACCTTTAGGATTTGCGTTTTACATCTAATCACGCTCATCCCTTTGTCTCCAGTATCGACCACGAGGACGGGATTAGTTCATCCCTGGACGTACCCCACAACCTTCGTATCTGCGAGCTCGTACCTTCTTCATTCATGAGTATGGTGATATCCTCACGCAAGCTTTTTTTCACTCATTCAAACTCTTTGTGCGCAGCGTCCTTTGATACAAAGGATCAAGAGTCATTTTCCCATGAGCTGAAAACGTTGCCAGATAATGTCGGCTTTTACTCTGTGGAAGAGGCCACAATAATGTATAAAAAATGGCGTTCCTTGAAACCTGCAAAGAGGAAGGAATTCCTTGCCGAACGATTGGACTTTGTATATGAGACTGTCTCGGTGCGTCCTGATACAGAAACCGAAGAAAACTCATGAACTCGTCTTTGTAGCATTCCAAAAAGCTGGATGATTGGCTTGCTTCAAAGAAAATGGCAAGGCCTCAGAAAATACGGGAATTAAAGACATGTCACAAGATAAGGTATTGCTTTCTTTCCGGAGTCTCCTTACGTGGATAATACGCTCACATGCATTCTATAGTGTACTCAATAAATTGCGAGCTCTGGGTTATACAAATGGAGACTTCTACCCGGGGGGAAGTTTTGACGAGTCTGGCTGGAAGTGGGACTCGCTGCTTCATCAACCGCGTAAACTCACTGAAAGAAGTGTGTTGTCTGTCGTCTCCCAACGTCAACGCACCATAGTTTAATTCCTCTTTTTAATCCTGCCCCCAACATAGCCTGGAACAATATCCGATGGAAGCTTGAACAGACTATCCACCTCCGCCGGGAGAAGCGGAGGCTTGCACACAGGTCCCCTCTACTCGAACTGTGCTGCGAAGTCATAAAATCTGACGAGGGCAAAAACTGTTGCGTGACTGCGTCCACATTCTTCGCCTTGCCAGATATTGCGGCACTAGTGAATGCAGTGGACATTTCACAGGAGGACCGGGAATACACGCGTATCAAGTTCGTTGAGTTCATCGAAGCATCCCGCCAGAAGGTCGAGGGTGAATGTGCAGTCAAGCTTACTGACGTCCGCCGCAACGCGGGGCTCGACTCACGAGGGTTTAATAGCCTACCCTGGCCCGAAACTGAGGGAAATTCCGTGGATTCTGAAACACTCGTCCGCCATGCCACAGCATTCTGGGTTAGGCCGCCTGCTAATTACTTGTTCGCGGTCAATGTAAGAACATTCGCAGACATTATGCGTGCGCTGTGCATCCGCTCCGTGCAGACGTTTACACAGCCCGATAAAATGTACGATAACTGGGAGCACATGCCGTACCGACCGACACCGATAGTGTTGCGGATAGCGGATGCGCTCTTCGCAGATCTGTGCTTCCCTCCATCTACTACCATGGTACAAATGGAAGAACTTGGGCCAGTATTCACATGCCAACGGTGCACCGTGACGCAGAGGCGAATGTCCTGGACAGACCTTGTATGCGCGTCTTCGATGTCGTTGTACTTGATTGGTTTGGCTGAAGGTTTTTTGTCAGGTTGACCACTTCTTTAACGAAGCGAATCTATTCGCAGAGTTCTCTGCTAGGCCAGTCTCTGTTATCGTGTTTGATGCTTATTCTTGCTGATGTTACTGGCCTCGCGATACAGGGTATTTGGTCAACGTCTACCCACAGATGCTCACGATGTGACTACTTCTGAATCTCTAGTTGAAATCTCTGCGAACGCGCAAACACTGATTCGAGGTTACGGACAAATCGGATAGATTAGTAAGCAGCTAGCAATGCATATAGGCTGATCGTTTGTAACTTGCAATCTATCGCGTTTGCCCACCACCGCCAATGACACTGTGCACGATTGCAGGCGCCCGTATTTTCAACAAAACTCTACTGAGTTATGGATCAGCAGTTCAACTACAGGTAATAGATTGATCTTGTAATCATAAACGGACTGTGGGTCTTGACAGTGTTGACACTTTCTACTGCTCGTTGTAGCTCTTTCTTTTCCCTCCTTTCTGGAAGTCCTGTAAACCCTTTTTCGTTTTCCGCCCTTTTCCTCCCTCTTCTTTTCTTGCAACACGACGAGTTGTGCAAACGAACAGGTTTGAAGCACATACAGGTGGGTGTAGAAAGTCTACGGCCCCCCTAAATAAGGAAGGTGGTTCCCGCCGTGCCGCCCGAGTGTCCACATCGTTGCATTCACCTAAGAAAAGACTAAACAGGATGTCTAACTGGAAAAAAAAACTTTTTTATACATGTATGATGAGAATACAATGTATACGCGGTCGATTCGAGGTTGTACCGTTCGCTTTCCACTGCTATCACGTGATGCAGGCTGTAGCCCTGACCACATTTCCAAGCTTGGTTTCAGGTCCGATAAAGGCCCCGCCGCAAAGACTGCATAAGATACAATGCATTTTTGGGTGATTCGAGCTGGCAGTGTGCCGTAGGCAATGGTGAATGACAATGGAGGATGCGGATGAGTGTGTGCGACGCGGACGGGAGCCACCTTCCTTATTTAGGGGGGCCGTAGACTTTCTACACCCACCTGTACCTAGTCGGACTCCAAACCTACCGATAGCCGAAGACTGAAGGATCGACGCTAGTTTCCTTGGTAGAACATCTACTCTAATCCGCCAGCCGTCAGCCTGTCTGCTGTAACGGCGACCGTGCCAGGAGTTTTATTACTTCTGATACAGTGTCGGCACCGTGCAGCCGACCAGCAATAATGCCTGGGCCTGGTAAAAAGCAGAAAGCCAAAACGGAGAGCAAGGGCAACGTCAATCGACCTGCAGCGACGACCGAGACGAATGACGATACCTCCAAGCCTTCCGATACGTTGATGGTGCATCGTACTTTTGCGGACGATATCGACAACGTGAAGGGATGGAATGCGATCGTAGATCTTCTCTGTGTTGTTCTGGATCTTCCGGGTGAGCTGGATTTCGCTCTGGTTGTGCCGAAGAGCTCGATGGACCGACATACTATCTACATGGATTTGATTATTTCCTGATTATGCGTGAAGACATGTCCACGCGAAATGGGTACAAGAAAATTCACAAGGACTTTCCTGCTATTTATGGTCGTCTCAACAATACGTACAATGCATTTTCTTCAAATGATAGAGTCGTCGGTGGAGTTGTGGGCATATACGCCAAAATGTCCGCGGACACAATTCTACGAGACAGACTGTTCGAGGACAACAGTATGTTCTATACTTGTCTGACCGCTAATTACTTATAATCCACAGGCCTGCTCCCAAAGATAATAGCACTCCTAGACAGGCCAGCGTGTTGCCATGTTGTTCTGCAGGCTTTGAGCACTATCACTGTCCACAGCGGACAGAAAGTACGTCTTGAGATCGCTAAGAAGACACCCGCCCTCCTCAAACTACTCGAGGAGCAGCCCGATGACGCGAAGGCATCCGAACTCTCCATATGTATTATCGCTCATACAGTGTCGTGCGTGCTCGGAGATGAGGTACAACCGGACGCGAAACTACTCAAGATGCTTGACATGTCGCGACTTCTGCGCAATGTGCTCGCGCAGCTCCGCAAGCCATCAGCATCTATCGACCTTGTCGACCATGCATTGCGCATTCTCGTGATCTCGGCGCGCCACTGTGAGGTACAGTTTGCCGAGTGCGCGGGCGCAAGTGACTTTCTCGTCGCGTGCTCACGGGGCTCAAGCTTGTCTGTGCGCTGCGCCGGTGTGATTGGTGTAATGCGCTTGAAGATCGCACACATAAGAGTTGATAGAACCGTTGTCGACCCGCAGCGCCTCATGGCCACAGCTCAAAAACGGGTCCCAGATCATCTCGTCGACGCAATCATGGACCGTGGCTCGTTCGGCGACATGATTGACGCCATGCTCGCATCACGCGATTACCAGGATGCCATGTCAGAGGTGCGTTCCCTGCACATAGAGTCAACGAGCATGGATCGTAAACGAAAATGCGCAGGTCGTACGGGACCACGACTTTGTCCGTCTGGGGCGCTCGATTGGCGAGCTCGTCCTACGCACGGAATTGTCAGTTACGGATGGCATGTGGCAATCGCCGCATCCGCGCACAGGACGCATGGAGATCATGGATGTTGGGTTAGGTTTCACACACTGGCTCGATGCACTGCCGCGTTGCGCGGCAGCACTCCGTACGACGGGCGTTCCGGGAGAGATCGATATTGCAGACATCGTTGAGCTCAAGTTTCTCGTCGTACGAGGCCGGTTTCCGGAGGCGCATGTGCTCGCACGGCGTGCACTCGCGCGGAACTCCCGTGTCGGTTTCTTCTACTACGTGCTCACGCTCGGCGTAGATAAGGCGGAAGGACTGCGCTACGCGAAGAAGGGCCTGAAGTGTCCCAATTTGACGGATTATGTGCGCTATGCGCTGCTGTTCCGCGCAGCAGAACACGCTCTTAATCTTGGTCTAGCGGCACTGCTGGAGGCATCAACAGGAAACTCGGGCTGGGACGAGGGGATGGCATTCATACTGTCTGCCTGGGAGGACACAAAAGCATTTATGGAGAACGCCTCGCCAGACGCAATTGCTATGAAGACTGACATCTGCATGTACATCATCCTGACCTTCGTCATCAAAGGATCGGAAATTGGACCTGACTTGAAAGAACTCCAGGTAAGTTTTCGGATTTTCGAGCAGAAAACACGGTATCTCGATCTGATGCGCTCAGGTCGCTATAGAGAAACTCAAGATTGCCTACGAGCTCAACGCGCACTTCGGGCGACAGATATCGAAGACACAGACACGTCTTGCGTGGGAAATGCTGCTCGCCCGCACATCGCATGCCGCAAAGCAGTGGGATGCAGATATCTCACGCATTTGTGCGCGCATGCAGAGTTCAGATGCGAATGGGCCAAGCCTCGGAGATGCGCAAGAAAAGGCCGAGGATTACCTTGCGGCATGGCTCGACGAGCCGAGCGTCGGCGATGACGAGGACGAGGGCGACGTAGCGGCGCGTAAGGAGCAAGTCTTTGGGCACACGCACAGACATGGGCGCGCACACGCGCACCACCGTGCCCGTGCGCCCGAGGTACCAAGCAAGAGCAGTACTGCGCTGTATAGGTGTGCTTGGTGCAATGCGCCAAGTGCAATTCTTAAGAAGTGCAGCGGGTGTGAGAAAGCCAGGTATGGGCGCTCGGCTCATACAACCTGGTTCCTTTTTCTATTCTTATACCTCTGATCTCGTTGCAGGTACTGCGACGCGGCGTGTCAGAAAGAGCATTGGAGAGGGGGCCACAAAAAGGTATGTAAGCGCGGCGCGTGAGCGCTGAAATCTTGGCCTTGAGATTTGCGTAACGTCGTAAAGGTATGTCTCTTGGAATGACCTTTCTCTTGCTTCGTCATATATGATGATGGTGATAGATCTAGATGGCTTGAATTCGGAAATCGGGTTTTTAGCAGTTTGGGAGAAGAGAAGGTTTATGAAAAATGTGTAGATAATATACAGTATACTACACCTCCTTTTGACACCCAATCAATTATTGCCCTTCTTTACCACATATGGCCACTTTTTTTCAAAACTAAATTATAGAATGAATGCTAGTTATGCCAGGAGCACTCCATGAAATTCCTGGGACGTTCTGTTCACAGATGCAAATAAAATAAAAGGTTCACGAAAACAGGGCTTTTGTCACGTCCGCAGGTCCTTTTGACACCTGTGACGCCGTTACAGATGGTGCGTCAAGAGAGACGACGCGCGTTGGAAGATCTGCCAGGGTCACGCTCAGACACAAACTCAGCAGTTTCTTGTGTACCCTGCTCTCTGTTTTCCATTGATAACTTAACTTAAAAGGGCGTTTGAAGCCCTTCTTATGCTGCATATTTCTGTATAATTTTTAGGACAGTCGGCAATATCAAATAATTAATAACCACAGATTTTGATTGCATTATGTCGAAAAAATGCTGATTTTGGTACATATTCTGCTCTCAAGAATGAACAGATAGATATTTTATTCTCTAAATACATACAGGGGTAGGATGACCTTGAGTGAACATGCATATAAATTTTCAGGCAGAAATGTCAAAAATTAGAAGAGGAAATGTGGGGTGTCAAAAGGACTAGTGGTGTCAAAAGGAGGTGTAGTATACTGTAATGATCTGTGTACTGAATCTATGTATAGTCGTGTAATATATTCGCCCCTGCCACGAGTCTGGCCCACACTGCAAGTGCCATGTAGTCAGCGTCGTCGATCAATTTCGCCATGCAAATCTAATGTAGGAGCAAGCATGTCTACAGGCATTTTTTTCGGGAACCAAGGACCGCCATTTCCGTACGAGCGGGACGGTAAAGCTTCAACGTGCTGGCTCCAAACGCTCGGGGATCGGCTCCGATTCCCGATTCGGCCCCGACGCCCACGTGCCAGCCACATTTCATAGCACAGTGTTTAGTAGAAAAGGAAAGTCAGCACATGTACATGTACGCATAAGTCGAACTACGTGTCCAAGGGGTTCTGTCGGCAGTGATCCACATGTAGAAAAGGTTGAGATCTTCCGAGATATTCCCTCGCGGTAAGATAAAATGAAGGAAGCGGTGCAAGGCATTCGTCTAGCATGACATCCGAGCTTTGTATATGGAGAGAGAAAGTTCTAGATCCATGCAAGCAGCAGGGACAGATGGTTTTCGGAGCCGAGGGTTGCTGGATAAGTTATGTTTTCCATGTGCGGAGAACTAGATCGTGACTTGTATCTTCTCGGAGAAAACAACGCCGCGAGAAGACAAGTCATGTTTTATCTTTGCCAGTTTCCTGCGGCGCCCGAAGAAGAGAGTCTGCACAGCATTGAACATACGCGTGCCGAATATAATCAAGGGGTACATATATGTACATAATGTGGAGTCAGAATAGAAAAGCGGGGAAATACGTCGGGCGATAATCAGTACACTACACTCTGGAGGGAATACGCTGGAATCGTGCATCTCTGCCCGTTTAGCTTAGGGACTATAAGCGGTCCGGACGCCGCAGTGAAAAGTGAACGGCAGCAGCGACTATTTATAATGTGGCTTTTCATAAGGACGACTTCCTCGGAATATGCCATGGGAATGTGCTAAATATGAAATCAGCGACAGGGGAATCATGGGTACGCTTGAGAAGATGAGAATCAAGTTTCGGAGAGAGAGAGAAAGGAGGCTGCGTTGCCAGGAGTATATTTGCATATTGAAGAATTCTTGTGTTTTTGATCGCCCCATCTGGTGCAGACGCGGCCGCGCGCGCAGCGGTACCGTGATACGGATGATAAAGTGGTCTGAGGAATTTCGGTTGCGACAGAGAAAATGTATCGGAACAAGGCGCACGAAAGGTGTGGTAGCAGATCCGGAAACAACCTTATTGCTGTGTGTAATTTCCTTGTCCACCCGGGAAGAACTAAATGGAGACAGACACCCGTGGGTGGGCGTTGCACTAAAAATATGCGTACTGCCTTGTGGCCGCCGAGCTCGGCAAGGACGGGGATGGCTTTCGGGGTGAGAGTCTGTCGATGATCGACGATGAGAATCATGAGATTCCGTCCTCAGCCGGAGGGTTGCAGGGTCTGGTTACCTTATAAGAATAAATAAATATTGAAAAATTGAAACTTCTGACCGAGTAAGAGCGTAAATCCGGAGCTCAAACGGCAGAGCAAGCGTGGTTTAGTGCTGATGACATATCGTGAGCCGCGATGCACCTGCCTGGTTATAAACTTGAGGCCGGTGCTGACGCCTCGCTTAATTTTTTCGGTCGTTTACTCCTCCTCCTCCTCCTCCTCCTCCTCCTCCTCCTCCTCCTCCTCCTCCTAGTTTCCAAACCATCATGTGGTCGTTGGGCCTCCTGCTCGCAACTGCATGCTGCTCTGCCTACGCCAGTCCTCGTCTTGACAAGAGAAATATAGTTGCGAACACTGCGATCAAGGGTTCTTATGACTTTGTCATCGTCGGCGGTGGCACCGCAGGCCTCGTCCTCGCGTCTCGTCTCTCGGAGGACTCGAATCATACCGTCCTCGTTCTTGAAGCGGGAGACACCGGTGACCAGGTCAGCGAACGGATAGGTGCGTCGAAACTTTAGGCTTCTGGTCGACGGCACAAGATGGACGTGTCACGTGGGCGCACTCTCCGCGTCGAGTCGTTGCGGTTGACCAGAGGCCTCCAAGTCATTCACATCCACATATTATGAGAGCTAAATCTGTCGACTAGACACCCCCAGTGAGGCATATGCCAACGGTCTCGTAGGCACATCGTACGATTGGAACTACCAGACCGTGAGCATCCCGACTGCGGGCAATCGCGTCCAGACATGGCCACGCGGAAAAGTGCTCGGCGGTTCCTCCGCAATTAACGGGCTTTACGCTGTCCGACCATCTCAGCTTGAATACGACACCTGGTCGTCAATGCTCGACGGCGCGTCTGGCGCGGACGTCTGGAACTGGGCTAACCAGCTCCAGCGCATGAAAACGAGCGAGACGTTCACGAGCCCGAGCGGCGCGATGGCGAGCGCGGACACGCTTGAGTACAGTGCAGCTAGCCATGGGACAAACGGCCCACTTGATGTCTCCTGGCCTGGCTAGTACGTATAATTCGGCTTTCTTTTTGTTTTGGTCAATCGTTTACGAAAATTTTGTGTATGCGCATAGCATGCTTCCCGTCGTTGGAAACTGGAGTTCGACACTTGCTGCCAATGGCATCCCGACGAATGCGGACCCATATGGTGGCTCGAATGCGGGCGCGTTCATTGCTCTCTCCGCGCTCAACCCCTCAAATTGGACGCGTTCGTACAGCCGCGCTGCGTACCTCGACCCGCTACCCCCGCGATCGAACCTCGACGTAGTCGTCAACCAGACAGTCACCCGCCTCATCTTCAACTCCTCAGACTCGAGCAACATCACGGCGACCGGAGTCGAGTTCGCTCAGGACAGCGCGAGTGCCCGACAGACAGTCACCGTGAACAAAGAGGTGATCATGGCGGGCGGGTCTATCGGCACGCCGAACGTGCTCCTTCACAGTGGCGTCGGCCCATCGGACGTTTTGCAGTCTGCTGGTGTGGGTGTCAACCTCGCGCTCCCTGGTGTCGGGCAGCACTTGATGGACCATATCAGCACCGGCGTTTCCTGGACCACGACCGCAGAGACCGAAGCAGAGCTCCGCAACGCTGGCGATTCCAGCGCCGTGTTCCTCGGGTTCGTCAACGCTGCCGAGGCATACATCAACGCCAGCACGCTGCTCGGGGCCAACTACTCGGCCATGCAGCAGAACGTGAGCAACTCAATGAACACGTACGCAGGGACGCTGGTGCCGAGCAGCGACGCTACGGTTATAGCTGGGTACAAGGCGATCTACCAGGTGGTTGCTGACACGTTCATGCCGAGCGCCCTTGGTCACACCGAATTGCTGCTCGCCACGAACGGCCAGGCGAGTGGAAGCCAGACGATCGAAATTCAGGTCGCGCTGCAACATCCCTTCAGGTATATTCTTTTATGAATATATCAACATTAATCGCTTAATTAATTCGCAAATTACAGTCAAGGCCACCTATACATCTCTTCGAACGACTCGTTCGCCGCCCCGACGATCGATCCCGCATATCTTTCACATCCTTTCGACGTCGTCGCCCTCCGCGAGGGACTCAAATTCGCGCGTAAGGTCGGACAGACTGCACCGCTCTCGCAGTATCTCACCACGGAGACATGGCCGGGTTCGTCCGTCAACACCGACGACGAGTGGGACACGTGGCTTGCAAATGCCATCGCCACAGAGTACCACCCCGCAGGCACGTGTGCGATGCTGTCCAAGGAGAAGGGCGGCGTCGTGGACACGAATCTGCTCGTGTACGGCACGACCAACGTGCGCGTCGCGGACGCGAGCGTGTTCCCCATCGAGTTCGCCGCGCACCTGCAGCTGAGCGTGTATGCCCTCGCGGAGACGGCGGCGGAGCTCATACGGGCGGAGTACAACGGTACACCCGCGCTTGGGGAGACCGCGAGCTCGACGGCGGCGAGTGCGAGCTCGACCTCGAAGAGCCAGAAGACCACGAGCGGCGCGGGCCCGGCATTGAATTTCGCGGTCTCCGCGAGTGCGCTGGCAGCGTGCGTGCTCGGTGCGGTCGCATCGGGCATGTTCATCTTCTAGGCTGCGATTCTCGCCGAGCGCCGAGCGCTCGTTGGCATGATGTCCTTTGCATTTTTCTCTATGGATGTGGTACCGGAGACGGTCGCTTGAAGGACGATCTATTCCGTCTCCTTCCTGTCTTCTCTTTTTCCCGTTCATTTCGTCTTGTCTCGTCTTTTTATTCCTCAACTGACGGTTTCAGAAATGGAACAAAAACAATCTGACATTCGGACTTGCACGCACGGACTCCGCGCCCTCGCGCCGCCGCTCGCTGCCTACCCCGCTCCTTTCCCCCACGGACTTCCTATGACCTTGTCGTGACAATCGCCTCTGCATCTACATATTGTATATACCCTAGTGCAAATAGACTGTAGCGTAGCATTCATAGCATCTCGTACCATCACCCTCACTTCGCTGTGCATCATGATCAGTATATAATGGCTCCGGATTGTTTCAATGCGGGCTTATTTGCACTAGCTATAGAACATCTGGAGGCGTCCTATGTATTTTGGGTCGCTTTCTTTTACCGTACATACTTTGTGTTTTTCTCTAATCATTGAGCACGAAGCAGGTGTTTGCAGCTACATGTATACATGTATATACATCGGTAAAAAGGATATGATAATGTGCTTGCAGAACTTCAGTCCGTTTCAAAATGTAGAGAAGCCATGGGCAGGTGCCGGTGGGAGGCATTTCAATCCAGATCGCCCGCCTCACTCAAAACAAATCGCTTATATTCTCAGCTTCGATAATGCACAAGAGATGGACAAAAGCTGATTCTGGCAGAAAGAGAAATGATTGATAGCCAGTTATAAGAATTGCGTATAGCGAGTTGACCTGGGAGTTCGGATTTGTGCCTGCCAGTGGTAATAGAATCAATGCTGCCATGCCACGAATGCTCACCATCGTCGGTGTAGGTATTGAACGTAGCGCAGGTGCTGGCTATGTCGTCCCTCTTCTTTCTGCTCGATTTCTTTTGAAGAGCACGGCTAGGTCGCATGCCTGCTCTATCTCTTTCTAGGAGCCCGCAAGACCGGGTTCTTGTACATTATGCCAGGGAAATTATACACTTCAACTTAAGTATGTCATGAAAGCGCGCTCATCGCGGCTTTGCAACGGATAGATATGCGGAAAGAATATGCCCCGGGTCTGCAGCGGTTGCTCCTCTCTCATCCAGCGAAAGGGCGACGGTGCCTCGGATTGGCTCCGTGTGGTTTCCTATTGCGACTACAGGCATCGGCACCGAGAGCTCGGTCACGGACATGTCCATCGTCTAATGAAGGAACGTCAAATTCAAACCACCCAAAAGATTTGACAATTGAAACGAAGACGTTGCACGCACGTGGAATCGAATCATCATTATATTTTCGCCGCCATTCTCGAGAAGAAGGCCGATTTTCAGGTGCCGCGTGCATCCCTTCTCAGCGACTTCCGGTGGAGTGGACAGTTGCAGGTAAAGCGAAATATCGTGACGTCGTATCCGCGAGTTTTTCTGAGGTAAGGAAAAGGTCGCGATGTAGTTTCTCGTGTAGTATACATAGGCGCAGCCTAAGGCTGGAGAGCTTCCGCTGGCAGAAGCGTTTATGTATTTAGTAGTCGCAAGCCAGCAAGAAAGCTGAGCGCTTACTAGGAACAAAAATTCAGAGGAATAACTGCCGCCTGCCGAAAAGCATCTCTCCACCGAAAGCGGATTACAACGAGCGAAAAAGCAGTCAGAGCCAATAAAACAAGATAAAGACAAGTGCTCATTTGCACGGGGAACACAGGGCGTGGACAGAAAGCGACGCGACGCGCCAGCGGGCTCGACTTCGGGCGAAGGCAACGGGACGAAGTACGACGAAAGAACGCACTCCCTTGCCGTCGGTTAGCACGCCAGCTCGGGCGTGCCGCATTGCCATGGTGTCCTCTTTGTGTCCTCGTTGTGTCACGTCTTCACAAGAATGCCGGTCGCCGCGTGCGTGCAGCAATGGCGGTCAAACAGCACAGAACACCTCGACGCGTCTCGGCAAACGCTCGGCACGTTCAGAGATGACATAATCGGGGTTTAACGACCGACGGCCGACGTCTTGCCGCCCATGCTCAAGGAGTCAACGCTGCCGATACAAATGGGCTCCATGGGTCGTGAAAGACGCAAGAGATGCGCGAAGACGGGTAGCATTCGAGGTTGAGAGCAGTTGAGCGTGTCATGAAGTCTCAAAGAGCCGCTACGCCAGCATAAACGAAATTTCTTTTCTCACAACGCAAAAACTTGTACCCGATTTTCTTTTGAAGCAGCATAGTCGAGAACAGTTCAGTCTGGCGCGTTTCGTGTTAGGTCGGAATCGAAGTCGGAATCGAGAAGCTTGCAAATTGTGAGGGAAGGCGGATTGCGTGAGAACGTGCAAGACGATCAGGCCACCTGCTAAGTTTAGATGCTTGTTTCCTCAACGTCGACCGTCTGGTATATTTTCTCCTCGACGGCATGCAAGCTCGCAAAGATGTTGGAGGCGAGGCCGCCGAGAAGAGCGCGACGCTAGGTGAGAGTGTTTGATTTGCCGGTAAGCAGCATGTCGATTATGTCCGCCCCCGTCAATAGACTTCAGCTACTTCGGCGGTGCCGAGACACTCAGCGAGGGACGGTCGCCGCGCCGTACGGCCATGGAGAGCCCAACAAGCGCGGACGATGGGCAAAAATACCCGGGACCTCCGCAGGACCCGTCGGACTTCCTGTGGTTGTTGACGGAGGAGCCGCACAGATCTAGACGGGCGGCCATAATAAAGGCGCACCCCGAGGTGCGTCCAGCTCCAGCTCTCGCGCTCGACGTGCAGTAAGCTTATAGTGGAACAGGTCGTGAAGCTCATGGGCCACGAGCCCCTGACGAAATGGATCGTGTTGGGCGTCGTGCTGCTGCAGCTCGCGCTGGCGTACGCCCTGCGCGCGGCGCGCCCGCTCTCGCCGAGCTTCCTGTTCTGCGCGTACGCGGTCGGCGGGACGGCGAACCACAACCTCTTCCTTGCGATCCACGAGATCACGCACAACCTCGCGTTCCGCGGCGTCAAGGCGAACAAACTCTTCGCCATCTTTGCGAACCTGCCGATCGGGATTCCGTACGCGACGACGTTCAAAGTGCGCGCTTGCTTTTTGCTTTTGAAGTGCGACTCTCATGTCTTGCGGTCTAGAAATACCACATTGAGCACCACAAGCACCTCGGAGAGGATGGGATCGATACCGACCTGCCCTCGCAACTGGAGCTCATTTGCCTCAACAACGTCCTTGGCAAGACCTTCTTCGCGTAAGCAAGCACATTCCATTTACACCCAACTTCTGCCTTCCTCAAAACAAAAACGACATATAGCACATTCCAGATATTATTCTACGCGCTGAGGCCGGGGTTCGTCCGCACGCAGCAGCTAACGCGCTGGCACTTCCTCAACATCGCCGTGCAGCTCATAGCGGACTATTTCTTGCTCAAGTACTGGGGCGTGCGCGCGTTCCTGTACCTGCTCTTCTCGAGCTTCTTCGCAGGAAGCCTGCACCCGTGCGCGGGCCACTTCATCGCGGAGCACTACGTCTGGGATGGCCTGAACCAGGAGACGTACTCGTACTACGGCCCGCTGAACGTTCTCGCGTACAACGTGGGTTTTCCCAGTCCACTTCTTATCTTATATCTCAAACCTGACTTGCTTTGCGCTCCAGGTCGGGTACCACAACGAGCACCACGACTTCCCGTCCGTTGCGTGGACGCGGCTGCCCGCGCTGCGGGCGCTCGCGCCCGAGTTCTACGACACGATCCCGTCGCACCCGTCGTGGCCGATGGTCATCGTCAACTTCATCCGCGACAGAGAGGTCGGCATGTTTGCGCGCGTCAAGCGAAAAGACAAGGGCGTGCCGGTCACGCTTGCGTCGAGCCCTGTCGAGCCAGTGAGCGAGGAACGAGCGAAGAGTCCGGAGTGATGTGTAGCTATAGTTTGGAAGAGGATAAAAACATTAGCTCATGGTCACATCAACAATCGAACTATGGACGATACTTACTAGCTTCCGTGTAATCTCTATTCCTCGAATCGACGTAAGTTAGAGATGATGCAAGTGGAGCGTCGATCACCTCTTAAACTCTTACTTGCAAGTTTGTTACCTCTCTTCAAATCACAAGCAAAACAAAATGGTATCCGCACTCATATTCATCGCCGACGGGACGGAGGAGATGGAATTGTGAGTCTGCATGCTTTTCCTACTGTTTACTTTATAGCCTGAGTGATCCGACAACGAAGTTGGTAATAGCACGATCGCGTACGACACGCTCGTCCGCGCTGGCGTGAAGTGCACTTCTGTCTTCGTGCCCGCCTCGCCTACGTCCATCGGGAGTGCACAGGCGACGGTGACATGCTCGCGTGGCGTCAAGATTGTCGCAGACGCGGCCCTCAGCGAGCTGGGGAGCTTGGGATCCGTTGAGTGGCACTTGACTCGTGTTTGACTTACACTCTGACTGGCATTTTTCAGATCCATGCTGCAGATCTGCTTGTTGTCCCTGGCGGCGCGAAAGGCGCGGAGACGATCTCGCAGAACGCGATCGTGCAGGGTCTGGTGACGAAACACATCGAGGCGGGGAAGTTGGTAGGCATGATCTGTGCCGGTGCGACGATCTCGAGCTCTGCCTTTCGTTCGGGTGCTAACCGCCTTCCGCATTCTTTTTTCAAAGGGAGTCTCGCTGCGAAGACATCGGGTTTGCCGAGGCAGTCCCTCACTTCGCATCCTAGTGTGAAGAGCGAACTCGAAAAGGGTGTGTGCTCTCCCCATTTTGTGCCCTCATCAGCTGTGCATTGTTAATAAAGCAATGTGCGCTGCCGGCTGTCCTCAGAATACGACTACCGCGACGACGCTGTCGTCGTTTCGGGACACCTGGTCACCAGGTGAGTAGTATACACAGGATCTGCAATACGGAAAGCGCTGCGACCCCGTTCTCATGTTGTGCTTGTATGAAGTCGTGGACCAGGTGTGTTTTCCTATTTATATGCTACTGGAACACAGCAGTGTTCGTTGCTGTCCGAACTCATCATAATCCTACTTTAGGCACCGCGTTCCCGTTTGCGCTGAAGCTTGTCGAGCTGCTGTTCGGGCCGGAGAAGAAAGCAGAGGTGCAGGGCCCGATGGTCTTTCCTGCGGGTGCGATCTAATATCGAGACGAAAGAGTGAGTCTCCGACGGCGGCGTGTACGAATATGTACTTCAGCACTTCAGCACGGAAGAATGTGTTTCTGTGAAAATAATTTCTATTTTTTCTTTGTCTCCATTGGCCTTGATCTAGGAAAGGAAGGAAGGACGGAAGGAACTGATCTGAGCCTTCGGCGTGCAACTGTATACACCGACTCATCGAGGCGATGTGATGGTGGGCGCCTACAGCTAGTATATCATGCACGCAAATTAAGAACACGCCGTCGTCGAGCGCCCTCTTCCTTTCCTCCCTCCCACGTCCTCGCCGCCGTATCATGGACGACAAGCAGCCTGCTCCCCGCGTCGTGCTCCGCCAGTTCGACCCGACGGCGCTCCGCTCAAACAAGGACACGGAGTGCCTCCTCGACCTCTGGGGCGTCCTGCAGAACTCGGCCGTCGACGCAGCGCTTGCGAACGATCCGAGCGTGTTTGACTTCCAGGACAAGTGTCTCTACTTTGCGACTATACATTGGCCCGCCGATACCTCCGGCTTGAGCGGTATGATGCCCGAGAAGCTCATGTTTGACGCACCTCTATAACTTCATTGAGTTTGCAGTCGCTCCGTCCAACAGAGACGCCAATCGGAACACCGACGATGATGTGGACATGGAAGGCACTGGCAACGGCGCCAGTAGCTCACAGCCGTCCTCCAACACAACTGAGCTTTCGTCTCAAGCAGCCGCCTCCGACCACCTCGCGATGGGACCCGGAACTGACGACTGCTCAAGCATCATCGGGGTCATTTATCTTCTGAACCTCGAGCATGCGCCAGGCGAGGCGTCTCTCGGGCTCGCTCTCATGCCCTACGCACGTAACAAAGGCTTCGGCCCCGATGCGGTGCTTCGGGTCCTGGGCATGGCGTTCGACGTGTTCGAGTTCCACCGGATCAGTGCCTCGGTGCTCGACGGGTCCTCCAGGGAGCACGCACTGCGCATGTTTGTCGGGCTCGGCTTCGGATGCGAGGGCACGCGCCGGCGCGCGGTCCAGTGCCCGAGCGATGCGGCATGGCGCGACGCGCACCACCTTGGGATGCTCGACACGGAATGGGTGACGGGCGCGCTGAGGTGCGTGCAGGAGAAGCCCGTGCGGACACGCTGGGACGAGATGTTCGAGCGCCATCAGAGGGAGCGGGAGGTGCTCGTCGACGCGGCGGAGCGCGCGCGCATCCTGAAGCGGACGGCGAGCACGGACACGCTCCGCCCGGGGCAGGCCGACCTCGCTGCGGACAGCGAGGCGGAGAAAGAGAGCGCGAGCGAGGCGGAGGCTGGGTCTACTGGGAGGTGCTCGGAGCCGGAGCGCAGCGTCTCTCCGCAGGGCCATGTTATCGATCCATTCCTTGACTTTGGTATACCATATAGGAGAGCTGCGTTCTCGCTGCACTCTGCTTACCATGGTGAGGAATCGGATGCGGAGTCGGACGCGTTCGATGGCATTGAGACGTCGAGGAGCAGGATACTGCGGCGCCTTCGCAGCGTGTTCGACTCGGACTCGGACGAACACGACACATTACTCCAAGGCTCGCCCTTTGCAGACGTCTCCCCGATCGATCACCACGGTCACCTCTACCAGCAGCAAGCCGCGTTCTCGAGTGCATTCAACCCGCCCTACCCGCCGCCGCCCGAGTCGGAGTCGGAGGCGGACATCTCGGGCGATTCGGAGGGCGAGGTGGAGCACTACGCGTCTGCGCTCGAGTCGGACGGCGACGACGAGCTGCTGCTCGCGCCGAGGAGCGGGAGGCGGACGGCCCGAGCGTCGCCGCCGCTGCCGATGACGTCGCTGCCGACGACGACGTCGTCGTCGCCGGCGCGCCGCATGCCGACAGGCTCGCTGCGCCCGCGCGTGGAGCTGAAGAAGCGGCGCGTGGAGCTCGGGGCGAGCGGGGACACGGACGGCCTCGCCGATTATGTCGGTGTATGGGCGTCGGGCGTGGTCGGGTCACCGAGCGGAGCGCCCGTGGACCTCGAAACGTCGGGTACCCGGCCGGACTCTGGTCTCTCTGCTGCTTCGCACGGGCCTGCCTCTGCTAGCAGCACGGGGCTGCAGCTCGGCGATGTCGCTGCCGGTGCGCGCTCTGGCGCCGACGCTGGGGGCGCGGAGTCCGAGTCCGAGTGTGATACGGGCTCGGAGGCGACGTGGGACATGCTCTCGAACGCGAGCCTGAGCGAGGTCGAGTCGTCGCACTCGCTGAGCCTGCAGAGTGCGAGCGACAGCGAGTAGGCGTGCTTTAAAACCTTTGGACGGGACGGCGCATCCGCGCGCTTCCCCTTTTCCTTCACTTAACCTGCGTGACACCTCTCAAAAATCCAATTTGCTAAAGCTTGTAAAATAAGAAAAAGCTCGGAAGGAAGAAAGCATGTACATGTACTTTCCGAGCTGCCAGGGCGTGCATATGCACGCCTCTCGCTCTATGCTGTTTTCGTATTCGTTCCCGCCATGATATGTATGTATGCATGTATGTGATTATGTTCTGCACCCCTTGCTCTGATCCGTTTTGTATATTGTGTAGTGATAGTAATGGATACCTTTCATGGACGTCCGGCCAATTCTATGAAACGTGGATATATGCGCCCCTGCTTGTGAAGACACGGCTTCTTGTCTTGTTTTCACGTGGCCGTCGCACACCTCCTGGGCTTATGCTTACCGTAAAGATGTTATTACAGCCCAATCATGTCTTTCGTTGTGCAAATCAACGCCGGCGACATGTAATCAATTATCGAATCCAGTGCAGCATAGCCAGTCAAACTTCCCATGCTGGCGCTTCATTTACGCAGCACTCGAACAAGTACTTAGTTTCAGACAGGTTAGCTATACAGTGATATACACCATTGGAATCGCTACAGTATTTTCAAGCATGCCTATGGATGAGATGATACACTACGGCACCTCCTGCTTTGCTTTATCCTCGACGGCATCCCCTTGCGACTCGGCGAGAGCCTCGGAGCGCAAGCGCGCGAGCTCCTCCGGCGTCTTAAAGACAGTAGACAACTCGAAGCGTTCGTCGCACTTCGAGCGGAACTCGTCTTTACGAGATGACCCGATGTCCGCGAGGAACTGCAGAGCTTTAGATGCGCTCTATGGTAAAAATATTAGTACAATGTGTCGAAGACGGACTGTGATCACGAGCGCGTACCTTGATATCGACGACGGTCTCGGGCGCAAGGATTCCGAAGACTGTACTTTCAACTTCTTCCCGAGGAGCTTTCAATCGGTGCAGTACTTGGGCCGCTGCCAGCGCGGCAGTCGCAGAAGTCGAGTGCCGTTGCAGATACTGCGAGTTAAAGGTGTCGAGTGCGAGGTCGGCAGGAATTAGTGTTGATAATGCTGAGGATATGACAGAATCAAGGGGCTGTGCTAGGGGCTGGGCAAGTGAAGACACTGAGACATAGGTTTAATATCAGCGGCACTGAGACTAGTCTAGACATGCAGACAAACCTCTCTGCTTGAAGTCTACGATGCGGAGATGCAACTCCGGATCGCCAGGATCTAATAACCGAGCCGAGAGCAATGCCTTCAATGCCTGAAGATATTTTTCTGGGCGACGCGTTAGCAAAATGCGGATCGAAAAGAAGGCCATATTCACGTCGTCTGACTGAGACATCGTACACGCCAATGTAAACATCCATACGGTCATTTGTTTGCGTCATTAACGGCTTAACCAGTTTCCAAGCCTGCTCCAGACTGTCCGGAGCGGCAAGCGCCTTTGAGCCATCGACGTCTTCATCTTTTGGGGCCGGCGGCTCGATGCCTCTATCTTCGTTGACCGACGATGCGTTGGCAACAGCGGCTTGGGGAAATGCTCAGCAACCAAGTTACATGAAAATGCAATGACAATAAAGTGGTCTTACTTTTTTTGCTGTCCTCCTGATTCTTCAAGGCAGCTTTTTTGGCCTTCTTCTGCGCCTTCTTTTCTGCCTCTGAGCGATTCGCTGGGCTCAATCAGTAAGAGTACACTGATGACCGACCAAGTGAACTCACATGACGACGACGAAGCAAGTTTGGGGTCATCATAGACACTGATGTATATCTTCGAATAAAGTAATGAAATTATAGCTTAGACCCATGTGGTACAGTTCCATAAAACATACCCGAGCGGCTTCCAAAGCAGACTTCACATATGCAGGCTGGGATTGCAGAGCATCTTCCCAATGCAGCAGTCTGAAAATTTTCAAGCATGAAATTCACTCGGTCAACTCAGAGGGCGTAAACATACCCGATGTAAGGGTTGATCGTGAATCGTCTTAACGAGTAAAAGTGAAAATCGTATTGATCGTTATTAAAATCGTCGAATACCTTGCTCAAAGTCAGATACGAGGACTTGGAATATCTGACAGTTTACGTACTTTTTGTATAGCCAGGTACTTCTTCAGAGCCAGACCTAGTCTTCCCAGTCTATTTTGTGCATCCGCCTCTTCAGTGAGATACAACAAGGACTGCATATCCTCAAGGTCGGCGCCCGGAGTTGCCGCATCTTTCTAGCAGAAAAGACTTAGCCTTTCGAGTCCAACATCTCTGTAATTTGACACGTACTTTAGTGAATAGTCCCAAGATCGCCTGTGCTTCGTCCAACAAACCGGCACGTTGATGATACTTTGCGCTCTTCGTGTTTAGAAAACGATCCTGCCGGTCTAATCTTCTCGCCTCTTCAATGCATCGCACTGCACCAACGAGATCACCTGCGCGCTTGAGCAAGCGCCCTTTGCAAGCGTGAAGCTCTGGGAGCGTCGGGGTGTGGGCGATTGCAATATCCAAAACAGAGGATGCTAACGAATAGCGATGAAGATGTGAGTGGTGCTGTGCTAGGAAATAAAGTGTCCAGAGGTATGTTGTCGGAGGTTCAGTATCCGATGAAGTATCGCCATTAGTTGCATCGGAAGCAGGAGGCGGCGCGAATGTGCTCTTTAGCTCCTCAATTATTTCTTCGATAGCCTGTTGCTTTGTAGAATCCGAATAAAGACTTTTTACATCAGCGAATAGCGAGGGAAGGCCTCTCCTTATTCCATTTAGGAGATAATTGTGAGCCCGGTCCTTGAAATTAGCCCCTAAAATCAGTTGCAACTAAATTCCTTTCCGAGATGAACGCCAATGGAAGCAAACTTACCCGTCGACACTGCAAGCGCTATGCGACGAGGAGCTGTGGCTCTAGTGTGGAGATCAGATAGCTCCTGCAATGTCTCGAGGATAGTATCGCGATTTTCGTCCGTGACAGCGTCTACGAGAGCCATCCAATCGACCGTTTCAGTGTCTGATTACAACATAATCGTGATGAACACCCTTACCTAACGAGATGCCCTTGAGTTTTAAAAGCTCTCTATAGTAGTCATAACACTCCGAATTCCTTTCTATTAGTTGCCGCCAAGCCTCTTCAGCTTCAATCGTGTTATCAAGCTTTGAGAGGAGTCGAGCTGGAGGCAAAACCATCGGCATAAGGAAAGATGGCAGATATAAAATCAGCATACCACGCGTTTCCATGACCGCCGTACGATCAACAATGACTCTTGATTTTGCATTGCTATCGAGCATCAGAAGCGCATCGCCAAGTTCACCGAGCTCCTCGAGTACCCGAACATAATAAAGCACCACTTCAGAGTGCTCAGAGTCATAGTCTGGGACATTCTAAACTTGAAGGATATGTATACAGTGAAATAACCGAATACAGTGGAAACCTTACCTTGACAATTCGCACATAGTTCTCCAGTACTTTCTTCGCGTTCGAAAGCTTTCCATTGAGATGATAAGCCACCGCAAGCGAGATCCAGTTTTTCCGAGCATTTGGACGCAGTTGCAAGATCAATTCTCGGGTTTCTTGCAGACCCTCGAATTGTCGAAGTTGTGTCTGGAGGTTCGCGGCATCGTTCAGAAGGTTCAAGTTTTCCTAGAACGACACTGCGCGGTAAGCAATGGCTTAATTTAGTGTAAGTGCACGCGCATACCTTGTCGAATTTGAGAGCTTGCGTGTATGACTTTAACGCTCCTTCGTAATCCTTCTCGCCTTTCTGGATGAGCCCATAAACGTGCCAGCAAATGTGCGACGTCAAGTCCAACCGAATACCCTTCTTAACCAGCTCGATACCCTCATCCCGCCGCCCCATGTGCGTGTACAGTAATCCTTTCATGCATAGTGTTTCTAAACAAACGCGGTTTTGTCAGTTGCGATAGTCCCAAAATTCGTTCGCCGCCTACCGCCATGGTCAGGAAACTTTTTGAGAATGTGGTCAGCGGTCTTTACGCCTTTCTTGAGCTGACGAGTTTCATATAAATTCAAAAGCTCCTTGAACAGAGTATTCTCCTTCGATGACAAGGCCTTCTTGGTAGTGGGGGCCATGGCTTGAGCAGTGAGCGGAATAGACGAAGTCAGTGAACTTACGGTGTACTACTCATGTGTTGATCAAGGGATGTCTAACAAAGGTTATTCCCACGAATAGAAGATTTATCCGCCAACGCCCTAATCACTCAAGCCTTCATACCTCATCAACGGCTGAGGTATTACATAATTATGGGTACCGTCAAAGAAATATATGTGCATTGAGACCTTTGAAATGATACCCATCTCGTCCCAAATGGCCTGATCATAGTTGAAATAAGAAAGTTGAGCTTATTCACTAGCAGTCACGTGCGTGTTAACTCGTGCCAAAGCCACTCTTGTTGTGACAGTCGCGATCGCGTCGAGCCCAACTTCTGCACACACCATAGCGACAACTGCTACAGCAGTGTGTCTGACCGCACGAACTGCAACGACTACGACGACGGAAACCTCCTTCATCTTTGCTCGCGACCATTAAACAATACCGACAGCGCTGCCTTGAAGTGAAACCCGCACAAGATGGTGGCCCAGACGAGGAAAGGCGGCAGCAACTCTCCCGGAAAACTCAAATTTGCCGACAAACTCGTCGGCAAGGGTCTGTCAGGCGATGCGCTGCTGAAGAAGCTCAAGGCCCTTCATGCTGAGCTCGCTGAACTTGACCAGGATAACGTCGATACAAAATCGCTCAGGCCCGTATGCAAGGAGCTCATCAGTACCTCCATCTTTCTACACAAGGATAAAGGCGTTAAGGCGTTTGCTGCCTGCTGCCTGGCAGACATTCTAAGACTGTTCGCTCCAGATGCTCCATATACCGGTCCTGAGCTGCGCGACATTTTCCAGTTCTTCTTCCGCCAGCTAGCTGTTGGTCTCAAGGGATCCAATGCGCCCTTCTACAACGAGTACTTCCACCTGCTTGAGTCCCTGTCGACGGTAAAGAGTGTCGTGCTGGTCTGCGACCTCCCCCAAGCTGAGGAGCTCATGACTCAAATATTTCGCGATTTCTTCGGTCTCGTTAGACAGGAATTGGCCAAGAACATCGAGATGTTTATGTCTGACATCCTCATTGCGCTTATCGATGAATGCCCAATGCTGCCGTCTGAAGTACTGGAAACGATGATGGCGCAATTTATGGATAAGAATGCGGTAAGTGCTAGCATGCTATGGTCATGGACTGAGAACTCACTGACGCGTTCACATAGCGCATGGACCAGCCTGCGTATCGTCTTGCTGTAGAAGTGTGCAACGCTACTTCTGACAAACTGCAGCGGCACGTATGCCAATACTTTACGGACAATATTGTGCAACATGCGCAGGCAGAAGATTATGAGGAAGTCGCACGATGTCACGCGCTCATCAAGCGGCTCAATGGTGCATGTCCCGCGCTTCTTCACAATGTCGTCCCTCAGCTCGAAGAGGAGCTCCGGGTTGAGGAGCTCCAGTTGCGCACGCTTGCGACGCAGGTACTGGGTGAGATGTTCGCGGACAAGGCTGGCGGCGACCTCGAGAAGAAGTACCCATCGACGTGGACTTTGTGGCTAGCACGTCGTAACGATAAAGCTGCGCAGGTGAGGCTCGCGTTCGTAGAGGGTTGCAAAGGCTTGTTGCTGCATCACCGATTGGAACTGAGAGAAGCCGTGGAAGGTCCGTACTCGGACATTCATATACGGGAGCTGTGTTCTGAGCCGATTACTAGATTCGCTACAGACAAAGCTATTCGACCCGGACGAGAAAGTGCGCGCAGCAGTGTGCAAGCTATATGCGCAACTGGACTACGAAACAGCTTTACATTATGTCAGTGAGAAACAGCTGCGCACGGTGGGCGACCGAGCCATGGACAAGAAAGTAGATATCCTAGAAATTCAAATCTATGTCAGAATTGCTGACAAATAACTCAGCAAAGTGTCCGTCAAGAGGCCTTAGCGAGTGTAGGACGTCTGTATAGCATCGCATATCCAGAGATGTAAGAGCACCTCTCCTTTTTGCTTTAATGGTTTATAACCCATTGCCTTTCAGCGAAAATAATGACTCCGCCGCAATCAAGCAGTTCGCATGGATCCCGCAGCAGGTCTTGTATTCGATAACGTCGACGACCGAAGTGAAGTACGCTCTAGGTTTCTCATGAAGAAGGGCTTCTTGCTCAAGACTTAAGTCAGGTCGGTAGCCCTACAAGTCATTGCTGAGTACATCCTGCCTGTGCCAAGCAAAGGCGACGACGAGGTCGCATGGACGGATCGCCTTCTCACCGTTATGCGCTTTTTGGATGAGAAGGGCATCGCTACGCTCTTGAATATTTCCACGCTCAAGCTCCAGCGTCCTTCTCACTTCGAGCGCTATCTGCAGTACTGCATTGATAATAATGTCAGTAACTGTGACTTTTTATCCACTGGTGACTTACGACAGGTCGTAGGGAGGTATCATTGATGCTGACGAAGACATGGTAAAAAAGCGACTGGCAGCCGCCATTCGCATGCTATCTAGTGAGTATCGGTTCTCAAACCAAGCCTACTATTTTCTCATCATGTTCTTATCATACGTTTCATAGCTCTGTTTCCCGACCCACAAAAGGCTGCCGAGGACCTTCAAACGTTTGCAAAAGTGAATGAGCAAAGACTTTACAAGCTTTTGAAAACTTGCATGGACCCACAAACAGATTTGAAAGGTCTTGTCAAAGCATCTGTAAGTCTGATAAATACTCTCAGTAACGAAAGAGCTGCTGAAAGGATTTATAGAGCGAGTTCACCCGTAGGGTCGAACAATCGATGCCTTCTATCCTGCCCACTATGATGTCTTTCTTTCGGCAGGCAAGTCTCTGGATCGTCAACCTGTCGTCCGTACCGACGCTGGTGAAGCGACTGCAGAAAGGCGATCATCATACCGGGGGCAAAAGTACGAGTTTGGCCCAGGTAATGGCGGACAATGCGCAGACGTTGTTAACGACGATGTCAAAATCCTGTCCGGCGGTGTATCGCTCACATATCAGCGAATTTACCAAGGCGATAGCAGACGAGAAGAACCCGCGCCTCGTTGAAGTGTGTCTGCAGGCGCTTGCGGCGGTGTGCAAGAACGAGCCAGGGATAACACCTAGTGACAAGTGCGTTCTGAGACATGTAACCGAATAGTTTGTGAACGAGATTTGTTTTCTGACAACGTTGAACTCTTCACAGGCGCTCGACAGAACGTCTCGTCCGGTACGCGCATGGGACACACCCCCGTCACGCGAAGTTCGCTGCACGCGTCATTGCGTTCACAAAAAATAAAGAAGACCTTTGCTCTGAAGTTGTCCAGGTATGTCTTTTCTCTTCTCACCTATACGTTCCGATACTATGAAGGAAAACTTCTCAAATAGTTCATCGCGGACGAATTACCAAAAGCGGATTCGGACATATTGGTCGCGCACATCGCCGTCCTTGTGGAGATAGTTCGATTCGCGCCTGACGCTTTCGAGCACAAGAGCGATGTTATCGTCGCATTCCTGCTAAAGGAGACGCTGCTCCGACCGGGTTCATCAGATGCTGTTAGTAGTCTTCTTTTCACAACGTAAAGTGACCCAGGATATCTGACATAGGCATGCAGGGATCCATGGACATCGATGAGGACGCAGATGAATGGACAGAAGAAGACAATCTTCCGGCGTTGGCGAAGGCCAAGATCCTTGCCCTCAAAGTTTGTCGGCACCGTTGCTTAGTCCATTCAAAAACGGAGACTGCACTCGATGTGGCTACGCCTGTTCTCAAGTTGCTAATCACCATACTCGAAAACGGAGGGTTGATTTCGGAGAATAGCCACGACGAGTGAGTATAATTCCAGTGTATCCTTTCCTACGAAAATTGCCAACTGATGGTTCATCTGTGTTCTTCACTTCACCCAGACCGACTGTTAAGTCCCGGCTTCGTTTGCAAGCCGCTTGGTCTTTAGTTCAATTGGCTTCCGTCGAAAAGTTTTCGGAGATCATATCGCCTAACTTTGTGCTCTTGGCCGTCACCATTCAGGTGAGCATCTCCCCGTTGCTTTTGACACTTTTTATTCATTACTTGTATCTTAGGACCCATGTTTCAACGTGCGGCAAATATTCCTTGCGAAGCTCACAACGTATATAGCTACCCGCAAGATCCCGCCACGCTTCAATGTTATCCCTTTTTTAACAGCCCATGATCCTGAAGACGAGATTAGAGAAAAGGTCTGACCTGTCTGATCTATGCCCAAACTTCATTGTATTCTTATCTTTTCACTTAAGGCTCGTGGCCTCATTATTCATCAGTTCAGCAGGTCGCTTCCAGGTGCGTCGTATATTAGTGGAAGACACACTGTTGTTCACTCCCACGTACAGACATTAGATTGTTACATTGGGAAACAATTTTCATTCGGCTATTGCACGTCCTCGCTCATCATCCCGATTTTGGCCTGGAAGAACAGCAAGCTCTCGACCTGGCGAAGTAAATCTCAATCTAATTGATATCAAACTCGTTCCGCTTATCGCTTAAACAGATACATTCGTTTATATCTTAGTCTTATCGCGACCGCTGACAATGTCTCCTTGCTTTACAACCTCGCGCAAAAATGCAAGACCGTTCGCGACGCTCAATCGCATGTCTACAGCGAGGTGGGTCTCGAGTTGCGTATCATCATGAGGACTCACCAATAATTCAAGTGATGCCCAGAACTTGTACGCTATTAGCGAGCTTGCACAAGAGCTGATAAAGAACCACACGAAAACCCGTCAATGGAGTCTGCCTAGTTATCCCGGGAAAGTTAAATTACCATCAGACGTTTTCCGACCATTGCCGTCAGACAATGCAAGATCTACTGTAAGTGATGCCTTTCTCTTTTGTCGCTAGTAATGAACGATCTCTGACGATCCATGCATCTGCAGATTATGAAGACCGTCTATCTTCCAGAGCACATAGTGAAATTGCTAGGCGAAAATCCTGTTTCGGCCGCAAAGGTCAATATACTCAGTAGGATTCTCCGAACAAGAGCTTACTTGTTTTCATTATAGGAGAAGTCAAGGCAGGAGAGGAAGACAGCTACGAAAAGAAAGGCGCCTTCGAAATCGAACGGGTCGGCGAAGTAAGTGGAAGCTCGTCTTATATTGCGTTCCTGATACGGCGACTGATCGGATTCACAGGCGGCCCAAAGGAACAACTAAACGACGAAGACAGCAGTCCTCTGACGAGGATGATGACGATGCCGATGAAGATCTAAAAGCGGATGTGCCTTCTCCCGCACATAGTGATGCTGCTAGCCAGTCTGAATCTGAAGGTGAAAACGATCTCACAGAAGCGAATGATGGCGATGCCATGGAAGACCTTGGCCGCGGCGCGCGCACTCGAGCGAAGGTACGTCATTATATACATGTTTCTTGTATTTAAAATGGGTCGATAACAGCGTTAACCGCACAGGCTAAAGCACGAAAGCAAGCTAAACGAAAAATGAAGACTAAAGTGCCCTCGTCTGATGAATAATTCCTGACTTGCAGCACTCTGGAAATTCATACCAAGCACCTTACATTTCCGCTATGTACCCGAACGCATCCATCTGTACTCTTTTGCTCTGTGCTTTCTACTGATTTCTGCTGTGTTTACACTATCTTCGTTATTATCTTTTTCTTCATTCCGTCTCTGATCCGTGGTCTCGAGATGTATTTACTTATGGCGAAGTTATCTAATTCGTACAACTTGTATCGGAAGCATTTGTCAGTTTTTTAAAATCGGGAATACGCGGAGGAGTGACATCATGGTGTAGCAATCAACCATCTCGGAAATATAATGTTAACGCTTGTTTCTGTACCACGATCATGTCACCACCTGGATATTTTCGAAATGACCTGAAGCCTCTTTCTCTCGATACCAAAAGCTTGCAACGTGCCCTTGTGGATTTACAGATTGCGATTGCGGCATCGGCAAATTCTTTAAAGCATTTCTCAGGTGTTCCAACGAACCGTGTCGACAAGTCGGACTCTCTCTACACAGGAAACTCTGGTGTGCTCCAATCAATTCTTTCATAGTTTTCTCTATTCATTTGAGGGTATGGACAGGCATTGCTTTGATGTTCCTGCGGATTGCAGTGCAGTATGAAGCTGCCGGCCTGGAAAGCTGCCTCGGGACCGAGTTTCAGTCACAAATCCCATCTATTATTAGGGAATTACTACCACCTCTCCAAGTCCATCGCCCAACAGGCCGCCATCTGTCGCCACTGGATACGACTGTTGGACCTGGTCTCGTTTACATTCTCTCTTCACTTTCTTATCCTTCAACAGCATTGTCTGGCAAAACATCGTCAAATAATGAATCCGGAGATGTCAACTGGACTGCGTCGGCGAAAACATTACGAGAGGCAGCGCGCGTTGCTGCCGAAGACGACGAAATAGGTGATGAAGTACTATACGGGCGCGCAGGTTTGCTTTGGGGTATGCTTAACTTGCAGGTCTGGCTTGAGGAAGATGCAAGGGTTCCAACGCCACGGCGCAATGATGTGAAACGCATCGCGGGAGATGCGTTGATCGAAGAAATTGTAAATGAATTGTTCGAGGCTGGTGATACTGGAGCACAGATATACACTAGATCGAGCGGTGAGACTGGCTTGCCTCTAATGTGGAACTGGCACGGGAAATTTTACCTCGGAGCGTATGTTTCTTTCCCGAGCTGATATATGTGATTAGCTACTCAGACTTTATGGATAGGATCCACGGTGTCTGTAGGTGACTCTCGGACAGCTCACTAAGTCATGGCTTATAGCGTGTCTTCAACTTATAGCGGGTATACTCACCGTGCTTCTCCAAGCACCGCGCAAAATAATTAAACCGCACCTGCACCAGATATCTTCTTGTATAAATGCTCTCTGCGACCTTTCTTCGAGGAACAATGGGCACCTTCCGTCCTCTCTTCCAGCGGTTTCACGTACGCATCACCTTGTGCAAATTTGCCATGGTTCTCCAGGTTTTCTTTTACTTCTGGCAACGTTCCGCGCGCGCTTTCCTCAGGAATGGCGGTCAGGCTGGGATGCCGGGGAAGCGCTAGCGAGTGAGAACGTGTGGAAGGAAGGTTTGGTGACGAAGGGCCTGGGAGTTTGCCACGGTGTTGCTGGGAATGCCTGGCCCTGGTTGCTTAATGCCCATGCGAAACGAGGGTGAGAGAAATCCTGACAGCTATCCTGTTTTCGAAAAAGACGCTGAGAAAACACTGAATCTTGATTAAAAAAGCACTCCGGAGGCAGATATTTCTCTTTCCCGTGCTCTCGCTTTCCTCCTTCATGCCAGAGAGCTCCCACCTCTAGCTACGCCCTCGGCCCACACCTCTCCTTACCGCACACCGGACCATCCATACTCCCTTTTTGAGGGCCTGGCGGGAACGGTATGTGCTTGGGTTGACGCATGCGTTATCATACGCGAACGTCTGGCGGAGACGGGTGAAAACAGGCCCGGTGGTGATCGTCCGCGAGGCCCGGTACTAGGCATACCTGGTTTGGGCGGGGCGAGTGCTCACGGCATACTGTGAACTATGGGTGAATGTATGAGCTATAGGTAAATTCACCATTTCATTTGTCTTTTTCATACTACAAATTAGCCTCGCTTGCGAACGCATCTTCTTTTCTGTCTTATTTTCGACAGATACGAGAAAAATGGCATGCTCTAGAGTACTTACTGATAGTTGTCCTTCCATGCCATTTATATCAGACTCGAAGGAGTTGCACATTTTCGATTCGTCAAAACAAACATCGCTCCTCACCGACAATACTCGCGCAGCAGCATCGTCTGAGGAAAGCTATTCTTTGACGAACAGAAGGTCTGGGTCTCGGGATCCAAAGTGCTAGAGCTTGAAGCTCCAAGATGGCCCCCAAGTACTAGTCTATACATGTCCATCGGCTTTATTTAGCTATGTGAGCTTTTCTAAGATCTAAATGTTGCTTTCCATGTCATCGAAACTCGAGGCGGATGATATAGGTACAAGCCTTTTGACTTACCATCATACATGTATAAATGTACGTCGTACATTCTTTGTACGATACTCTGGCTCGGTCGAACATTTTGTTATCGTGACAGTGTCGATCCCGAAGCATGATAGTCTTTCGCCGATCTCGTTTGGCTTTTGGTGGCGATGACTTCCTGTCGGAAAAGAATCGTAGCGAATATATCCATACTCGGCTTATAGAATAGACTGTGCATGAACGAATGCTGTCACGCGTTTCCAGTAGGTTTGCTTCACCCTTTTGGAACTTGAAGGCCTTGGACCTTTTCAAGTATCTATAACATAAGCAAGCTTGGTTTCGTTTATGTGTGATGCTTCTAGATGTTCAACAATTACTATACTGGCGAAAACATCAATGCCAGAGATGTCGAGCAGGTCTAGGCTCAGCGAGCACGTGGGAGTCGCCGACGTTCGATTGCTTGCATCCTCGAGGTCACTGTAATATTGGCTTGCATGCAAATCTTCAAAAACAGAATTATACGCGTATATATTGACTATGGACTGGAACCTAGCACACCGTCTATTGGCTTGGCTCAAAGAGTCAGGTCCAAACTGATCCTTCTAGCTATTACAGAAAATAGTAGGGACACCAAAACGCGAAATATTACTGTGCCACATGTACATGTACCCGGTTTGTTTCCTTTCTAGCCCGTATGCAGGTTTTTCAGACTTTATAGGGTATGTAAAACTTCAAGTTTGCCTCATCTCGAGTACATCCTACAAGCCGAGTATATCAGTTGCCAAAGTAATATACTTCATGTAGAAGGGCATCGTCAACTGCGAGTCGCCACAAGTATATACATAGTGTCCCATATCCTTTTTATACAGCTAACATTAACGTCGCACACTATCTAAGCCCGAACTTTTGAATGTCCTTCTAGTTAGGGAACGATCCCTTCAACCGCACGTCGCGACTGCTCGCACCGACGAAGAACTTGATAGTGCCCACAGGACGGCGCCAAGACTGCGTCACGACGTCCCACACGGACAGATCGTATCGTGACAGTGAAAGCGTCACAGCCTGCGTCTCACCGGGCTGCAGATTAATGTCTGTAAAGCCCCGGAGGATGGATGGCGGCTCGCCAGCGGAGGCTGGGTGATTTACGTAGAGTTGAGGGATCTACAGTACGGATGTCAGAACGGCAAAGGCCAAATGACAGTTTGATTAACAGACAACCCACCTCTACTCCTGCAACATCTCCAGTGTTTTGTACATTGAAAGTGACCTCGAATGCCGGCTCGTGCAGCCTGAGACACATTAGAATATTTACATCGGGAAAATCCAAAAGAAAGTACCTACCATAATGCGGCAGATGATCCATCGCCATTAGGACTTGGATCGCCCTTCTTCCAGTTTGCTACAAGGGTCGGCGACGCGGAGCCCGAAACCTCCTGGACGGAAAGGCTTGAGTACGCGAACGTCGTGTAGCTCAACCCAAACCCGAATTCGAAGCGCGGATCAATTCCAAGCGCGTCGAAGTGGCGGTAATCAATCAACAAACTGAGAGACGTTTCGTCAAAACGGAGTAGAAATAGAGAGAAGGCAAGCTAACTTTTCGGTATACGGAATCTGCAGGATGGTATTGCCGCCACCTCCGGGGACGGGCTGTGCCGGATAATCACTCGTGTTCTTTGCAATCGTATACGGTAAACGGCCTGACGGATTGACGTCACCGTACAGCACATCCACGAGGGCGTTGCCTGTCTCGGTTCCCCCGAGCCCCGCCCACACTACGGCGGACACATTCGGGTGCTCGATCCATGGTTCGAGGATCAACGGGCCCACGGAATGTACGACGACGACGGTGTTTGGGTTTTGTGCAGCAACAGCCGCGATGAGCGCATCGCCGCCATGCCACGCCGTCAGATTATTCCGGTCACCATCGTTCCCGTCGACGTTAATGTACTCCTCACCCGAGTCAGAGTTGACAAAGACGAGTGCCACGTCTGCCTGGATAGCGACGTTCCCGGCAGTTGCAGTGTCGAAGTCATCCAGAAGCCAGTTGACAGTCGTCCGATCTTGCCTGGCGCGGAATTGAATTGCATCGAGGGGCTAGATAAATGTGAACTTCCTAGTGCGAACAGAACTTCAAGTTGGAGCACCCACAGAAACAAGGTATGTGAACTGTGAGTAATAATAAATGGAGACACGTTTAAGTTTTAGTTGGCGGATAGTCTTAAAAAGTGGAGGCACGTACGTTGGCCGTCCCTGAGCCCCAACCCATAGCAAGAATACCTGCGTTTCCTCCGTTGTCTGTGAACTCGTTCGGACCACCAGGTTGGGGACCCGCGTCAGACCCTGAAGACATAAACGTGATTTAGATGGGCGGTAAAGGGGAGAGGCGTCGAAGTTAATGCACCGATGAGGACAAGCGAGCGAGGTTTATTGAGCGGAAGTGTCCCGTTTTGATTTTTAAGCAGTACGGACGACGCTGCGCCGATCTGTCTCACAATCCTAATCACAACAGGAGACGAAACGTTCAACCACCTTCTTCGAGTGACAGTGTACGGCTCCCGCACACTTACTGATAGTGATCGTCTTGCACGTCCACACGTTCGTTCGTCGCGGGGTCGATCGGATTAAATGCGTTGAAATTGACCGAAGGATAGCTTGGGTCATCCTGGTGGATGAAATACCATGCAGCTGCGATACGTGTTGCCATATCGTCGAGCCGTGCCTCCGCGATGGAACCGTTGTTGACAAATGCAGTGAGATTCCCGCCAAAGTACGACGTGCCTGAGTCGAAGGTAACGTCGCCGGGCATGGTCATCTGTAAAGAGATCGGACGAAGTCGTTTAGAAGGCGAATATGATAGGTGAATGAAAATACTGACGTCCAGACCGTATACTGCACTTAGCGTTGAGTGCTGAGCAGACCAGTCAGACATAATATCTAATCGACATCGTAAGTCGTCCATTCATACTTCGATGACGTACAGGGAGAAAAATGACTTACATCCACGGAAGCCGAACTCGCCCTTTAGAATCTGGTTCAGCGTGCGATCATTCTCGCAGGCGTAGGTTTCATTAATTTGATCTACAGAAAAAATATGAGCGAATATTTGGGAACGATGAAAGTACGACAGCGGATCAGATTGCACCGCAGACTCACTGTATGAGCACATTACACTTGCGACGCCCGCCATTACGCTACGTAAGAACGGATGCGCATACAACTCGTGCTCAGCACGATCAGCAACATTCGAGCTCTCCATCGTGCGTTCGTGCTCTTGCTCACTGTAAGCCCAAAAAAAGTCATCATTATCATTTATATAGTGACGCTATGAGAATAAAGCTTACTTGTTGATGAAGTGCTTCGCACAGGCTTGGATTCCGGAAGACTGCATGCCAAGAATGGTTTCATATGCAGCCTCACCAGAGAGGAATGGGTCTGCGCCGAAACCTTCCCAGTTTCTTCCTCCCTGCGATTTTAGGGTAATTTAGTCAAAAAAGGTATTTGATAAATATAAACGTGGGACGAACCTGAGCGATACGGCCAAGATTCATCATGGGTCCAAGTGCAACGTGCACACCTTTACCTGTGTAAGAAGGTAGTCAGAAGTGCATCAATAGACTTCATTAATTATTCATTCATGGACATGGAAATGGTTTGACGCACCCTTATGTTCCTGGCCCATCGCCACACCCCGTTGGCGAATGAGACTACGCTGCCAAGTCGATGCTGCGTTGATCCCAGCCGGAAACACAGTCGCGAAATCGGTGTCGCGTACGCCGAGTGGAGAGTCCTTGTATAAATAATGAGGATTATACTTACTTTTATGACATGAAGATGCGTAAAACAAACCTCTAAACATAGACCCTTCCATACGCCAGAACCCTCAGCAGGTACAGGTGGTGTGTTCCCAACGCAGCGGCCATTTTCCCAGCCAACACCTGTTGAGAAATTTACCTATGACGGCATGATGTCAGAAGATGATTTTGAGTTATAAATGAACAATTGAAAACGAAACCTTTTGTTCAATGCTAAAGTTACCGATCAGCGCCTCAGCTTTCGACCACGCAGTTGCCCACGCAGAGTTGAAATCTGGGATGGTCTGCGGATCTGAGGAAACTGGCGGTGGAGAAAGCGGATCCGTTGCTGGAAAAACACCTAAGAAGATATATTTAAGCAGGTTACACGAGGCAAACACCAAAATAAACCAATCCCAGAGAAATGAAGCAAGTAATTTAAACAATGACTAGTCAACGTTTGCGTCACACTTATCGAAGATAGTTCGTCCACAACGTAGACTCGTGACAGGAAAGTCCGAGAAAGATGCGAGAGATTGAAGATACAAAAATAATGCACTCACTGCCGGAAGGTCCTTGTGTCGAACTCGGGAACGGAGTAAACGGGTGCTGCTCCGCGGGATCAGGCGAAGGCTGAACATTAATTCCGCCCGGACCGGTACCGCTTGCTGTAGAGCCAGGCGTGAAGGAGGTCGTGGACGCATTTATTGTGACGGTAGACGTGGCGTTTAAAGAGAACGTCGAAGAGAGCGGCACGGAGACACCAGTGGAGCTAAGCGTCACTGAAGATCCAGACGCCGACAACGTGAAACTGGAGGTAGAGAAAGAGCCCGAGGGGACAGTCGATTCGCTCGGCACGCTGGCGGACTCTGTGCTTGTGAGAGAGCCTGAAGCAGAAAGTGTCGACGTAACCGAGGGTAAAGGCGCGACGGAGCTGACGTCGGTCAAGTTCAGGCTAGCCGAGCTCAGCGTACTCAAGGAGTCGGACGGTGCCTGCGAGGTCAGAGTTGTGGCAGCCACACCAAAGAAGCCTGTTTGAGCTGAGGCGAGGAGTGCGGCGAGCAGAACGCTCTGAGTCTGCCGCGCCCAGGTCGCGCTGCTTCGGATGCGGGTGGGCGCCATCGCTTGTCGTCGCTGTCGTCAACGGTGAAGACGCTTCGAAATGACAGGGAGGGCAAGAGAGTAGGAGCGGCGCGGAGCAGCATTTCGTATGTCAAGGCGGTATTTAAGTAAAATGAATGAGTCGACCGAATAATCAGCGTTGATGAGTTGAGGAGAAGCATATCAACCGCGTGACTGGCTGCTTATTCTTAAAATAGTAGCTTCATTACCACAAGCGGCAGCAAGTGACAGCAGAACGCATGGATGCACTTTCCAGAGACAGAAATATCAGATCTTTTTGCCATCCTCTTTCTTCTCTTTCTCCTCATTCGCCGTACTTGCCGCATCTCACAGCGTCCCGGAAGCGTTTTTTAAATATCTGGCATCACGCGTGTTCTTCACCTGACCTGCTTTCTACCACAAAGTCGATCGGCGATCAAGCCCACCTTGATCATGGTGGCTTAGTAATAAATAAATAAGAACGCCCCATTTGTGAACTATCACAGGTAAGTGAGTACTTTAGGCGGTTGTAGGGTTTTATCTTCGGTAAATTGAAAAATAAGAAAAAAGGCAGAAAAGACACATGTGTTCGGAAAAACTGAAACCACGGCTATACAGCACAGCAGCCAGGGAACCCGAAATTCTTTGTAGGCGATAAGAAATACCGTCATCCACACGAGTACGAGATGGACAGCTCATGGAAAACAAAACACTCACGGGAGCTTGTGTCTTCTGCAATATAGACTTCCCGTCGGCTTCATCGCTTGAAAGTAGCACGCTGAGTAGAATGTCTATTACAAATGTAGGACATTATAAGCGCAAGTCAACGGAACTTGGAATTCTCTTCTCCTTATGCAGTACGAATATAATGAGAAACTTGATTACCGATTCACCATTGGTGCCACGTTTAAGAACAGCCGATGCAAAAAAAGACGCCGTCCTCCTCTTGGCGAAAAATCGAAAGAAGCTGTTGACGCCCATCCCGAGAAAATTTCGCCAGTAATAGACGCGTCCAGTACATGCATGACAAGTATCTTTCACCCGGCTCCATGCGGCGAAGGTATGAAACGAAGTTGAGCTGTCCTGACCACCATATGCCCGGACAAATAGCCGGAGCTGTCTCAGGTCTGCAATGCGTTCGTCAGGAAGACGCGTAATAATTTCACAGTGACATTGATACAGGCCAGTAGGACACGTGCTAGGGCCACTCCCTGCTAAGCGTCTGGCGACGAAATTTCAAGAGCAGAGATAACCGAAGGAAAAACGCAACTGCGATAGCATCTGTCGAGCATGAAGTTGACAGAATCTCCGAGGTAATGTGAAAAATATCGTGCAAGAATCTGAGCTGGGTAGACAGCCGAGCGTATCAGGTCGACTTAAAGGAGCAACAGACGGAAAGGTATGATAACGGCGGAAAGAGCGCGGACAACTTGAAGGACGAGAAGAAAGCCGCTACGAGGCTTTCATTGACTGAGGAATCCGAAGGAAGCTTGAATCACGCGGCCAATAAAGTGATGAGAGAGGGACGAGTTTCTTTGATTCGGACTTGTTTAAAAGCGAATATTCTCCTTGCATTCTTGAGACAGCTGTGAAACCGAGGAGCAGATTCAGAAGGTTGATTGGCAAGAGAATAAAAGGCGAGACGACGCGTGAGGCCGATAAATCTCCGCTACGAAAGGCACAAACATCGGCTTAGCGTCATGAATGGCTTGCAGTGTACTTCGTAAAAGTCAAAGAAAGAGAGGCCGGCTGGGGATGCGTATCTGTCAATTTGCGTGACGTGAATCCTACATATACTTAGCTCACTAGAAAACCGAGAATCATATGCTTACCGATATTGTCTTGCATAACGATGCGTCTCCGGACTCTGCCCTAAATGCTGCGATCCGGACTTCCCTCAGATAAGCTTTTGTATTATGCTGCAACCCTGTCGTAATGAAGTTTTTGATTCCAATATGTAGAAAACGATAGTCTCAGTCTGCCCCAGTAAATCATTAGATCCGCACAGAAGCTTTGCCTGGTTCACAATCACCACCCCAATGCATGAAGCGCAGCCAGAACGAAGGTGCATCCTAGGTCAACCACAGAGTCGCGCGACTCGTACGGCCAAGAATTTGTCGCGGCCACGTATGCGTTGGGGATCTGAGTCAACTACAGCCGAGAAGGAGCAAGGACGTTGGTTTACTTCGTTCCGGAGCACAGCTCGTTCCAAAATATGAATAGATAAAAGGGGCTTGCGAAGTTTAGACCAGTGAGCCCCAGGTAAATCCTTCCGGAAGGGCTGAAATCTAGTATAATCAGTCTAAAAAGCTGAGGAAAAAGAAAAATTCTCGAGGTCAGTTCAAAAATATCTGCACACTTCAATCGTGAGCTGCGGTACGTCACTGCGGGGTTGGAGAAGGTTGAAGAGTGTAACTGAACGGAGTTACCCGGATACGCCCCACGTTATGTAATCCCCAACGGATCGCCGTAGGCCAGATGTTCGCCGAAGGTTCTCGCAATTGCGCCGATTTTTCGAACGAAAAGAGCATATTATGAACGACATCTTCGGATGAAGACGCATCAAGGTGATTTTTTTTGAATTAGATGAGCAAGAGTTGAGGAGAAAAGACGATGGGGTCGGAGAGGAACGCGCAGCAGTGCGTGAGTAGCCACCAGCCCCAAAGAATTTAGCACTAGGACTTAGCCGGTAGTCGCGTCAACCACGAATAAAAAGGCTTTCTTCTTTCCCCGACCGTCTCTCCACGTCCATCCTTCTTTCCTTCTTTTCTACCACTGTCGCTGACGACGTTGGCCGACGCTTGACACGACAAGAACGTCGACGACAATAACGACGACGACGACTATGTCGGACGTGCCAAAACCTTCCCTCAAAACTCCACCGCCTGAAATGGCGGCCATCTCTCCGCCGACTTCGCCCAGGCTCGATGGGCGTAAGACGAAAGAGAGAAAGGAGAAAAAGGAGGAGGAACCTGCCGACATTAACATCCCCGACAATTATGTCTCGTGGACGTTGAGGAATGCGAAACCGCGCGACCCGATCAGTTGGAACAACATCTTTCAGGAGCTCAACTACCTCTCGCTCGCTGTTCTCGTCATTACCCCCTCCATTGCGATCTGGGGACTCTGTTCGGTCCCCCTGATGTGGAAGACAGGGGTGTTTGCAGTGTTGTATTACTTCTTTACGGGTTTGGGTATTACTGCTGGTAAGTTGCGAATGTCTTCTTCCTTTGGTCCTTTCACGTTCTGACGGCAATACAGGCTACCACCGCCTTTGGGCGCACCGTTCATACAATGCATCAAGGCCTTTGGAATACTTCCTCGCTGCTGCGGGAACTGGTGCAGTCGAGGGTTCGATCAAGTGGTGGTGCCGTGGTCACCGCGCGCACCACCGTTACACCGACACCGAACTCGACCCATACAATGCGCACAAGGGCTTCTGGTGGTCACACATTGGCTGGATGCTCGTGAAGCCGCGCTTCAAGCCGGGTGTCGCTGATATAAGCGACCTCAGCAAAAGCGTGGTTGTGCGGTGGCAGCACCGCTGGTACGTGCCGCTCATCCTCATGATGGGCTTCGGCATACCGACGCTCATCCCCGGCCTGCTCTGGGGTGACTTCCTCGGCGGTTTCGTCTTTGCCGGCGCCGCCCGCCTCTCGTTCGTTCACCACTCGACGTTCTGCGTCAATTCGCTTGCACACTGGCTCGGCGAGACGCCGTTCGATGACAAGCACACCCCGCGCGACCACATGGTCACTGCGTTCGTCACTATTGGCGAGGGTTACCACAATTTCCACCACCAGTTCCCGATGGACTACCGTAATGCGATTAAGTGGTATCAGTACGACCCGACCAAGTGGTTCATCTGGGTCTGCTCCAAGTTCAACCTCGCCAGCCACCTTAAGAGCTTCCCCGACAACGAGGTCCGCAAGGGCCAGTTGACGATGCAGCTCAAGAAGCTGCGTGCGACGCAGGAAAAGATTGCATGGCCTGTAGACAACGATGACCTACCCGTCGTCTCTTGGGAGACCTGTGAGTTTCTCGTACTTTATTTCTAAGAACAAAGACTGATATCTGCCCAGTCTTAAAGCAGGCAGAGAAGCGGCCGCTAATTGTCGTCGCTGGTTTTATCCACGATATGACGTCATTCATGGACCAGCACCCTGGTGGCCGCCACCTTCTCGCAAAAAACATTGGCAGGGACGCGACGACTGCCTTCTTCGGTGGTGTATACGACCATTCGAATGCTGCGCACAACGTGAGTCTTTGAGCCTGGAGATGAAAGAAAGTATTTTTGACTCTTTTCTTTAGTTACTCGCGATGAAGCGTGTCGGTGTTCTTCACGGTGGTGCGCCTCACGGCACCGAGGAACGCTGCGATTCCGCCGTCACAGAAGCTTCGTGTCGCGCGCTACAACGAGATGAGCTCGCCATACAACTCGTCTACCGCCGTCTCCGATAGCGAAGGTCTGCTCGGCTTGTGATCTCGTTCGCGTTTTACTGCTTCTGTATTAAAGTATTTCTGTTGTCTGTCGTGTGGCTGTGGATTGGATGGACGGCCGTACGACGACATACATCGTATGTTATTATACGTTTCCCTATATTTTCTTTTGAATTAACTCTACGCTACGACGAGGACGATCGATGATGACGACTTGTGGCTCTTGCAGGGCGAGGAGGTGGAAGGGGGAGATGTGCTAGATGGTAGAGTGATGCAATGTTTATTAGATGATCCAGTCTCGTTACGCAAAAGAATCCCATATGCACTGATTTTTGCTACATGTCTGCTGAATCCGGTTGTCGATGTACATGTACACTACCCTTGGGCTTCGTCGAGAGGGACCCATCGAAAATCTATGTCCGAGAACTTGGCGCCGTTTGTAAAGCTGGATGTTCTACACGGAAGCAGATCGACGCGTCCTTTACTGTGGCTACGCATAGATTAATTTCTCGTGACTTCCTGGACAGCGAAACCATCTACAGTTTCATTTCCATGGAATGTAACGAGACGCGAGCTCAGTCTTTTTCGTGATGAGTAAACGGATATCGGGAGGAATGAGTCTGCAAATATACATGTACGAATACAGCGCTGCACAGCTATATATGATCACACGACGACACGAGCAGAGGCGTACGATTGAAGCGCAGAAGAAATCGATGGCAGCAAGCTCTGGAGCGCCTCGACCTTGTCCCGAAGCGTCTGCGACGTGCATGAGTGTATTGCATTGGATCAAATCCGAGAATGGCGACACGTACCGGAGGAGGCAGGTCATCTCCAGATTGACTATTGAGTAAGGCGATAACGCCCGTACTCTCTTTCTCGAGCTAGATAGAGCGTATTTGGAGAGATAAGGTGATATGAAAGTGTGGAAGTTTTGGCTAAGAGTGATGAGTACTTACGAGCCCGAAGACTTCCGAGACACCACGCAAGCTTTTCGAATACGCTCCTACATGGTTCGCCAGGTCCTCAAGAGGAGGCAGGCACTGTTCGGAAATCTTTAAATTATGCTCGCTGGCAGCTCGACGCCTTTCCCTGCTTTCTGGGAAGTAAAGAATGTCAGTTGAAGGTATTTCAAGGGTTCGACGAGTGTCTGTCTACCGGGACTATCGCATCGAGCGTTGACGTCGGATGTCTCCTGTTGTAAATTTGAATATCAATTTATAACTGCAGTCTAGAGGAATCTCACTTGTTCTGAAGACATTTCCCAGTAAAGAAAGCCAATCACTGTCGCGGCCAACAGCAATTTGGAAGACCAGGCTACCGCTAACGTCGCCGCTACCCCGTAGACAGCCCAACGATATTTCTAGAAGACGTATTTTCAGCGGAAAAACATGAGCTTGAAAACTCGGATAATACATTCCGGTCGCCAGTAACAGAAGTAGGCCTGATTGCACAGTTAGCCATAAATATCAGAACAACGCATACATCTTGTGGTAGATACCTGTCGTCATGGTCTGTATTCTCATCGTGATTATTTGATGTGGCGGGTGAAGCCCTCGCAGTATACTTTCGGTCAATCTTTTCTCGGAGACGCAAGATATCTTCGGTTAAAGTCTGAACTTTCGCATTGTTTTTGTCCATAGCGACTTTCTCGGCATTGACGGCCTGGAAAATAAGGTTACATTTTTGTTTTATGTCATAATGAGATTTCGCAAGCCAGAAACTTCTGCAGCGCTCACCTGGATAAACTTCTCCAGCTCTGACGCTTTGTTGGCCGATTTTGCTGTTCGAGAGCCAACGTACTTGAGAACGGTAGCAGAGAAATCTATGTAGCTAAAATCAATCATGAGCGATCCAGAAGAAAGAAAATACTGACCGTCTATGATGACCTTAGATTTTATAGCGGTCTCCTGAGATTTCCACACTAATTCTGTAAATGCCTGTCAAAATCATCAGTCAATTCTGCTAACAGACTTACGAAAAGGCAAGAAATATTACCATGTCGATTTTTGAGAGTTCCTTGCTCTCCGGTATTCCTGTCGACCTGATGCATCCTTTGGCCGACGATTTAGAAGCAACGACGAACGGGAGCAATTGAGTCAAACTCCTTATTTGTTGAGTGTAGTCGATGATTTGAGATATTACAAGCCTGTCCTCTACGAGCGCCTCTGTAGAAGAGGGCGGCTTCATGATAGAGAGCTCATCATAACCGATGCCAAGGTTGTACGGAGGAGGACGGGGAGACGGGCTCGACATTGGTATTATCTGCGAAATAGTCGACCGAGTGGGAGGCTGATACCTTAAAGAATATAACTATCCCTTCAGTCCTAGGGGGGTGTAGGCAAGTACCGGTGCATCGTGCTCAGCGGAAGGCACGATACGTGTAATTTTGGAACACTTCTACCTTCGATCGCAAAGGAACTTAAAGCAAGAGCCCTTCATAATCAAAAGCCCTTCGAAACGCTTTGTCTGCATGTACAAGAAGGTGATGGTTAGAAAACAGGAGCTATTGAAATGAACAGCAGCCTTTGTTGTGACTTCTGTGCAGAAACAGCCTTGCTCGGAACTTGATCCAAATTCGGCTTATTAAAACTCCGCTTTAGAAGAGTCGACCAGCGGCTACATATCCGATCAGCAAATGTGTTCGTCTCTGCTCTATGGTTCTGTGAATCGATGTATGTAACCTGCTCTAGGTCGTGGTGCACAAGCAAGAGGCGCGGTGCTGGACTGCGTCGAAGTGTCGCATTACTTCCGAAGATCAACGGCCTCAAGTTCTCTTGCACTTATATGTCTTTTGGTACTCTGTCCTCGTATAAAACATGAAGACGTCTAGTCTCTTTAGGACTTTCAAACCCGGCCCAGATACGGCATCAACTTGAGCTTTGCATCATCACTTGAGCTCTTACACTACTGCGATGGCGAAAATCTCTGAAGATACCATGTCGCTCTCCTCATCAGACACGGAGACGGAAACACTATGCAACTCTGACTCCGATCATGATCCAATATCCGACACCAAACTCTCGTTCTCAGACGTAGCAAGGATGATGACCGAAATGTATACGTCTGTATACAAGGATTTTGGCACGATCCCTAAGAAATTCGGGGCCACTTTCATTCGGAAGTACGCTAAGGATGATACAGTCAAAAACATCGACAGGCTCTGTATGGAAATGCGCACGGTGAGTACTCAATTGAATTTTCATGGTTTGAAGCCAACATACTGAGGGTTTCTTAATGCGTTAATACGATAGAAATGTCGAGATATGTTTTGGGAATCGCAATCTACTTCCAGGCGAGCGCTGGTATTGCTAGACGGTGACCTTTAACGAGTGATCCAGAGTGCCTCTTACTCATTTCTTTGTTCGTTAGACTTTACAAAAGTCTTTCTTCCGTTCTTAATGAAACCGACGTCGACCGTTCCTGTAAAAGATAAGCTACGGCACCTAGAAAAATACTTAAAGGCCAGTTAAACACAACAGTAATCTTTAGCGTCAATTTCTCTCATTGACTTTTTTCTAGATTATCGAAACGGACCATGAGGGCGCAGAAAAGTGTAGATCTGGATTTACAACACTATTAGAAGAACTACGAGAATGGATTTGGTCCTTGGAGGTCGGTCTTCAAAATAACGATGAACTAGTCGGCCAGGAAGTCAAGATGCTTGAAAATGATATTGAGATTGGGAAACAAGCTATCCAGGAGTGAGTAATAGACTATTGTTTCGTGACAAGATCACTTAGATTCTGCACGCACAGCACCTCTTATATGGTGAGTAGGGAAGGCTTCGGGGTCAGATTTGCTTATTCACGCACTGTCAATCCGTAGATGTATGGAAAGGCCGCCGGAGGAATTCTGGCGGTAGCGGCTCTACTCTACAGCGGAAAGATGGGCGCGCGTTCTGGCATGACTCCTCCGACAACGGCCAATCTCATCTCTGGAAGCATGGCATCTTCGTATAGCTCGAGCGTTACCTGCCGTAAACCAAGAATTTCTGGATCGTCCTCCAAGTTTGACGTATCTAACAACTTGGCGCCCTTGGTGAGAAATAAGAGAGTACTCTCATTATATCTCATTACTATTTCTCCTACAGGCCGTTTCGATGTGCGTGTCTGGAGGCGAGTCTTTTCTGCAGAGAGAAAAAGGTTTGTCTCTCGGCCTCAGAAAATAAAGTGCTCTAATTTTAGTATTTTCCTTCTCTTAAAAGAAAAACGGATTCTCCGCAAGAGCGAGGATGAAATTGTTCTCCTCAAATCCGATCGGGAAAATGTCAAGAGTTTGATGGCGGATGAATTAACAACCTGCAAAGAGAGAATCTCGCGTATTGAAGGAATACTGTTGAAATTCATTGACGTCTGGGAAACGGTTAGTAATCTTCAGATAAATCTCATATCTCATCCTTACGGATTATTACTCTTAGGTTTTCGACGATTTGTCCTCTCTTAAGAAGAAGCTCGAAATTGCTTCTTCCAGTGAAGAGGCGGAGGTATGATTGTTTTCAGTTGACCTAAGATGTCTTTTCACAATCCTTCACATTTCAGCACTTCGACACGCGTATCTTGAACTTGGCACAACTGCTGAAGACATATTTAGAATTGTGCGAAGGTTTGAGAGTCTTCTCTAAGTGTCGCTTGATTACATGAAATCTTGTGACGAGTGCCGCCATCCGCATGTTCCTTGAAACTTTAGCTTGTATATGTGTTTCTGTCTTACAGTCCCGTGTCGTCTGTGACCATCGCGATTCCATTGTATTCTGTGTCCTACAGCTAAAATGCGCTTCCAGACCACTGTGCTCGTGCTCGGCCGGCTTGGCTCGAAGAGGCAGGTTGTTCGTAGTACCGACAAGCCACATTTTGAACCTTAAGTCTGTTCCTGCAGCTCCTTCAGCCAAATTGAGCTCTAACCCACTCCATCAGTCTTCATCTACGCCTGCCCCTCCTCGCCCCCCCCCCCCCCCCCATCCAGAAGCTCATGCTATTCTCATCCGGTGCCTCTGCCGTTTTCCAGATAGCCAAGTCACTCCTCGCAGAGTTCTATCCTCGTTTTTCACCTCCCGCAAGGTCGAGACCTCTATCCCTCCGAACTCACCGAAGCGCATTTTGTGACCGCTGAATTATACGCAGTTGTCTTTTAATGATTTAAATTTAGAACCAGAAAGGAATCGAAACGTGATCTCCTATCGGGTTTATTCCGTTGGTTCTTGCTACCCAGGCCAGGTGTAGATCTTGAGATCACACATTTACAGCAGGACAACCTGAGGTGTGAAAGGTTCAGTCACTACGGCCAGCAGGGCTTCTCCAGCACACCATGTACAATACGCGGTCTGCGGCTGCTATCGAATTCATCCGGTCTATCTTCATTTCACCTCTGCGTTCTTCGGCTTCCTCTGATGTACACACCTACCGACTTACCGATACCTCCCTCCTGCGAGCCCAGACTGTCCCGGGATTCTTCCTGAAATTGCACTTTCCTGCCTTCATATAACCGCGCGAGAAAACGCAGTATGCATCTGATTTCTGTGCTGTTGCCGTGCCTCTCAGATTCAGCTATTTGTTTCAGCACTAAGGCGACATGGCATACGTGGATCTGAATGCCGACAAATCTGGCCGGGTTACTGTCAGCGACCTTATTGGCAAGCTCGAAGACAATGGTAGCCTTTTCAAATCTGTTCAAGACGCTCTGCGCGGAATGGAGGATAGCTTGAAGAAGTCCGTATTTCATGGGTGTGTTCAGAAGTACCTAGGATTGTGGGGGGAGTACTATGATGTCTGTCGGATTTCTTTCAATAATACTTTTCGACTCTGATTTGCTTCACCTAGATGAGTCAGACATTCACCACGAGGTCAAAGTTCATTTTCCAGCTGTCTATCGCTTTCATAGACGGCGAGTCCCTTTTGTTTTCATTTTCAACTCTTCGGCTGACTTCGGCGAATGCGCCCGACCAGAGTTCCTGGTCTCGTACGGCACTGACGACTTTAATTTCTTCGAAAACCCTACTACTCAGATCCACGACAAGCAAATTAGGATCTTGCAGGACATATCCGTATGTCTCATATCTCTATGGAAATCATAGAAACGCTGAGAAACTGGTTCGTAGAAGAAGGCCGACAGATTCAATAAACATGCAATCTCTTTGAAATTAGACTTTTTGCTGCTCAAGGAAGACGTCTCTGAGTTCTCGGGCAACATGCGGCAAGAGTTCGATGATGAGAAAACAGCATTTGTTAAGAAGACAAAGGAGTCGATCGACGCCTTGAACAATAAAGCAGAGGCGTAAGAAAATTTGACATGTTTCTTCATGCAAAAACAACGCTCCTTAACGATACTCACAGACAACTTGGGAAGGTAAAAGCGTCATCCGGATTCGCTCAGACCTCAACGTATTGATACATGATTGGTAAAGGGTGCCATCTCATCTGTCGTGAGTGATATAGGTGTGGATATGATGGCTTCGGGTGTCGGCGCGCCGTTGGTAAGTCGGAACAGCATCTTGTGAGCCTCTGATCGCGTTTATTTGTTTTATTTGTTCAGGGATTCTGTCTCTGGGCTGGAGGAACAGTCTTATCGTGCGCATATACAGGCAGTAAGTGCATTTTCAGATGGTATTGATCAGAAGTGCTGATTTGTGTTATATTTGTGTTATAAGAGGCGCTCATGGCTAAGTGGGACTGCTGCAAGGAGAATTTGATCGTGAAAGAAGCAGAGGCTCACAACAAAACAGTCGTCGATGGCTTGGAGTCATGCAAGGAAACCATCAAAGGCATAGGTGAAAGGCTAGAGAAGTTTGCCGAGAGATGGAAGGAGGTAAAGAATTATGTTCTCCTCGTCGTGAAGGTCTAGATAACAAGTGGGGCTTATAGATGCACGATTTCTTAGAAGGAATCAAGAGGCAACTGGAGCTTATGGGAACGAACGATTTTGACGATTCGGTACTGCTGGTACGATTGGTCTTCCGTTTCCCTTTCCTGCGCTCTGCTAAGCATTGCATTTGGAATTTGTAGGAAATGCTTAACGAACGATTAGAGACACTCGTTCGCATGCTTATGGACATGCGTGAACTGGCCGAAGAAGGTGCGCTGTCCCATGTTTCGTTATACTTTGACCATGTAGTCTAACCTTCTGTTCTGTAAACGTTTATCCGAATCCAAGAAGGGAGCTACACCCGTTCGCAGCTCGAAGAGACCATCCGCTTCCGTCAGGAGAAGAGGCAGCGTATGAAGCGTGAACGCACTGCAGATGCGCACAAAACCCCTCTGCTCGAACTCAGCAGAGAGGTCTTAGACTCGGAAGAGGGCAAGGACTGTTGCGTGACTGCGGCCGCTTTCTTCGCCCTACCGGAGGTTGCTGTGCTTATGACTGCGGGTGTCGAAGAGATCTCGTTGGTGCAAAGGGAGGCCACGCGAGTAGCGTTCATTGAGCTCATCAAGGAATCTCGCCAGCGTGTCGAAGACGAGTGTGCAGCCATGCTCATAGACGTCCTGCGTGACGAGGGGCTCGGTGTTGGGATTCGCGGTATTGGCACCATATCTCGACCCCAGACCGCTGCGCTCGTGCACCACGCCACTGCATTCTGGGGCAACTCGGACCATACCCGTATGTTTGTGGACTTTACGCACACGTTAGACAGCATCGTGCGTACCCTGCACACGCGCGCTTTGCGGACGTTTGCGGACCCCGACGCGAATCCGCAGGCAGAGTTGGTGCTCGAGGAGTATCGCCCGACGCCGATGACCGTACGGATCGCGCACGCGCTTTTCGCCGCGCTGCCGCTCCCGCCAGCTACGACCATGGCACACATGGAGGCGCTCGGGGCGAAATTTACATGCCAACGGTGCACCAAGAAAGGGGCACAGAAGTGGACAGAGCTTGTACGCCCATTTATTTGACTAGAGTTGCTGGTTTATAATCTCGTTGATACTCGAATCCTCCAGGTCGAACACTTCCATGAAGAAACGGTCATACACGAAACGTGCACTCCGTATGGCCCATCTCTTTCTTTCTACTGGCCTTGATACTTACTTCTATAAATGCAGAAACCGGCCCGACCCTCATGATCTGACAGTACCCGGGCCACTAGCAGTCTACAACACTACATCGTGATTGCAAGTGATAGGATTTATCAGTTTATCATTGATCCCATAGTTTTTTGAATAAAATGAAATCGAAAATCCCCAATGACGCGCACGAATTACTTTAGATTCTACAATAAAAATAACTTCTGACTTGTGGATCGATAGTGCATAAATTTGTGGCTGCTTCGTGCCTCGCACCAGCCTTGACTTCATTTCATTCGACTCGGTAGTCCTTTTGCATGCTTACAAGTGGACATGTTTTCATCTATAAGTTCTCATAAAGCATTTTCGGTATGACCGTATCGAAGAGTAGTGACTCGGAATGCGAGTGGTTATAGATCTGCAAGCCATATAACTACTTTACGTACTGTGCGGAAATCGGCAAATTAGGTCAACAACCTTCCATATTAAGTAGGTTTAGCACGGCAAGCGCCGCCTTCACAGCCGCTGAATTCGATGCAACCGTCTCTTAATGATCTAAATTTAGAACCAGAAGGAAATCTGAATATGTTATCATATTGATTTTATTCAGTTGGTTCCCATTACCTAGGCCAGGTGTAGATCTTCGAAGTACATTCGCATCAGGACAGGCGTGAAGGGGTTCAGTCACTATGGCCAGCCGGGCTTCTACAGCACACCATGTACAATACGCGTTCTCTGGCCGCACTCAAACACACCTGGTTTATCGTTCTTCATTTCATTTCTGTGTGTTCTTCGGCTTCCTCTGATGTACACACCTTACCGACTTACCGATACCTCCCTCCTGCGAGCCCAGACTGTCCCCGGGATTCTTCCTGAAATTGCACTTTCCTGCCCTTATATAACCGCGCAAGAAAAAAAGAAGTATGCAGCTGATTTCTGCGCTATTGCCGTGCCTAACAACTGTTTCAGCACTGAGGGCAACATGACACACGCAGATCTGAAGCCCGTTCTGGCCCGCGAACCTGGCCGCGTTACTGTCAGCGAGCTCATTGAAAAGATCGAAGAGCATAATCGCCCGTTCAAGTCTGTTCAAACTGCTCTGTGTGGAATGCAGGAGAGCTTGAAGAAGTCCGCATTTCACGGGTGTGTTCAGAAGTACCTAGGATTGTGGGGGAAGTACTATGATGTCTGTTAGATCTCTTTCAACAATCCTTTCGATTTTTTCTGACTTACTTTCGTAGAGGAGTCAGACATTGACCACGAGGTCACAGTTTATTCTCCAGCTGTCTATCGCTTTCATAGACGGCGAGTCCCATTCGTTTCTACTTTCGACTCTTTGTGGCTGACTCCGACGAATGTGCCCGACCAGAGTTCCTGGTCTCGTACGGCACTGACTACTTTAGTTTCTTCGAAGACCCTACTATTGAAATTCGAAAAAAGCAAATCAGGATTCTGCAGGACATATTCGTATGTCTCGCATCTCCATGAGCATCATGCATCATGGAAAAGCAAAGTTGAGAAAGTGGTTCACAGAAGGCTGCTGTACTCAACAAACATGCGATCTCTTTGAGATTAGACTTTTTGTTGCTCCGGGAAGACGTCTCTGACTTCTCGAACAACATGCGGCAAGAATTCGATAATGAGAAGACCGTATTTGTTGAGAAGACAAAAGAGTCGATCGTCGCCTTAAACACTAAAGCACGGACGTAAGGAAATCTGCTTTGTAGTTTCGTAACAAATCAATGTTCATTTACAAATTTCACAGACAACTTAACAAGGTAAAGGCTCCATACCGTTTCTTCAACCTCAATGCATTGATACATGATTGGTAAAGGGCGCCTTCTCGACTGTCGTGAGTGATGTAGGTATGGGTATGGTAGGCTTCTGGGGTCGGTGCGCCGGTGGTAAGTCGGAACAGCATATGGCGAGCCTCCGATCACGCTTACTGAATGATTTATTGAGGGAGCCTGCCTCTGGGTCGGAGGAGCGATCGCAACGTACGCGTATACAGGCAGTAAGTGCATTTTCAGATGATATTGAGCACAAGCATTGACTTGAATTATAAGAGGCGTTGATCACTAAGTTAGGCTGCTGGAGGAAGAACTCGACCGTGAAAGAAGCAGAGGCTCATAGCAAAGTAGTCGTCGGCAGCTTGACGTCATGCGAGAAGACAATCGGAGGCATAGGCGAGAGCTAGGGAAGTTCGTGGAAAGCTGGCAGGAGGTAACGAACCATGTCCTCTCCGTCGCGAAGCCCGAGTATGACAAGCGGGCCTACAGATCCACGATTTCCTAGAAGGGGTCAACAGGCAACTAGAGCTTATGCGAACGAACGATTTTGACGATCCGGTACTGCTGGTACGATTGATCGCCCTCGTTTCCCTTTCCTGCGCTCTGCTAAGCATTGCATTGGGAAATTTGCAGCAAATGCTTGACAGGCGGTTGGAGACGCTGGTTAGAATGCTTATGGACATGCGCGGGTGCTTGACACCGCCGATGAAGCAACTGGTGTAGTTACGCTGAGGCGTTTTTTGTGCTAGGAGCGGCTTGTTTCCTTAGCTTAGATTTTATGTGTTTCAGCGCGCAGATTTGTGCATATATTGTTGTCTAGAGCTCACGAGAGCTGAGCAATGTCTGTAGCCAAGCAAAGAAAAAGGAAGGGTTGAGTTTAACGCCGTCATTTGCAAAGTACCATGTGGAAAAAAAAGGCTTTGTGGAAAGCGCAATAACGAGACAGCGGACTTGAGAGCGTGTTTTCCCGAAAAAATTTCCGGAAAACAAGTTCATGAGCTAGATTTTTGACGAGTGCTCGGGCGATGCACGCAGACGAGACAGAATCCTCGGCCATGGGCTTCCGGAAACCGTTCTCACTTTTGCCGTCCACGGATTCACGGAAAGACAGCGCTCGTAAGTAATGACCATGACAGTGACACTGACAGTGACCAAGGGCTACACGTGACGGAGTGTGACAGTGACATGCATCGTGAGCCGAATCACTGCTTTCCCTTCGACGTGCATCGAACCATGTCCACACTCAACAGCGCAATATTCGACGACGCCTCCGACGACGACGAGGAGAACGACCCCGACTTCTTCCCGGAGAACCAGTCGGGTAGGCGCCACTCTTCGCCGCAGGCGCAGGGAGACTGACTGACGCGGCAGAAAGCGAGGACGAGCGCGAGCGCGGGGTTGCGGCTCCCGCAGCGGACCCGGAGGACAGCGCAGACAGGGAGGCGGCGCGCACAGCGCAGGAATCGTGAGCCGGTTCCGCTCATTCTTTTCTTTGCGGTGGTGGTGCGAGAGTGCTGCTGACCTGGCCCCGTCGTTACTATCCTATAGAGCGCGCGCAGCACTCTGGGCGAGCTTCCAGACGGCCGTCGCCAGCCCTGGTACACGCTCTCCGACGGCCTCCGCGCAGGGCCCCCGGCTCGTGACGGTCGAGAAGAAATACAGGTTCGCAGGCGCGCTCGTAACGTGAGTCCGTCCCCCGCGCTCTTTACCAAACCGACATTAACGGTGTGGTTTTGACCTCAAGGGAAATAGTGGAAGTCCCTGAGGACTCGGAGGACGCGAAGAAGTGGCCGCTGCTGCGGTCGCCTGCGCCTGCGCCGCAAGAGGCCGGTGCCGCAGCGCCCGAGCCCGCGCCGCCCCCGACAGCGCGCTCCCCGAGAGATGCGTCCGCGTCCGCTACTGTCGAGTCGCCCGCCGGGCCGTCGACGGTGCGCGTGCCTGCGGCTCCACCATCCTCAGATACGCCGCCGCTGGGCGGGCAGGCGCGCCCGCGCCCGGGGCCGCGCCGGCCGAAGACGGCGCTCGCGGCGCCCCCCGCGCAGGGCAAGCCCAGGAAGCTCAGCACACTCGAGAAGTCGGCGATGGACTGGCGTGCGCACGTCGCCGGCGCCGGCGCGGGGCCGGCGGAGGCGGAGGGCCTCGCGGACGAGCTGGAGCGCAATAGGCGGGGCGGCGGCTTTCTGGAGAAGGTCGCGTTCCTGGAGCGCGTTGGCGAGCGCCGGGAGGAGCTATTTGAGGGCGGGCGGAAGAGGCGGAGGAAGGGGTGAGCGGGGTTTTTGCGTGTGGTGTGTGGTGTGTTTGGGCTGGGGTTTATTGTAGCTGATGTGCGTTTTTTTTTGTCGAGATTTGACGTTGAGATGGAGGTTCATTTATGTTATTTAGTAGGTTATATTTGAGCGGATGTATAAAATAAATGGGCGGTTTTTTCCGGACGTTTGAACTGCAGTGCAGCAGGTTTTGCTACCAGCTAAACCCCATTGCGTTACACAACTCTGTCGGCCGCGCGCACGTGTGCGCGCGCGGGGACGGAAGAAAACACGAGACCCGAAATGGGACGCGACGACGACGGCGACGATACGGAGAGACAAGAAATAACACCAGCGCCAGGTGTATGAAGCGCGGGTGTTCCTGGGCCGTGTCAAATCCGCGTTGTTTCTTAACTCGACGTACATGTACATAAACCAGCCCGACTGGATGCAAGGACGCGCGGATGCGCGTCGCGTGCTCCGCCCGTCTGTGCGCCCGCCCGCCCGCCCGCCCGCCGACACGCGTTATGCATATGCGCGGCGTGCCGGGGACCAGCAGATTAATATTCGACGACTGCGTGTACATACGTGGTTATTGTGTATGATTAAGCGAGCAGACCGACGTCGCCGGTGTCGGCGGGCAGCAGCACGAGCAGCGCGGTGCGGGTTTGTGTTCGGGGTTGGTCGAGCTGCTGCTGCTGGTGATGGTGGTGGTGGTGGTGCTGCACGGGGCGCATGCGCCGGGCGGTTGGTGTTGGATGGACGGCTGGCGCGTGCGGGGCGGTGCGGCGATATGCATGCATACATCGTAACGTACATGTTGTACATACGCACTCCCCCTGTGCGTGTTATTCGACACTGATAAGCAAAATGCTCTCGTCCTTTTATATAATAGCACCTATAACCGGAAACTGTTCTCAACAGAAAGTATGATTGCGCTGTGAGCTTCATATATGTGTAACCTCAAGCCTACGTGTCTAGATAGTGCAGTAAAGACACTGCTAGTCAACAGATTACGGAACAGTAAATTCCAAGCCTGCTCTGGAAGTATGTAGTGCCTTCCGTTATTCAGTTTAGTCTCAGTATGTGTACGATTATCATATTCCATTCCAATTGCCTTGCGCCGTGGTCTCAGACAATCAGTTTAAAGGTCGAAGATAAGGTATTCATCGGGGTGCTTTACTTTGTAATGCGCATGGTACAAATCATAAAATCGACAAACTCTGCTATTCTCTCCTTTCTTCCTCCTTCGACCGGGCAGTTTCCACAACATGATACTGCCGAGAACGGCAGAAAATGTCAGTACATGGTTTTAGGAGCGTACTGCGAGCGGCAAATAACACACCATGAGATGACAGCAAGAGCCATAAGGGTCCAAGTCAGACATAGGAGTCTTGCGATGTCATACGGCATCCCCGGAAATACAGGAGGCTGACGCCGCTGACAGCGCAAGGCTAGACAGCGGCTTGCTTCGACTGGACATCCGAACAGCGCCAACTTCCGCGCAGCAGACCTGTCTGCCACCCCGCCGACAGCGCGCAGCTGGACGGGGCTGACTCCATCGGTCTAGCTACATTACGGAAGTCGAGGGCTGGCTCCGTACGACGTGAACTTCCGCGGCTATTCGCCAGCAGACCTGTCCGTCTCCGCTCCATTGGCGGCCGAAACCGGGCGGAGCTGAGACCACATCGGAATGCCACATTATGGAAGTTGAGAGGTCGCCCGAGTCGACGGACGGCGAAACACAAGGGTCTTGATCGGTCGTACCATGAATACAGCGAGGAGTGATGTGTGGCGTATGGGAGAAAGACTCGGGCAGGGTACTGCTAGGCGGGGATGTGTCTGAGATGGGAAGAGATTAGTGTTAAGGAGGTATGCCATCGAGTAACTACTTACATTCAAGAAGCGACATTATCATTCAGCCCTATGAATGGGCCAAAAGAGTACAAGGATAGTCATTGACGAAGAGATGGTCGCATTGGGTGATCATGATGAAGTGTGCTGGTTCGACTGGCGGTAGTTAGGTGGCACACGCTGCTCAACGAGACGTCAGGGAAAGCTGCGATGAGTGGAAGAGAGCTGCTTACCTGGAGTAATGAGCGACATACGGTGGAGTCCTCATACTGAAATAGGAGCTTTTCTCCAGAAGAAGTGGTGGTAGGAGGGAAAGAGAGGCTGACGGTTGAGGGCGCGAAGGGTCGCGACTTTATGCGGTCCAAGACAAAGTTCGAACTCCGATATAGCACGTGATAGACTACTAGACCTTTTTCGGCGCTGACTTGACTTTTTCGGGCGTGTTGCAGATCTTCGACTTCTACACAGTTCGAGATCCCTTGTTAGACCTTTTCTTATTAAAAGTCGAGTTATCTCACCGCGAATCCACAGGCAGATAGTATGGCACATTTCCCATCATTTTACAAATCACTGTTTTCCATATAACATACCATATCCACCCGTGAATAGAGAAGGCGGCAGTCTGCCCTCTGCCGGGACGTAACATACCTTGCACATCCGAGCTCCCGCTCCAGCAGCAACGACCGCGACCGTTGTGCTTACATTGAACGTGTTCTTTCCATCGCCTCCTGTACCAGCAATATCAACGAAGAAATCTTCATCTTCACCTTCTATGTCTATCTTCCGAGCCCGATTGAGCAAGTTCTTTGCCGCCGCTGTCAGCAACTCATGTCGTCTTTATATGCGTTTTACGTGCAGCGCAGTCGGGAGCGCGCCGATCTGCACAGTGAAGAGATGGTCGAGCGTGAGCTGAGGGTCTGCAGCCAGAAAGAGTTCAAGACTATTGACAAGCTTTGATAACAACGGCTGTAATGCCTCTGAATTAAAGATGGACATTGTTATATGAGAGCGGCTCGCCACCTCTCGCAGAGATTCTAGACAGCTATGATGGTTGCAGACAAACCTTAAGTCTTCCACAAACCCGGTAATGATGATGCCCAAAAGTGCTAATCGTCAAAACTCGAAATGTTCTTCTTGGCCTTCCCAGTCGAGACCGTGAAACATGGCAGTTTTGAGATTAGTTTTGACGAGAGCAATGTCAGAAAAAGATGCAAACGACGTTTCGTCGGGGAGAAATGCCATTCCGCGTCGAGTCGCGTCACGTCACACAACTAATTTCCTTTTGTAGTAGCAATGTGTGACGCCGCGATAATAACTCGGGACTCTTGCGTGGTCCAGCGTCACGAGATTGCCCATCCAGCGTTCTGACTCGTAAATCGAGCTCCACACACCACCGATCTCATGCATCTGACGGGCCCCGTCCGCTCCCTCCTTCGCTGAACGACGGTGAAGCGCGCGCATATCTGGCATCTTCACCACCAAGCTCACCGCAGCTTCACGCGCGCGAGGTCGTTTCGCATGTGCTTCAGTTTCTCCCTTCGTGCATCGCGCTTGATTGCTTTGCGGATTCGCTTGTACCCATAGTCCGTCTCCTGCGTCATCAACACCGCTGCGCGGGCACGGGCAGTCTTCTCGGTGCATCTCGCAAAAAGCGTCGTAAATGTGGATTTGGGACTCTGAGTTGCTATTGCTGCCATCTCGGATTCGCACACACGCACAAAAGCGTCAGGAACGTAGATTTCGGGGCGCGGGGGGAGCGAGTAGTGCGACATGGTGAGAAGTGGGATGAAAGCGAAGCGGGGGTTAGGCTAGCGAAGTCTCGATGAGAAGATGACGGTGAAAGGTCAAGCGTCTTTGCTCCCATATTTTAGCTACTGCCTGCTTATAAGCTTCGTTCAATCGACTGGTCCAAGACGAAACAACATCCGCTGTTCTAATGCGCGTGGTCTGGATTCTAATTCTTTATCACGAAATTTTTAATTCCCAAGCTCGTGCTTATGTATCGTTCCTGGCTTTCGAATGAAGTTGGGCTGACTTAACCAGGCTTCTCGCGATGGCACTATCATTCTGATTCCCTCGAACATGAAACGGAGGCTTGTTTTGACGACGGGATTCTAGCGTTTAGCCTTCACGAAAAACGTCACACCACTCAGGCTGCTAGCCTCCGAAGCTAATATCCGAGGCCTAGTTTAGATTTTAGACTGCAGTCCTTTTGATTGGATAAAACGCACTTCTCGACAAGGACTGCGTCTCTTTTCCTTGCTCGGATTCCAACCCTCAATATCCGAGGGCCAGTTTGTTTGTCTCATTAGACAAAGCTCGGAAGACGGTCCTGCTGCGTTGCATAGCTCATGGAGAATTACAAATAGATTTCTACATTGAGCGCTACGCACTGCTCGGAGCTGAAGTCTACCTATTAATAACTCTTGCATCTTACATTGTACACGCCGCTGCCTCCTGGAATTAATATCTGAGGGCGAACTCTACCTCCCGTCAATTGAGATGCGGACCGCTGGGCTTGGTTGAGAAGATTAACGATGCGTCTAGCAATCTGCATTCCCGTTGAACTGCTTCAGTCGTGCTGATCACTGATGTCCTTTAAAAGTCCCCCAAAGAGACAGTGTATCTTCCGTGTGCGATTGACTTCATGGTTTCCCGTCACTTTATATGAGAAGGATTCGGCTTGCGCGTGCCCAACTTCTTCCTCTCTGCGTGTGGCTGGTATCCAATTAGGAGATACGGCGGCCTCGAGGCCGTCCGCTATAAAGCCATAGCTTTAACTTCTATTCAGTCCCTCAATAAACTATAGCCTCCTCATCTCCCTACTCCACCCCCCCCCCCCCCCCCCATCTCCCTACTCCACCCCCCCCCCCCCCCCCCGCTTTCCAAGAACTAGCGACACGCCAGAATGCCTTTCTCGCGCCACAGTCAGTAAAAAATTATTTCCAGCAGAATTATACACTGACTGATATCCTTCTGGTCACTCACAGTCGACGCGGACCTTGTCATTGAGCAGTCCAAGGAGCATCCGCACGAGAAATACTTTGGGAACCAGGCGCGGACAGCCATCCATCAGAGCTGGTCTCGCGATGAAGACGCCCAGACCATTCCTAAGTATCAGCTGCCAGACGTCGGCATCCCAAGCAAAAGCGCCTACAAGCTTCTTCACGATGAGATGAATCGTGGATTACGCTTATTTTTCTTATGTCAATCCTAGTAACTGACATTCGACTAGTTGATGGAAATCCAACCCTTAATCTTGCATCCTTTGTACATACCTGGATGCCAGAGGAAGCGACCAAGTTGATTATGGAGACTATCAATAAGTACATTTCTAGTTTTCCACTATTTACCTTTTTCTTTCTGATTTGATTTTTCAGGAATGCCGTCGATCTTGACGAGTACCCCGCATCGCAGACGATCCACAATCGTTGCATCTCCATGAGTAAGTGTCCAACCCTAACTTGATATGTAATCATCTCGCGAACTTCATCTCCTTTCAGTTGGACACCTTTGGAACGTTCCCAGAGACTGCAACGCTCTCGGTACCGCGACAGCTGGTTCATCTGAGGCAATAATGCTAGGTGGTCTCGCGATGAAGAAGCGCTGGCAGGAAACGCGCAAGGCCACCGGAAAAGATTATTTCTACCCGAACATTGTCTTCGGCGCCAACGCGCAAGTTGCGCTTGAGAAGTTCGCGCGCTACTGGGACGTGGAGGCACGGCTTGTGCCCGTGCACGCGCAGACGGACTTCGTCATGCACCCGTTCGACGCGCTCAAGTATATTGATGAGAACACGATCGGTGTCATGGTCATCATGGGAAGCACGTACACAGGCCACTTCGAGGATGTGCAGCTTATGAGCGACCTTCGTAAGCCTTCTTTAATATTTTAATTTACATATCATGTATATGCTAATGAACACTTAGTGGACGATTTGCAAACCCGCACGGGACTTGACATTCCCATTCATGTAGATGCAGCCTCAGGCGGCTTCATCGCTCCCTTTGCCTATCCGAACTTAAAATGGGCCTTCGACGTCCCGCGTGTAGTGTCTATAAACACGTCCGGACACAAGTTTGGGCTCGTTTATCCGGGCCTCGGCTGGATACTTTGGAAAGATGAACACTTCCTCCACAAGGATCTCATGTTTGAGCTTCGTACGCGTCTTAACCTCAACTCGTATTCGCTCAAACATTAATCAGCAATAAATATCAGACTATCTCGGCAGCACCGAGTATTCGTACACGCTCAACTTTTCCAAGCCCGCCGCGCCGATTATCGCCCAGATGTACAACTTCCTCAACCTCGGATTTGAGGGCTATCGCAAAATCGCCTTCAGGGACTTGCGCAACGCTCGCCTTCTCTCACGCGCACTTGAGGGGACGTACTTCAAGGTTGATTTATTATTATTATTAAGCAAACGCCTTTTACATCTGACTTCCAAACGATATTTCGCAACCAGGTTTTGAGTAACGTTCACCACCCAGCATCTCCCGAAAACGTAGAGAGTCCCTCTAAGAAGACAGTATCTGCTAAAAAGCATGCCGCGACGGACGAGGATGATCCCGAGTACTACCAGCGCGGCCTCCCAGTGGTTTCCTTCAGGTGCCTGATTTTATTGATTAATCAATATTCATTTACCACATTGCTTATTTTATCTTTCATTTTTGTGTGGTCCTGGAGCAGGTTCTCCAACGAGTTCAAACAGGAGTATCCGCATATCCAGCAGGTGTGGGTGCAGACGATCTTACGTGCGAAAGGGTGGATTATGCCCAACTACGGCGCCCCGCCCGCGGAAGAAAAGACAGAGATGTTGCGCATCGTGGGTGCGTCTCAATCACTCGTCAGATTACTCCTGCACTTGCTCACTTTCTCGCAAATCACTATTATATGTAAACTACGACGTGCCGCAGTCCGCGAATCATTAAGCGCGGACCTCATTGAGCGCCTCATCGCCGATATTCTCGAGACGGTTGAGGCCCTGAGAGCTACGTCCCCGCCCTCCCCATTATTGTCTTCAAAAAATTCTCTCCCGCCTTTCACTTCGCCTTCAAATCACAACTCCTTGCCTTCATTCAAACCGCTTCCGCTTCCTCTCTCAAAAACTTCTTCACCGAGGTCTTCGTTCGTTTCCTCCGCAAGTTCCGCGCTGTTTTCAACTGTTCGCGCCGTCACACACACTGCTGTGTCCCTCTTCTTCCTAGATCCTTTCCAGGCCCTTCCGTCCTATATCCCTACTTCCCATCCTCTCTCCCGCCTCCTATCCAACCTACCCCTTACACATTTAATCGCGCCCCACCTCTCCAATGACAGAAACTCCGATGCTAACTCGGAAAGCGCAGTGGGTGGTGCGTCATCGATGCTCACTGCCTCGACGGGTAGTGGCGTGAACCAGCCGGACCGCAAGCATGGGAGGCCGAATCAGAAGAATTTCGCCGACGGGGGCGTGGGGATTGGGCAGAGTACCTATGCCAAGCAATGCTGAGGATGCATTCTTTTGTTGTATGCACTCCCTTTTGGTCTTCTCTCGGTTTTATCTCAACGATGGGGATTTGCTTAAATAGCATCATATTTATGCGCAAGTGGCGTAGTAGCGGTGCATGTACTTTACAGTGAGTTTTGTCCAGTATAATTATAGATGTCTGTTTTTATTATATAAATATGCAGGGCGTGTGTGCACGTTGTAAGTCATAACCTGTCGTGAAATAGAAATACGCAAGCCTAAGATGACTGCGCTTTCTGAATCTGCTCATCCAACCAGTTCCACAGTTTCTCGCTTTCTCCATCGTTCGTAGCGGGCCTTCGATGCTTGACCAACACGTGCCCATGGGATAAGATACTGAAGAACAAAGAAAGAAAAGAATCAGACGCCTGTCCTCATCTAGGGGTGAAGTCGGCAAGCGTACCTTGCCGCTGAAATCGACGGTCTCAGGCGATGTTCCTGCCCACAGCCGAGTGAGTGCGCCTAGAGCCGGCGGATGGCAAAGCCAGAAGAGTATTCTCTTCTCCATTCCGGTTGTGTACCGCTGGAGGCTGGTCCGTAAGTTTCCTTTAAAGTTTGACAGAAGTTAGTCAGCCAATTTAGTCTGGTACAAGTTGTGCGTGCTGAGCTTCTGACGCTTGGGCGTGTCTACCAGCGCCTCATAGTCTACGCGTGGCCAATTGATGAAGTCGTCACCACACGTGCCTTCCCCGTCTGCAGCGTCCTTCGCACCCTCGAAAAGCGCAGGGAGTAACAGCGTTGTGAAATAAGTAGAGGGGACCTGGACACGAATTTGATTTGCGAAAAAAAAAAGCAAAGGGACAACGTAAATTCTTACCGATCACGTTGGTTCCGAACTGCCGATCGTACCCGTCTGTTGTGAGCTCCCTTACGGAAGGGTACACGACGCCGCTAGCCAAACGATAATGTCAGAATTCAAATCCGACAAGCAGGTAGGCCTATTTGTAAACGTACGCGTTGTTGAACAACCACATGCAGTTCCTTCTCCTTGCTGTACGAAGCGAAGCAGTCAAGGTCAATGCAAGTGGACGACTAGAGAGAGATACTCGATAACGCGCCTCAAAAACTCCTCCTCCGCGGCCTGGCGAACAGAGGCCAAGCTGGCTAGGTCGAGCTGCAGGAAAATCGAGCGAGGCTTAGGCTTGTTCAGACAGGGAAAGTAATGAGGAGGCCTTAATCAAATTCAACGAGGTCCGTGTTCGCGTCCGTCAACTATTGAGCTGGATCTCACCATGGTCGAGCAGGCGATACCAGTAAAGAGCAAAGAGAATTCTCTTCATGAATACAGAGCAGCTTTCGTTCGAGAAGCTGGACCGACAAGCAGACGCGCTGACGGACTGCAAGAAGGTCATAGATCTCGCTCCGGGCTTACGGGAGGTTGTCCGATCTCTGCGACTGTCCAGTGTCGTTTTCTGCAAACCTTCATCTCACAGAGGTACACACACAATCGGCACGTCTTTCTTCTTCAAGAAAAAAAGAAGCAGCCTGAAGCTTCACTGAAAATGGCGGAACCTGCCCTAAAGCGACTAAATGGATGGCTCGGAAACGAGAAGAGGCGTGTTGAGCTCGATGATATCTGAAGCAACAGGCGCTCAAGGACTTAGAACCTCCGCCCTGCGTCTTTGAAATACCAGCCGAGATATGCGGCGATATATATTGTCCTTGCAGCAGATGGAAGCAGCGCGGATACGCTCGCGCTCACGCACGTCTGCCGAGGCTGGCTGGCTGGAAAAAAAAAGCATCCTCAACGTCCCCTCGCTATGGCAGCGACCGGCGCTCACACGGAAGACGAGTGTCAAGAAGGGCGATGCGTGGCTGCAACAGTCCAAAGGAAGTCTCGCGCGTCTGGAAATAAGCCGCAAAGGTTTCGATTTTCCGATCGGCGGCCAGCCATTACCGCTTACGACATGCGTTACAGATTGGTTCTGGGCGAGGCTTGAGAGTTATGAAAATGCACCTTACACCACCGTGAGATTAAGCTACTCGGTCGCTCAGTCTTGCTCTTGCTCTTCCCTCTGGCACGCCTGCGCAGCGCTCAGCTTCAGCTTCAGCTGCAGGCGCTCGAAGTGGGACTTCCCGGATGAACGCGCGCTCTGGGTCCAATGGAAACTCCTTTGGAGATCTAGTACATGTAGATTTGACGTGCTTATTCTTCGCTTATACGTGTTACGGAATGCTGGCTGGATCGGCGCATCATGGAAGACCGCCTTCTCCCGTGTACAGCCTTGACGACTCTCGGCATCCAAAAAAAAAAAAAAACGCACAATCGTCGCGGCCGGGGATATCCTCTCAATGCTGCGTGCGCAAAACCCTCTTCTCGAGACACACACCCCCTCGTTTCGGGCTATACACGCTTGCAGGAAATGACCCGATTGGAAGCACCGAGCCCGTTGGACTCGGTTGCCCTCCGTTACCTTCGTCTCCGTCGTCTCCGGGAGCACCGATGCATATTGCCGCTGTCACTCAGTACAGAAAAAGCAGGGTCCCGGGCCGAGGACAGGCAGGCGCTGCCTCGACGTGGTACTGGAGCGATGCAGTCCCTGCCGCACCTCATGGAACTGAAATTTACTAGCTGCAGTCTCGAGCACCCGGAGCTAAAACGCATGTGCTGTGGCATGGCAAGGGCCTAACAATATTGCACACATGCTCCCATGTCCACTCGCGTACAGTACACGTATGTTACAAAAAATAAGGGCATTATCTTGGATATCATGCGCTTTCTTGCGCCCGCCCGGCTCACGCCCTCACTGGCATTTCTAAACACCTGAAATATGTACATCCCGTACTTTGCTCAGACAACGTGCTACACTCTCTCATGCGCCAGAGCTCCACGCCTTCCCCTTATATGTATTATAATCGCCCGTGAGAACCAGCGCTACGTACGTACGTCCGTACGACGAGCAACGCCGATGCAACGCATTTAGCCAGCACACAATTAAAAGTCCAGCACGTCGGGTTCGGGTTCGGGTTCGGGGTCGGGGTCGGGGTCGGGGTCCAGCGGCTCGCTCTGGGGGACTTGCTCGGGTCCGGGTTTGGAAACGTGAGCCGATTCGTCGCGAACACAACAGACTGCTTTGCTAGGTTTTTTCGTATGTTGCGGAATATGCGTGCATCCCGGTTGTTTTCAGGTGTGCATGTAGATGTAGATGTAGATGTAGATAGGAACAGCGGCTTGGCAGAATAATATAATTATAAAATAACATATGCAGTATTTGGCCAGGTGGGGTGTGCGCCGGAAGCCGGCAGAGGGTCATATACATGTATCATATGAATTCGTTTTCTGGATGTTGAGGAAAAGCGAAAGGAAGGAAGGAAGGAAAAGCAAGTCCGGTGAGACAGGCAGACGGACAGACAGACGGACGGACAGACGGACAGACGGACGGGATCTGCAGACGTTTTCTGGTATGACGCGTTATTTGCTTCCGCCTGGCTGCCCGCGGTGTGCCTGCCTTGCCCGTCCCGTCCCTACTTACGTACGTACGAACATGTATCTTCCTGGTCGCCGCGGGCAGCGCGCGCCTTCCATGCTGTATGTACGTGTCGCTAATTATCGATACGTGTCGCGCGATATGAATATGATATGGGATATTGCGAAGGTTTGAAGCGACCCGACGAGGCGGAACGGGCCGAGCGGCCACGGCCGGGGAGGCGGCGCGATCGCCCGCGCTAGGCCCGGTATGTGCATATTGCACGCCAGCGCAGACGGACTATGGACTAATTGCCGGGAGTTGGCGGGGCTGCTTTGGGTTGCCGACTGGAGGGGACGTGGGCATGGTGAGCGAAGTGAATAGAGATAGCGAGCGTCCGAGGGAAGAGGAAGAGGAGTGTGTGTGCGCGAAGATTTAGGGAGGGACGAGAAGGGCGGGTGGGATACCGGCATGGGCTCGGCTCGGCGGGGGCGCGCGTGTCGCGCGGAGACGAGGAGGTTAATCCTCTGGCAGAAAGGCGAGCGCCGAGAATGAATGAATTGGCGCACAAGGCTGCTTCGGGTCGTACATGGATTAATGAAATCAGGCCCCCATCTGCTGCTGCTGCAGCGGCGCGCCTGACCGGGCCCCGACGGTCGTAGAAGCGGTAGCACCGGGAGCCTCGAGGCACGCGTGCAACGCTATGGCGATGGGCGACGGGCGACGGGCGACGGGCGAGCGAGCGGGAGAACGATTGCGAATCCGGGGAGGCAGGCAGCCTATATGCGTCCTCGCGCGCTGTCAGTCACCGTCCGTCACCGACAGGCAAGACAAGACAGACACGCGCTTCTGCTCGCCCTCGCCCCCCAACTCCAACTCCCCCATCACCGCCCGTCTCCTTCCTTTCTTCCCTCGCTCCTCCTTCTTCTTTCCTCTTTCTCTCTCCCTCTCTCCCTTTCTTTTTTCTTTCTCTCTTCTTTCTCTCCTCCTCCTCACCCGCCCCCCGAAAATGGTCTCCGCGAGCGCCAAGCGCCGCGCCGCCGCCGCGAGCGCGCCGGACGTCGTCTACGACGACCGCGGCGAACCCGAGCGCGCGCGCATGCTGCTCCTCCGACGACCCCCTCACGCGCGCCCTCGCGCCGCCGCCCGGCGAGTCCCCGCCCCAGCGCGCCGCGCGCCTCGCCGCCGAGGCCGACGCGCGCCGCATATCGACCTCATCGACGAGGAGCTCAACCGCCAGCGCGCCGCCGAGCGCAAGGGCCCGCGCCCCGTCAAGATCCTGCTGTTGGGTGAGTGCGACGCGCGCGGGGGGAGAGAGAGACGAGACGTGCTGATGATTTCTGCCCTGCTGCTGCTGCTGCTAGGCCAGAGCGAGTCTGGTGCGTGGCATTTCCTCCTCCTCCCCGCCGAACACATTGACCGACCCTCTCGGCCTATCCCTCCCTTTCTTTCTTTCTTTCTTTCTTTTTCATTATTATTATCATCATCATCATCTTCGGATCCTTTTCCCCCCTTTTCCCATGGAAAAAAACGCACAGGCAAATCAACAACGCTCAAAAGTACGTTCCTCCCGCCCGCCGCTCCTCTACCTCCACCTCCTCACCTCACCTCCTCACCTCCTCACCTCCTCACCTCCTCACCTCTCCTCACCTCACCCGGTATCCGGTAATGGCCACCCACCCCCACCCGCGCGCCGCCAGACTTCCAGCTCATGAACTCCCCGCGCGCCTTCCGCCAGGAGCGCCTCAGCTGGCGCGCCGTCGTGCAGCTCAACGTCGTGCGCTCCGTGCGCCTCGTGCTCGACGCAGTCCAGGACGCCGCAGACGCCGCCGCCGAAGCCGCATCCGCATCCGCCTCCATCTCCATCATACCGCATCCGCTCCTGCATCCGCCTCGCCCATATCGCCCGCGTGCCCCAGTACCCTCACCCTCCAGCCCGCCCCTCGCCAATCCAAACTCAACCCCAAAACCAGGCGCAGGAGCAGCTCATCACCCCCGCGCACCTCGCGCTGCGCGCGCGCCTCCTGCCGCTGCTGCGCGCCGAGGCCGTCCTCCTCGCGCGCCTCATGCCCGTCGCCGCCGCCGCCGGCGCGGCGCTCCGCGAGATCGAGAACGCGCACGCGGGCGCGGGCACGCCGCGTGCGAGCGGCGACTCTGCCTCCGCGTCTGTCTCTGTCTCTGCGAAGAAGAATGGGGGAGGCGCGGTGGAGGCGGAGACGGGGACGACGGGGACGGGGACGACGACGACGACGACGACGACGACGGGCGGGAAGGAGGTGTCTGTGTTTGCGGGCTCGGCGTGGAAGACGGCCTTCACGCGCATGCTCAACAACTCGAGCCGCGCGAGCGCGGAGAAAGGTGCGTGCGTATGCTGCTGTCGGTGTCGCTGCCGCCCCCCGGTCCTCGCTCCTTTTTTCTTTACATCCATCCCCGGTTCTATAATCTCTCTCTTTTCGTCGAGGAGACCCCCGGACGGTATATTGATGGTTGTTTTTTCGCGGCAGGCGGGATCGGCGAGGACGGCATCGACTGGAGCGACGCGCACGACCCGACGCGCGTCCTGCACGCGTGCGGGCCGGACCTCCTCCAGCTGTGGGCCGACGAGCGCGTCCGCGCGCTCCTCCGCAGGAACAAGCTGCGCCTTGAGGAGATGCCTGGCTTGTGAGTCCCCACTTCTTCCGCTTTTGAACTGGACGGGAAATGTGATTGCGGACGTCGAATTTCGCATTATTTTTTGCATTGTTTTTTGTGTGTTTCGTTCGTTCGCCGGCCAGCTTCCTCGACTCGCTCGACCGCATCACGTCGCTCACGTACCTGCCCACCGACGGTGCGTGCTTTTCACACACGCGTGTCCGTGTCGCTGTCGCATCGCGTCTCTAACTAAAACAATCGGCCCCGCCCGCCCGCCGCGCGCGCACGCTAGATGACATCCTGAAGGCGCGCCTGAAGACGCTCGGCGTGACGGAGTACCGGTTCACGATGAAGGCCGGTGCGTCCCCCCTCTCTCTCCTGGCTGTCGCTGGTGGCCCGGCTCCTCACCTGCAGGCGGGCTTTCGGGCGCCGGATAGGCAACGCGGTGAGCCACGACTGGCGCGTGTACGACGTCGGGGGGCAGCGCTCGCTGGTGCGTGCTTGCGGTTGCGTGTTGCCCGCGCGTTTTTCGTCTGTTTGTTTTCTGTGTGCTTACTCGCTTTTGCTGTCTTGTTGTGTTTTCGCGTGCGCCGTCGGTGGTGCGCAGCGAGGTACGTCCTTTGGTCTCTGGTCTGCGCGGCGGGGCTGCGACGCTCATTTCTTCTCTCTTCTCATCTCTTCACGCTATCCCGCTCGCTCGCTGCGCGCCGGTGCTGCTGCCTGCGCGGGACAGCCGCCTGGGTGCCGTTCTTCGACGACATGAACGCGATCATCTTCCTCGCGCCGATCAGCTGCTTCGACCAGGTGCTCATGGAGGACAACAGCGTGAACCGGCTGGTGCGTCCTTCCTTCCTCCCTCCCTTTCTCTCTCTCTCTTTCCCGCGCCCTTCGCTGATATACGATCTACGCATATCGCGTGTGCATCGCGTGTGTGTGCGCACCGCAGGAGGACTCCGTGCTGCTGTGGAAGAGCGTCGCGGCGAACCCGCTGCTCGCGAAGACGAACCTGGTGCTCTTCCTGAACAAGTGCGACGTGCTGCGCGCGAAGCTGCGCGCGGGCATCCGCCTCGGCAAGTACGTGATCAGCTACGGCGACCGCCCGAACGACTTTGAGCACGCGAGCGACTGTGAGTCCTGCGCTTTTTTCTTTTTCCCCTGCTACTGACTCTGACTTCTGACGCTGACGCGAACAGACCTCCGCCGCAAGTTCTATAATATCCACAACGACCACTCGCCCGAGCCGCGCCAGTTCTACAGCCATTTCACGTCCGTGACGGTGCGTGTATTATGCTCATCTGCCGTCTTGTCTACTTGTTCCCTTGTCCCCTCTTTTTTTTCTTTTTCCTAGTCGCGTTTCTATTTATTATTTTATTTTATTTTACGTCGGCGCGCGCGCGCGCTTCCGGGCTGCCAATGCGGCCGTCATTCATCTATCTCATGAGCTCGATCTCGAGACGCCCGTTTCGTTTCGTTTCGTGTCGTTTCGTTACCTCTGCCCTGGCTCGGCGAGATTGGCATTTGGCATTGAACCCATGCGTGCCTTGGGACGCCACTAACCGCCCGCCGGCTCCTTCTTCTTTTTTTTTTGTTTTTGCCTTTTCTTGCTCCCGCTCTCCCTTTCTCCGCCGTTGTTAGATTGAAGTCTAAGTTGGATTGGATTCTTGGGGATTTTTTGTTCCCCGCCCCTGCCTCTCCCTTTTTGTTTTGTTTTTGCTTTTGTTTTGTTGTATGCTGACTGCGTTCTGTGCACCGTTCGTTGGGTTTGTTTTTTCTTCGACAGGACACGAAGACGACTTCGGTCATCCTCGAAAACGGTGCGTGGTCTTTTTGTTTTATTTTTTTGGGGGCTTTCATTTGTTTGTTCTTCGCGTTGCCTTCCATGCCTTCCTCCTTTCGTCGTCGCATCAGCTCACCCCCACGCGCCTCTTCTCGCCTTCCCCTCCCCTCTCCCCCTTCCCCCCCTTTCCCCCTATTTTCGGGGGCGCTTCTGGCCTTTCGTTCCCCGCCTTCGCGGGCTACCGGAGCTCGTCTTCCCCCTTTTGGCGCGCCTTCTTCTCGGGGGGTTCCATATCCCCTGTTCAGAGGCGCGGACGCGCGCCGCCGCTCCCGGGGCTGTCCCGTATGGATGTGGACCGCATTTTCTGTGTTCCGTTCTTTGGGGGACTTTGGGGGACAGCACCACCATCGCCACCATCATCACCATCACCGTCATCGTCGTCGTCACGCGGAACCTGTTTGCGGCTGTTTGTTTGCTCGTTTTGTGTTTCTGCAGTTCTGCGCTGCGTTCCCCCCTTGTTATTTTGAGATTGGGACAGAGGGTGTCGCGGCAGCGCGACCTTTTTTTTTGTCTTAGCGCTGGCCGCGGCTTTTAGCGCGCGATGGCTTCGGGGTGGTTCCTTGTTGTTTGCACGTCATCCCCCCTTTCTTCCGTCCCCCTCCCCCCTCTCTCTTTTTGGCCCTTTGCTTCCGTTTTAATCTATCTCTTTTGTCTCCCCCCCCCCCTTTCTCACTCACTTCCGCCGATCGGCTGCGCTTTGCTTTCGCGCGTTTTCCTTTCTCTGTTGGATGTTGAATATTGACGAATGAATGCCCCGCTGACACCGTCCTCTCTCTCTTTTTTTTTTCTTCGTTCCGCGGACAGTGGCGGACATGGTGCTCCGCGCGAACCTCAAGAACTCGCAGCTTATCGGCTAGGCGCGGGGCCGACGCCGACGCTGACGCCGGCTCGGCCGGCTGCTGCAGCGGGCTGCGCCCGCCGCCCCGACCTCCGACCTCCGACCTCCGAGTCCTTCCTGCAATCTGTTTCTCGCTTTCGCTTTATTTTTCGTGAACCACCATACCGCACGCCCGAACCCGAACCCGAACCCGAACCCGCGCATCGCATCGCATGCTGCCGCACTCGCCTGTTGTCCCGATACAATATTTTATGTCTGCACGACCCCCCGCCCCGCCTCACCCGCTCCGCCTTCCACCTAGATCCGACGGTCGCCGTTTCGTCGTCACGCCCGGTTTCTTCTTTTTCCGCGAGCTTCTTTACACCCGCTTTTCGCATGTGCCGCTTTTTCTTTCCCTTTTTCCTCTTCTTTTCTTTTTGTTTGTTTGTTTGTCTCTTTGTTTGCGGCCGCCACCCCGCCTGCAACCCCCCCCCCCCCCCCCCCTTCGTAATGCGCCCCCCGCGCGCCCCCGCCGCCTGCTGTCGCCTGTTGTATCTACACTAGCTGCCCCCCCTCCCTCCCCTCGGGCCGCGGGGCGCTGCCCCATCGCTCTGCTGTACCTACTAATGAATCTCTTGTGCGCCCGCCCGCCCGCCTGCTGCGAGAGAAGGAGAAAGTGAGGCGCACTCTGCGTGAGTGTGTATGGCTGAAGGAGAGAGAGAGAGAGGTGCTGCGCTGGAAGCTGGCGGTGTGGAGGCTGTGAAACTGATAGAGATGGGGAAAAAAAGGAAATAAGGAAATAAGGAATGAGGAATAAGGAATAAGGAATAAGAGACGTGGATGGGGGTTCCATTTTTACTTGAGGGTTTTGGATCGGGGGGCAGAACGTGTGTGTGTGTGTGATATGCACCGCTCAGGCTAGCTAGCAGCGCTAGCTTGCATACGCGCAAAGACGACAAGAGCGCGTTCGGGCGCCTGTGGAGCACGGACGACGGCAACGCGGCGACGGCACCCTCTGATACGACTGGACACGCACATATTCGGGAGGACGATGCTGGGACGCAGGCTGCCTTGTTACATTTACAATTTACAATTCACAATTCACATAGCGTGCGCGGCGCGGCCCTGATCGACCCCCCGCGCGTCGATCCCGCGCGGCGCGCATTAAATTTATATTCTACGGTTGGTGTTGGGGAGCTAACACACGGCCGCTCGCGGATAAAGTGCGGCCTACGTAGACATAGACATACGTAGGCGGAGCGTCGCCGGGCCCGCGAGAGGAGCGCGAGCCCTCTCGAGGCAGCCGCTGCCTCCGACTCCGACTCCGGCTCGCGGAGCCGGAATTGGCGCCGGGAGCGCGTGCGTGCATGCGCCGGTCCAGGGCTGAGTCCTCGAGCAGCGTCGCTTTCGGTTCGCGTGGGCGTACGGATGGTGTTTGCAATGAATTCGAAAGCTATAGAACGATAATTACATAAGAGTCGATGGCTCGGTGGCTGGCTGGCTGGCTGACGCGCTGTCCGGTGCACGCGCTGGTGGAGGCTGCTCAGGCGTCCAGAGGAAAGCGCGCGATCTAAGGGGAATGGCAATGGGCAGGTTATAAATAAATAAACTTACATCGCCGCAAAGAATAGGACGGACACAAAGTGTGATGCCGGCGTTTGCCGCAGATTGGCGCTCCGAGCTTCAAGTTCCGACGTTTTCTGCAAGCAAGCTGGACACTGCAAATTTGCATGCCTGTCGCACCAGCCAGTGCACTCTGACTCACTTCTGACTCCCTCCCCCAAATATACACACACGCCCAGCTACCCGACATGCGATAAATCTATCCATAGTCCTCCCTTCTCATATATCTGACCGCACACCCGAGTCTGCAATGGAGGCGTCTGCGCAGGAAACGCGCGACGCAGCCGTCCTCGACGGCGCGCGGGACATCGCATATGGCAGCGTGCGTCGAGAATCCATACACTCATAACACTATAACATGCGCGACGGGCTGAGTCTGGTTGGTCTGCAAAAAGGCCGCGGGAATGGTGTCGAAGGTCTTCGAGCACCCGTTCGACCTCTGCAAGGTCCGCCTGCAGGCCCAGGTGCTCGACCACACCGCGCGCTTCCGCGGGCCCGTCGACTGCCTCGCCGCGACGTGGCGGAACGAGGGCGTACGGGGCCTGTATCGCGTAAGCCCGCCGCTTTTGCGCCGTCTCGTGTACGCTGCTTGACCTGATTGTCTTGGACTTTTGCACGCAGGGCCTCCCGGCCCCCGTCGTCGGCGCCATGGCCGAGAACGCGACGCTCTTTCTGACGTACGGCCAGCTCCAGCGCCTCGCGCGCTGGCTGTCGGGCGCGCCGCCGGGCGCGGGCGAGCTGCGCTCCTCCCAGCTTGCGTTCGCTGCGGCGGGCGCCGGCGCGGTCACGAGCTTTCTTCTGTACGTGTGCGGACGGATTTCGGATTGCTATGGGTGTTTCGCTTTCTTGGACTCTCTGCCTTGTGGGCGTTCGATCTGTGTTTTGATTGGTCGTGTCTTTCTCCTGGCCCTGGCGCCTGAGTGTGCGCATAGGCCTTCAGTCGGATGAGAGATTTCCGACATCCCATGGGCGAAACGATTTGCCTAACTATTTAGCAAAAACGTTTCGTCTGGGATGCCAGAGGGAAGGAGACGCGTCCCAAGTCCAAGAATTGAATCCCATTAACAAGCCCTATCCTATATAAGCGAGTACCGTACAGATTCTGACTACCCCATCTTCACGCCTTCCAGGACCCCCATCGAGCTCATCAAGTGCAAAATGCAGGTGCAGCTCCTCGTCCGCGAGGTCGCATCCCCCGCATCCTCCGCATCCTCCGCAGCAGCAGCCGCAGCGCTCGGCCTCCCCTCGCCCGCCCCCGCGCGGAGGCGCACCGCCCGCGCCGGACTTCCGCAGCTTCCCCGGGCCGCTCGGCGTGCTGCGCAGCGTCGTGCGCGCACACGGCGCGCGCGGGCTGTGGCTCGGGCAGACGGGCACGCTCATCCGCGAGACGGGCGGCGCCGTCGCGTGGTTCGGCGCCAAGGAGGCCGTCGCCGGCGCGCTCCTCCGGCGGCGGCTCCCGCGCCCAGGAAAGCGAAAGTCTGCTGACGAGCCGCGACCTGCGCGCGTGGGAGAGCGCCGCGGCGGGCGCGTGCGCGGGCGTCGCGTACAACGTCGTGCTCTTCCCCGCGGACTCGGTCAAGAGCGCGCTGCAGACCGCGGAGGAGCTGCGCCCGCCGCGCGCGCCGGGCGCGCCGCGCCGCACGTTCTGGGGCGTCGCAAGGGAGATGTATGCGCGCCGCGGCGTGCGCGGGCTGTATGCCGGCCTGGGCATCACGACTGCCCGCGCGGCGCCGAGCAGCGCGATGATCTTTTTGATTTATGATGGGTTGAGTAAAAGGTTTGGGTAGGGATGGGAGGAGGAGAATAAAAGCGAAGTATGGACGTTGTATGATAGCCCTTATAGAGATGTTAATCAGTAGGCGCAAATGCTTGCGTTCATGAATCCCCTGACTTATTCGACCTTGGAGCGCTGGAAATTCCCAAGGCTACGAGCTATAAAACAACGGTGCTCGCCTCCTTCGTAGTATAAAGAATATGCACTCAACCAGATAGTCGTTCATGTTGCAGCAATCTGAGGAGACGACGGGATGCGACTAGCCGCATGCGCTTGGCCGCTCAAGGCGTGCGCGCTGTTTCCTCTCGCTCGTACGGCAGCTCCTTCCCGGCTGACGAGGGCGCACGGAAATGACGGTACAGTGCGCGACAGAAAGAAAGAAAAAAAGAGCATGCTATTGCACTAAGCACCTAACGGCGGCGTTTACATCGACCAATCGACCCGCAGCTCAGCTCAGCCCAGCTCAAAAAAGCACGGCCCCGTCCCTCACTCGTCCTCGTATCCCTGCACCGACTGCCTTGCGCGCTGCGGCACTATATTTTAATAGAACAAGATAAAATAAAAGAGTTCCGTCAGCGTCGAGAAGAAAAGAAACGGAGCAGCCCGGACGGGGCACGCACGGGGGTAGGTCGTCGGGATCTCGGGCGACGGCCGCCAGCCGAGGCGCGCGCGCACCGCGGGCACGGACACGGCGAGCACGGGCCCCGAGAACCCGAGCACGCACGACCAGAGGATGACGGGGCTCTCGTGCGCCTGGCGTTGCTAGCGGGCGGTGGACGGGTCAGTCAGTCCCTCTGTCGTTTGCTGAGAGTGTGCGCGGCGCGACGGCGGACGTACGATGTAGCGGTATGTGGAGCGGAAGGGCAAGAATAGCGACGCCATGTTCGGTGTTAGACCTCTGCCTTTTGGCCCCCGTTCAGTTCGGATGTCGGGAATGAGAGGTCGAGAGTATGTTGGATTGTCGGTGGTTGCGGGACGGCGTCGGCAGCGACGAGCGGACGTGTGACAAATTCTCACGGTTTTCACGACTTTTTATTTATTTTCTTGCTTCAGAATCATAATCGCGCAGAACATGCTCTGGCATCCAACCAAACTCAGGTTATAAATGCTGCTAGGAAATGGGTCAATCTACGACACAGACGATCTCGAGCTCTATTTCCAAGTCGCTTTACTCCCAGAAATGCTGTAATTCTTGACTAGTCGCAGGTTCTTCGATGCTAATGGTCGTTACGGCGAAAGCTCGTCGATATATATCTCAGGGACATCTAAAAAATCTCCGGTCTGTACTCGTCGATATATCTCTCAAGAGCATCAAATGCATCTCTGGTCTGCATTGTTTCCAGGAGGAAAGGGCTTTCATACATTTTACTTGACAATTGACCGGAAGTTCCAGAGCGTCTGGAAAATTTCTCCAGTAATACTCAAGGACATGACAAAGACATAGAAACACTCACCAGACACATTTTTGGTAGTCTGTCGTGTTTCGCACAGACTGATCCGTCAACCATCTTGCAGACGCTCGCGAACGAAGAGCCAGTTCCATTGACCGTCTCTGGTTGCAAGAGCATATCAACCCAGATACCGTTTGCGCATGTTCGAACGCCTCGAGTGCGCGTCCACATGCTCAAACTGTCTTGTAAGAGCCGCAAACCAGCCGCAGCAGATTGCATTGGGAATCAATGCACTGTGTGCCACCGTCCAAGTGCAAGCGTGCAAAACGATTTGACGTGGCACGCCGCGCTTCCGGATGAATTTTGCTCAATACCTATCCCGTTGTCAGGCACTCCGGGTTTGCGCGCCTTCCGCGAGCTCGTCACTGCATTGCATTTTGCATGCATGTCGTGCTGGAAGCACGCAAAGCCAACTGTATTGCGAACAGGACAAGCAACACGGATGCAATGGCAACAGAAGTTAACTTTGGATCTGCCTGGGGTACAAAACTCAGGACTTTCTGAGTCTTTGTCTCTGCACTGCATCCAATGCCCATATCACTCATAAATTGTTTTCTGGGAAAAAGAAGAACAAAGTCAGCTAAAGGTCAAACGCCTCCCTCCAGGTCAGACGCCGCCGTACCTCCCGTCCAGGGAGAGCCAAAGCCAAAGATTCCGAACATTTCACAGGATCTTTCCGACTGTAAGTCGCCTTCACCATCACCACATCCCACTTACCGCGAAAGGACGAGCTGACAACAAACAAACAGTGGCGCTTAAAAAGGGCTTCCGCATTTCCGTCGAGAATTCCAGCGGCAGCGTGGAAGAGTCCAAATACATGCTGCGCTTTGAGTACGTATACCCTAGAAAGGATGGGTCGAAGAGAGACGACCTTGTGTGGCCAAGAGAGTATTCGGCGGGACCAAATCGAGAGAGTCGTGAAAATAGCCATGAAAAAATTGCCGGATGTGAATAATGCAGGGAGTGAGGTGTAGAGCGCTGGATGCCCGTGTGCGAGTTATGTTTTTGGTAGTACACATGTGTTCGATAGGCCAATATGTGAGGGGAGGCAACGCCTGCCAAAAGAGTGTGCATTTACTTACATGTCTACCAAAAACAGAAGTTTTGCGGCTCATGAGTGAAAGACAAATTACAGAACGAGTTTGTGAGCTCAATTCTCCACCTTTCATCAATATTTAAGCTGTCAAATGCACGGATGATATGAGACTGGGAGGTCTACTTTGTAATTTCGCCCTCAAAGTATCAAAACAACGGCCTTGGTTGTTTTGATACTTTGAGGGCGAAATTACAAAGTAGATCTCCCAGCCTCATATCATCCGTGCATTTAAGATGAAAGGTGGAGAATTGAGCTCACAAACTCGTCCTGTGCATTTGCAAGTATACGCGGCGGTGAGGCCACGTGACATCCAAAAATGCGCTCACCTCCTGCTCTTTTCTTTGCTATAAATTTCTCCTCATAATTAAGCAGCAAGATATAAAGTGTTTATTGTATGTATAGCATTAAAATACAGTTTTATGGCTTAAAAGAAAAGTCAGCAAGGAGTGGCTGAATTGCCATCTGTAGGCATTTGCCACCAGAGTTTCTTAAATTGGAAAGTGTCGATCATCTGTCAGATTACAAAACGTGCCCTCACAATATGTGCGTGCATGTCATGCGAACGTGCAACGCATGTGGACGATGACTTTTTTGTTTTTTTGCTCTTGACAATTGGACTACAGTGCATCAAGTCCGAGCACGCACGACCAGATGATGAAGGGGCTCTCGTGCGCCTGGCGTTGGTGGGGGTGGTGGGTCAGTCAGTCAGCTCCTCTGTCGTTTGCTGAGAGAGACAGCGGACATACGATGTAGTGGTTTGTAGAGAGGAAAGGCAAGAATAGTGACACCAAGTTTGGTGTAAACCTTTGCCCCGTCCCGTTCAGACGTCGGGAATGAGAGGACTCAGGTTATAAATTCTGCTAGAAAATGGGTCAATCTACGACACAGACGATCTCGCGCTTCATTTCCAAGTCGCTCTACTCCCTGAAGTGCTGTAGTTCTGTGATCATCTCGATACTCGCAGGTTCTTTGATGCTCATAGTCGTTACGGCAAAAGCTCGTCGATATATATCTCAAGGACATCCAAAACATCTCTGGTCTGTACTCGTCGATACATCTCTCAAGGGCATCAAATGCATCTCTGGTCTGCATTGTTTCCAGGAGGAAAGGGCTCTTATACATTTGACCGGAAATTCCAGAGTGTCTGGTAAATTTCTCCAGTAATATTCAATGACATAAGGAAGACATGAAACGTTCACCAGACACTTTTTCAGTACTCTGTCGTGTTTCGCACAGTTTGATCCGTCAGCCATCTTGCAGACGCTCGCGAACGAAGATCCGCAGGTTTTTACTGGCCGTCTCTGGTTTCAAGAGCATATCAACCCGGATACCGTTTGCGCATGTTCGAATGCGCCTGAAGTGCGAGTCCGCATGCTCAACCTATCTTGTAAAAGCCGCAAACCATCCGCAGCAAAAAAACACAACCGGTATTGGTGAGGACAAGTCAAGTCAGGACGTATCGCAAAAGGAGAAAGGGAAAAAAAAAGTAAGTGATTTAATACACTTTGTGTGACAATGTCCAAATGCAAGCGTGCAAAACGGAAGCATTTTGCGACATGGCACGCCGCGCTTCCAGATGAACTTTGCGCATATATCGCTGTTATGCATTCTTGCTTTGCGCGCCTTCCGCGAGCTCGTCACTGCATTGCATTCTGCATGCACGTCGTGCTGGTAGCACGCAAAGCCAACTGCATCGTGAATAAGTCAAGCGACACGGACGCAATGGCAACAGAAGTTAACTTTGAATCCGCCTGGGGTATAAACTCAGGCTTTTCTGAGTCTTTGTCTCTGCACTCAATTCCCACATCACTCATAAGTCGTTTTCTGAGAAACTAACAGACAGATCGAATGCCCCCCTCAACTTCAAATCCGATTGCGCCTCCCATCCTAGGAAATCCAGACTCATCTAAGATCCCGTTCATTTCAGATACCGCCTTGAAGAGTAAGTCGCCTTCACCGTCACCTCATCCCACTTACCGCGAAAGGACGAGCTGACAATAAACAAACAGTCGCGCGTAAAAAGGGCTTCTGCGTTTCCCACGAGAATCCCAGCGGCGGGGAAAACCCCACGTGCGAGCTGGTCTTTAGTCCCATCGGAAATAAGTCGCCGGAGAAAGAAATCCGGACGAAAGAAAGAATTGCGTGGGCCAGAGTCGAGGAGTTAGTGATAAAGTTCTTGGGTAACCAACCGGATGTGGAGTGCGAGGATGCTCTCTGAATTTCCGTGTGCGAGCGAAGATTTTAGTGGTACATGCGCTCGATAGGTCAATATGTATCTGACATGTGTGTCTACCATGCGAACTTGCAATGCAAGAGTGCAATGACCTTTTGTGTCATTTTGTTCTTGACGATCAAACGAGTGCCGTGTAGCGGCGGTCTCCACTTGGCATCCGCCGTGCGTCTTTGATCTCTCTTACGCAGTTTTATCCAAGTATCTCCTCGACGTCTATCATCGGGGCCGCAGGCGACGAAGTGGCCGGATTACCCATGTAGATGTAATCTTAAACTCAAATAAAGGAGCTTAAAGCGGCCGCCTCGATGGCCGTCTTGCTCAGAAGAGGAGCGCATAAGACATTCTACAGCTCAAGGATATCTAACTTCGTTTCCACTACGCAGGCGAGTCCGTCCCATCGGGAGGCGGCCAAGAACAACATATACATGTATTGTAAAAGGCTGCCTCTTTGTTGATTTGCTCCAAGTAACTTAAAAACACGGCATATTCTCCTAATAATCTGGAGAAAACCAGGTCGAAGTATGTCAATATGAAAAAGCGATACAATGGAATCCTGTGCTATTTTATTATTTGGAGCGAGAAAAAACTAGTTTGAGATGTCTCGGTCAGCGTTCGAACCAATATCCGAAATAGGCCACGGAAGCGATCGTGTCGATCGGTGGCAGTACAGCGGATCAAGGTGAGGATCAAGGTGAGACTTCCGGCTCCGCTCCCTCTTTTCGTTACGCCTTCCGAAATATCTGAATAATTGTTTAATTGTTTGAGCTGCTATTGTACGATGACGAAACTCGGATTCAAACCGCCTATAAAGAGTCGCTGGTGTCTGCTCCTACCTCTCATCACACTCTACCTTCGACTACCAAGTTCTCTACCTCCCAAGTCTTTCTCCGACCCTTAAGTCCCTCTCCAAACACTCTCAACACCATGCCATCGACGACCTTCCATGCCGACGCCATCCTCTCCGACATGGACGGCACGTTTACCGACTCAATTGCCGCTGTCGAGGCCGCCTGGGGCGCCGTCGCGCTCGACCTGGGCCTCAATCCCGAGTCCGTCATCGCCGCGACGCACGGGAAACGCGCCGTCGACAACCTTGCGCACTTTCGCCCAGAGATAAGGCCGCATGAGATGGACGCCGCCGTTACCGCCTTCGAGCAGTCTATTCTAGACTTTGCCGATTCGTTTCAGAAGCGTGAGGCTCTCCGCCGCCCCTTCCCGGTTCTGAGTCAAGCGAGTCTGTATTCTCTGTGGATCATGACTCGGGCGGATCGACACCCGCACTCTCAAGCACATCCGCCAACTCCTCACGCGCCGACTCGTTCTCCACGCCCTCTCCAAATGACCCCTCACCTGCTGGCACGCGGTGCCCCTCCTTCGCCTCGCGCCTCTCAAGCACGCTCTCTTCCACCCTCCCCAAAGACTCCGACGTTCCTGTATTCGACGAGTCTCCCGAAGAGAAGCATACCGCAAATGAGTCGTATGAGAAGCGGGCGGAAGCCGACGTCGAAGCGGCTTGGGAGACAGAAGCCGAGATCGTCGACCGCTCGATCCGCATCCTCCCCGGCGTGAAAGACATGATCGCGTGCATACCCGATGGGCGCTACGCTGTCGCCACCAGCGGAGCCAAGACCTACGGTATGTCTCAGACTCCCTCTTCCTCACCTTTACAGCGTCCTGACCCGACTTCACATAGCTTACGGCGCCATGACGCGTGTCGGCATCACTCCGCCGCCCGTGACTATCACCGCGGACGACAAGCGGCTCAAGGCCGGAAAGCCCGCTCCGGATCCGTTCCTCCTTGCCGCTGTTTGTCTGGGCTTTGACGCGAGGCGCTGCGTCGTGTTCAAGGACAGCCCCTCTGGGATCCGTGCAGGCGTCGCGAGCGGTGCGATGGTTATCGCCGTGTGCACGAGCCACGAGCGCAGCAAGATAGAGGGATGCGGCGCGCACTTCATCGTTGAGGATATGCGCAAAGTGAGGTGTAGAAAGGAGGGAGAGGGGAAGGAGCTGCGATTGGTGTTTACTATCGAGCATTGAGCCGTCCCCATGTGTCCTCCGTTTGTCCTGTGGTCTGTTTTCCTTCGTATTTCTCCATCCTTCCCTCCACACATATGTCTGAGACTGTCTTGCCTCATGCCTCTGTTGCCTATTTCTGCCTCTCAAGCCTCTCAACTCTGTGCAAACCAACATAACAATTGTCGTGTAACTGTTATTCATATATATATTGCTTCTACTTTGTCTTCCTAATTTATCATCTCAAGCAACCGTTCTGTGCAGGTCTCCTCTTTGCGATTTACGAAGAATATAATCGTGCGTACCAGGCAGTGACATGCACAACGATCTTCACTACAGACGTATGATTCCAACCCCATGATTCTACATATCCAGATCTCTTGCCGCTATCATACCTCCGATTGCACCTGAACGCAACACGACGACGAGAGCGAGCAAAGATATGCTCTTAAAACAACGTTTAGTTGAGTGTGGCTTTCGGCCTATTTTGGACATTGGTTCGAACGCACGCGGGCGAGACAATCTCAAACCAGTTCTTTCTCACTCCAAGTTATTAAAAAGCACAGGCTTTCATCGCATCGATTTCTCATATTGATATATTTACATCTTCTTTCCCCCCAAATTAAAGAGAGAATATGTCGCGTTTTTAAGTTTCTTGGAGCAAATCAACAAAGAGGCAGCCTAGTGAAAAACGAAGTTAGATATCCTTGAGCTGTAGAATGTCTCGCACGCTCCTCGTCTGAGCAAAACGGCTATCGAGAAGGCCGCTTAAAGCGCCTTTATTTGGGTTTAAGATTACATCTGCACGGTTAATCCGGCCACTTCGTCGCATGCGGCCCCGATGACAGACGTCAAGGAGATACTTGAATAAACTGCGTAAGGGAGATCAAATATGCACGGCGGATGCCAAGCGATGACCGCCGCTACAAGGGCACTCGTCTGATCGTCGAGAACAAAATGACACAAAAGGTCATTGCTCACTTGTATTGCACGTTCGCATAGTAAGCACGCACGTCAGATACATATTGACCTATTGAGTGCATATAGTACTAAAAACTTAGCTCGCATATGGACATTCGGCGTCTTCTCACCTCACTTTCTGCGTCAATTCGTCTCCGCATCCGCACACTTCACATCCGGGTAGCCACTCAAGGTTTGTATCACGAAGTCCTCGATTTGTCCCCACGGAATTCTCACTGGCGTCCTCGCTTCACTCTTATGCGACCCCTTTCCGATGGACTCGAAGTACAGCACCCACGCGGAGTCTTTTCCGTCCTCGGCAGAGACGCGGTGGCCCTTTTGAATCGCGACTATTCGTTTATTGTCAGCTCATCCGTCTTGCAATAACTGCAATGTGGTGGTGAGGGAAGTGGCTCACATTTAGAGGCATTATCTGAAATGATCGGGATCTCAAGTGAGTCTGGCTTTCCCTGGACGGGAGGTGCGGCGGGATCTGAACTGGAGGGGGGCATTTGATCTGTCTGTTAGTTTTTCAGAAAACGAAATATGAGTGATGTGGGAATTAAGTGCAGACACAAAGACTCAGAAAAGCCCGAGCTTTATACCCCAGGCAGATTCAAATTAACTTCTATTGCCGTTGCATCCGTGTCGCTTGTCTTATTCACAATGCAGTTGGCTTTGCGTGCTACCAGCACGACGTGCATGCAAAATGCAATGCAGTGACGAGCTCGCAAAAGGTGCGCAAACCAGAGGTGCATAACAACAATATAAGTAGCAAGGTTCATCTGGAAGCGCGACGTGCCGAGTCGCAAAATGCTTCCGTTTTGCACGCTTGCACTTGGACGTTGCCACACAAAGTGAATTAAATTCCAAGCCAATTTTCTGCGGATGGTTTACGGCTTTTACAAGATAAGTCGAGCATGCAAACTTGCGCTCTAGGCGCGTTCGAACATGCGTAAAAGGTAACCGGGTTGATATGCTCTTGCAATTAGAGGCGGCCGATGCAAACCTGTGGCTCTTCGTTTTCGCGAACGGCCGCAAAATAGTTGACGGATTAGTCTGTGCGAAACACGACAGAGTACCCAAAATGTGTCTGGTGAACGTTTCCATGTCTTCCTCATGTCCTTGAGTATTACTAGAGAGATTCTCCAGACACTCTGGAACTTCCGGCCAAGCGTCAAGTCAAATGTAGGAGCAGAGGTGCATTTGATGCCTTGAGAGTTATATCGACTAGTACAAACCAGAGATGTTTTAGGCGCCCTTGAGATATATATCGACGAGCTTTCGCCGTAACGACCATTAGCATCAAAGAACCTGCGAGTATCGAAGGGAGTAAAGCGACTCGGAAATGAAGCGCGAAATCGTCTGTGTCGTAGATTGACCCATTTCCGCAGTTGGATGCCAAAGTATGTTCTGCGCGTTTCCCGCTCATTATGAAGCAATAAAAAGAATAAAAAGCCGAACCGACTGTGAAGGCCGTGAGAATTTGTCACGCGTCTGCCCGTCGACGTACGTGACGCGAGAGTCTATAATCACAATTACAATTCACATTACAATTAGCATTATAATTAGATTGTAAGGGCGACGGCAAGGAAATCAAAAGAATTACACCTTTGGTCGTTTCATCTTCCTTAGCTTTGTTACTTTTGCACTTTACTTGTTTACCCATACAATTTACACTGCTGACGAGATTTTTACGGGAGATTCAAATCTAGGACCTAACGATTCATACAAGAATGCATAATTACTTAATTTACACAACGAAATCACTCTGCCAGAGAGTCATTTATTCTTTATTATTAACATTATATGAGACATATGTCGCAAAATTACCATTGCAATTGCCCTTTCATCAGCACCAAGTGTTTTTTTGCGTGTATACATGTATCAGATGATATGTAATAGACATTACGATAGTACGAAGAATCAACCAGGTACATATAAGGAGATAATTATCGTATTTATGTCGAAAAACGTAACAAATATTACAAATAAATAGTCCATACCAAGCGTTCAAGTCAAACTTCAAAGCAAAAAAAAGAAGAAAAAAAGCCTGCGTAAGAAATGCAAGTATGTAATAAAAAGATGTGTCTATGTATATAGCAACAGACATCCATCGTCAGACAGTCTGGCTGTGTATGACGACTCATGCGTTCACATCTTTCTGGGAGGCTAAGCTCCCCTTTGTGCTCATCAGAGGAATAGATGTGTCTCGCGAGTCATAAAAGGCTTTCTTCCGTCGTCGTGCTAGGTGCGTTTTTGGACAAGAAAAACCCAGGATGGAAGACATTGAGCGTGTACGTCGCGACTGCAGATCATTCCGCCGTCGAGAACGTCTGTTAGCGATATCAGCTTCTTGTGCTTCGAGAAAAACGAGATAGGGACTAACTGAAGTACACCTCAGTCTGTATGATTCTTCCTGTCCAACCATCTGACAGCTCGATCGTACGGTATACAGCTCTGAGAATTGTAGGGCATTAGACCTCGATACGCGATCTAAGTCTCCGAACAGCAGAAAAACATACCGGATGAAGATGCACAGCGTACTAAAGCCGAGGCCGAAGATCATTAACTTTGACTTACGGTCAAGTGCATTCTCTTCTTCGTCCGTATCTCCTTGACGAATGGGGCGCCTCGTATAGTAGCGGATTAAGAATTCGGCAGCAAGGGACACGTAGATAGTGATGGCGACTATAGTATTAAACTTAGCACAACGACTCTTGACGCTTGTGAATGAGGATGTAAAACGCACTCATTTGGATAACAATACCGCCGAGCATAATGTGTCCGCCTCTGTAGGATGAAAAAAAAAGAATAACAGATCAATGAAAGTGGAGTGGGAAAGACTGAGAAGTAATCTTACGTTTCAGCATTACCATTTACTGTTTCAGCGGCTTCAGACGCCGACGCACCGCCGACAGACTGCACTGTGAGAGCAACAACATCCTTGTACGAATTTCAGCCTAAGTACTAAGTGGTAATATCGAAGCTCCTTACGGCTGTGCAAAATATGATCGTATCTGTAATATTCTGTCAGCAACAAAGTATGAAGGTGGAACACTGAATCACTGCTCACACCATCGAGGGCTGAGGCGACTGTATTGAGTACCAAGTTGCTGAATTAATCGTCCCAAGATGATGAAATTCGCAGCAATGAGCGGCGTCGGAGCCAGAATGGTAGTGGTGATCCTATATCAATCCCGTTATCAGTCGAACTAATAAATTGACGAAAGAAAAACTCACTGCATGAGATACGGATTTAAAGCATCATCACCAACGATTTTGGCTGACCAGAGCCGGCCTGACCACCCGACGAGTTCGCCGACACCCGCGAATACAGCGGTGAGGAATAACCACCACATCCTGAAGTATACAGCCTCGCCAATATGGAGAACTAGGAAACCAATGTGAGTAAGCACCGGCATATAGTATCGAAAAAAAAAAAGCGAACTCACGAGTGGTGATAGCAAAAAGCGTGATGAACATAATGCAAATCCATTCCGTCGGAATGTATCCGTAAAGGGAGTCGGTGGAGACCTGAAGGTTTGTGAAGAGCGGTAGACCATCCGGAACCATTGCAAACTCACCATGTACAAGGAATTTCGGGTATGTGGATGAGAGAGTGGCGGGATAGCTTATGGAGATACTCGAAATCGCTCGACCAACTTAAATAAAAGACGTGCACACCGCCTCGACCAAAGCCAATGTCGGTCATCAATATCATCATAGCACTTAACTGCGAGTCAATCATTCTGAGACAGGAAGGACATCGGTCTCTGCAGACTGAGCGAGTATCGCGGAGGTCTGATATCGCCACAGAAGACCGATCAAGACACTGCCAATGAGCAACATCGGTGCAGCGACGTAGTGGAGATGCCAATAGCACTTAAGAATAGTTGTATGAGCTTGAGGCAGACGCCACTTGCATAGAGCGTAGTTGTTTTGAATCCATGCTGTGCACAATAATGCCACAGGTGAGCGATATCTGAGTAGCATCATATTTCCATCTCTCTTTAGTTCCTTGCATAATATCAATGTCGAAAGAAAAGCGTGATTTACGATCAAAAATTCGACTTGGTAAGAGGCTACAAAAATACAGTCCATGATGAAGCCACCCTGCATATATAATTTTGAGAAGCGACATCAACTCAATGGAGAAACTTCACGTACGTTTCTTAGGTTGTAGCAGATGTTCTATGGGTATCATGCGGAGGCTGTGGCAGTTGGATCCTTGGGGTGAACGTTATTGTACCCTCGCTAGTAAAAATCGACGACAGTGGAGGGAATTGAATTATTCAGTGTCACAACGGCGTAGTGCGGAGCCGCAAGAAATGCTGTGTTGCCTGGTCAACACACCAAAGAGAAGGAGAGTAATGTTCTCCTCTCCGAAAAGTCAAACAAGGACTAGGGTCACAGAGGGAGTTCAATGTTATCGGCATATAGCAGTGCGCCGTTCATGGGTTACATCCTGGCGCTGGTTCATGTAGATCCAAACATGCCCTTGCTCTTTTCCTTTTGCGAGCAGCCATCCATCAGTTCAGAGTCGCGCGCACCGCATCGCACATAAGCATCCGTTCAAGCCCGTCCGACACCCGCAGATAGGGAAAGCGTAGATTCCAACAGCGAGGACAAGTCTCATATCAGAGGTAGATGATCTCTTTCATATTCGAAGTTAGCTTGCGCGCCTTGAGACAGGCTATAGCTTTCGCGTGAGACCCCACCCTTGAGGTAACTGACGGCACTTTTTTTTTCCTCCATCCGAGTCCGTGCTTCCGAGCACGACATGTAGGATGCGCACTGTTCTATCTGTAGTCCAGAGGCATAAATCTGGTGTTGGGCTTCTGTATGTATTGAATGATGGCGTCCAGACGTCGCGCCGATTGCTTGAGTTTCGAAAAGCCGTACATGTATGGCAAAAAGCCAATTGATCAGATGCAATCGGCATGACAGTGACGGCATTCACCGACGAAAGACAAAGAAAGATCTGGAGCGAGTGAAATGTGTGCAAACCCGATAGGGAGACGTAGAAATTGAAGGTCCGACGTGTGCAAATTTGGACATGTTGCCGTGTTTGGTTTTGTCGGCTCTGTTCTTTCATTCCGCGATGTCTGATATCTCTTTCCGTCTAGTTCTTCGTGGCTGAGCATCGATCTCATTACACGCAGTATCGCCGAATGCATTCTTCGGAGTTCGCGAAGCTGCATCACCGAACGTGGGCTGAAATCGCCTATAGTCTCAGTTTTCGTTGCAAATTCGGAGCCATTGTAACAATTCTGGTGCATAGGATTTCGTAGGAAATCGAACTCGCGTAATGACATGCGATGCGTGCGTTTATTCTCTCCTTCTCCCATTACATTCTAACGATAATTACATCACAGCTAATGCGAATACGAATTATAGGCTCACTGAGTGTCCCGGTTCAAAGAAAACTTAAGGCTCCGAGTCCATCGCAGACTTTACTAACTGATAATGTTAAGACACCATCTAAAAAGTACGATGTTGCTCTTTATGTCCGTCAAAAAGGCATCTAATGCGCGGGTCCGACGACAGTCTGCTTGGTCTTGTTTAGGTGCGCGATCATTGCATCGTCGACACCCAGGTGGGCTTTGACGAGCTGCGGTGGAGTGAGCGCGAGCCACTGTTGCAGGCTGATGTCTTGGACTTTGTCTATTGACGCAAATTCAGTAGCCGATTAACCATGATGAGAAGAATTAGAAGTCACCTGAGTTGAATAATTCCAAATACTTTAGGGTAGTATTGCCAGTATTCTCGATGTAGTGTCCATAAACAGGCGGGACGTATCCTATTGATTAGGTATAAAAATCAGTTCTAGTGCCCATTGGTCTTCGTGACGGTAGAATGCCTACCGATGTCGCCAGCCTGCGATTTCAAGTCGAAAATCAATATTGACATTAATGAGGAAGATATAGAAACGTACGCGGTAATCGAAGGTGTTTGCTACTGCCCCTGATGCGAAGAGGGTCATACGAGCCTGTCCGGTTCTTGATTTGGCGCGTTTCGTCAGTGCAGACTTGGAAACGTAGAATCAGTTAGGAGGGACGTACATGAAGTAATCCCACTCAGGTTGAGTCGGGTGCCACTGCAAATATCATGAGAGTCGAAAGGATTAAATAACTGAATTTACAAACATGAAGCTCCCTGTCAACATGTGAGCCAGCCGCCCCGCGCGAGTGTGAAATGAATGATTAAAACTCACCTCATTGCTCCAGGCTCGACTGTCACAAGGGCACCAACAATAGTGTTGGCGACCTTGAACACACTGGGGTCGAAAACCTTGATGGTGCCTCCCGACAGCGGGGTCGCGCTTGCTTTCGAAAGTTTGTACGTGAAGGGATTCGGAACGGTCCCGGCAGGATCCGAAGGGGCTTGCTCGTTGTTCGGAGGAGGAGCTTTAAGATATCCATGAGTACGACCGGAGCATTCTGCAAGACTCTGGAAAGCAATAGCTTACTGGACGGAAAAATGTATAACTCCTCTGAAGGAATGTGATCGAACGCGGACATATTCATTTGGAAGTTTTTCGCGAGCACTTCTTTTGGTATATGTGCAGTCCAGTCTGTCAGCTGGAATGTACTATCTTCGCTGAAAGTGCCGTCATCGAAGACCTTGTAGTAGCAATGAAGAGTGAATTTTAGCGGTTATATAATGGGAAAAGTAACTTGAAAGTAGGCCTTACCAATAAAAACTCGGAACCATCAGGATCATCATCTGTCGCTTGAAGTGAGTGCGGAAGGCCGGGAGGAAAGTACCAGAGATCGCCTTCCTCCTATTATTTCGGTTAAAGAAAGGCAAATGTGTAGAAGCGATTCTTAGACATACTGCCGCATCAACGTAAACGCAGCCATCTGCATCGACAGCAGTAACAACAGTAGTACCCTAGACCATAGTCAGCACTCGTTCTCAACAGGGCTCGACTGAAAATTGACCTTTAATACGTATGACCACTAGATTGATTAGTAAAATGAATTATTATGCGTATTATCAAAGTGAAGAGGAGATGTCGCACTTCTGCGCTGGTGTGCCAGTGAAGTTCACTGGGGGGGAAATCAGTCTGACAATGCAGTAGCTGTGGGTTTCGAAACCTACCGGATTGCTCCAGGCTCAAGGCTCATCTGAACAGATGCCCTGCAAGCATTTAAATTAGGAGCAATATCTTCAAAGTCATCAAACTCGCGCGTACATCTTGGTTGCAATGGGTAAGCTGGTCCACTATTTGAATAGTTCAGTCTCGTAAATTGCGCAAGGTACAACATGGGGCTTGCCGTTTTGCTGTCTGGCCCAGCCACCGGTTTGGAGTCCTGTTGTGGCTTAGAGCGAATGGCCACTTCGCATTCTGACTGAAAAACAACGACCGAGTATTTGAGTCGAGCTGTACGAACCTGAAAGAAATGTAAATATCACTTACGTGAGCCCGTTGTCCGTAGTCGGAGGAGCAAGGAGGTCGGGGTTCTGCTGATCCAGTTGGATATCATCTGGGGCTGCAACGACATTTCCAAGAGCCCCGTTGATGGCCTCGGGCGTGTCATCTGTGTCTTGGGACCAGACAGGATAATTCGAGGCGTCACTAGCGGGCGTAACAGTCTGTGCCTCAGAAGGCGCGGATGAAACAGAACTCGAGCTTGAAGGAACGGAAACTGTATGGGCAACGGACGACGATTCGACGAGGGCAGACGAAGACGAGTTGCTGACCGCGGGTGCAGCCATCGTCATCGACGCAAATACGAGGAAGGACAGAAAACGAGCGTTGAACATCTTGGACGTTGTAATGTCAGTCTGCCTCAGCTGGGGGACTTGAAGAGAGCGTTGACGCTCTCTTATACGCATCGGCGTTGGCTGTTAAAAAAATCCTCTGCGTAGCATAAGGTCACTGGATTCTGTCTTCTCCTTTCGTGATCCGGGTAGCATCGGATACGAGGGAGTAATGCCGACTTAGAAGACGGCGGGGTTCAGAAATCATCCGAAGGCGAGGAAAGTCGGATATCAAGGAACGGACATGACTCGCGTACGACCACAGAACTCGGAGCACCGCATTTCACTGGCTAGAACTCGTGAGCACAGGAGTATGGAGCATCAGACTTCACATCACCTTTTTGCCGGTTGCTCGATATTTGAGCCCAGTCGCACATATTATCCCTAATGAAGCAGTAGAGTTGCACTTCATATGGTATGAGAGCCCGAGAGATAAGCGAGACTTATGAGAGTAAGTATGGGCCAGGGACGTCCTCGGGTCGCTTGCATCAATTACCTCAACGGAGACGTTTAGCAGCGGATGTTTCCGTAGGCCGTAAGTCTTGATCAAGAACGGCGAGCATGCTCAATCTGAGGATAGCAAATTTGCTCGAACCATGAATTTGATTGGGCGCTTGAGCTCGGGAAGCTCGTCATTCGTCGGTAGATCAACTATTTCCATCACTTCGCGCGATCGGCAAGGAGAGGCCTATAAATAAGATGTATTATTAGAACTTCGCAGTATTTACAGAACAGACATACAATTAGCCTGAAGACTGCGGCTGCGCGGCTGCGGCATCGATGCTATACGTGCGGTAGAATCCATCGTTTATTTATCCTTCAACACTCTTTCAGTTATATTTCCAGATGAGATTACGGTTTTTAGCAGGTTTTAGGCAATGCCGAATGAACATACATGTACTTGTGTTCCTATATGGATGTCTGCTCGACAACATGAGTGTCTAAGTCACCGTTTTCGAGCGACGATCAATCTCGATGCGACCGCGTTCGATTTGTAGCGGAGTCTAAATTCTAAAAATATTGAACCCGATCAAGCCGAATTACTAGCCCCTCGAATAATTCTGACGCATCTCTGAGTAAGGATGACCGAAGCTCCCCAGGTCCAGGACCGATGCCCGATGCAAACATACAGAAGTCTCTCTTTCATTATTACAGAGTTGTCTTATCATGAAATAAGAGAACGTTAGTCGAATATCTGTAGATGCTGTCTAAACGCAACCATGTAAATAAGACTGCAGTTGCACATTTACCCCACTGTTAGACTTCTATTGTAAGTGCACTTATCATGTTATCCAGTCAGACGATCATGTGCATCATGACTCATTGCTCAACGCATCTCGCGTGACCCTCAATGTCTCTGAATGGAATCCAGCGTCTAAGTTGAAACAACATATGCCGAGTTAACCGACGAGAAGTATCCCGGAAGAATAAGTGCTATGCAATCCGGGGATGATCTTCCGTACTGCGGTCTCTTTCGGTGTGGCGCACGGGGCTTGTGGGAAGGATGTCGGGAGATGAGGGTGGTGGTAGTCGACGAATCAGATACGTTGGAGGACCGGGCAGCTGTATGCAGCTGTATTTTCTCCAATCTTTTCGGGAGGAGCGGCGAGGCTCGGAGCACCAGAAGTATGTACGACTTCCGAGCACAGTCCGTCTCCACAGGTCTGCCTAGGAGCTATATACAACCTGTTGTTCCGTTTTTACTTCGGGTCATACCGTCACTGATTGCTTCATCAGTAGTTGACTCCGAGTCTTATTGTACCTGATCCACATGTCGACCACCTTCGCGATCACCGGCGGAGGCAGCACCACTGCATACATATATATCCCGCAGTACCGTCGGAGCGCACAGGATAAACCCTGTCATGCGAGCCAATAGTTGAATGGATTTCCGGCACTTACGAGGACGCGTCTGGCCTCATAATAGTCGAGAAGACAAGCGGCATTTGAGAGTTCACTAGCTACCATGCAAGGTCGAACTTAGCGGAGACAATAGGCCCTCGGATTTCCATGATGATGAATTTATGCTTACTGTATTCTAAGCAGTGAGATTAAGGACGGGCGAGGCTTGTGCTGTGTGATAGTTCTCGTATAACTGACAAAATGAGTTCTACTAGTCTTTAAATAATAAGTCCGCTTGTGTTTTTCCGGTGAATTTTCTGTCCAAAACCTTTCAAACGGCTCAACTTACCAGACTGCTGGTACAAGAACCCATAGCTGCTTCTGTGTATGCACTAGCTCTCACTCGTAAAGTCTAACCTGGATAGAAGAGTGATAACTCGGAGACACGTTAAACTCGACGGAGTTCTCAGAGCACGATATCGCTGCGTAGTATTGCGGACAGTAAGTCAGCGTGGCCATCCTTGAGAATTTGCCCACGCACACTCCTTCCTGGATGGGGACACACGACAGAGTCATAAAGTACGTATACCTCATGATATTCAGGGCCTCTAGGTCTCAAGGAAACCAGGCACGAACGCGTCGAGGGAGAAGTGACCCTCCTGTCCTTGCACATTGCTCCGTCGATCATCCACTCTCACTGCGACACTGCCACACGGAGATAAGAATGGAATATCTTATCTTATCACGTGCGATAAAAGTCTATTCGTTTGCTATTTAGGGAGGAGGGAGGGGCCACTCGAAAATCATGTCAGCCAGGTCCAAGTGCTTACCACACAAGATATAGTGATAAACACAGCCGTTACCTGGTATTATGTTTGTTGAAACCGCATAACCCCGAATGCCGGCGTGTAACGAGTTAACATAACTTCCCTTGCATCTTCCAAGCGCCATTTTATTCTCTATAAATGTTGGCGAGATGTTATGTCGCATGCAGGTACACGTTGATACTATTACACTAGCAAAGCGCGGTAACATATAATAATTTCAAGAAGAATGAGCAAACCGCAGAGCATACGAAAACTAGACGACGTCTAGACCCCTCTGAACACATTCTTGCTTCCACTCCGAACATTGCTCCGTCTACGTGTCCTCCCATGGCGTTCGCTCTCAGATAGCGCTTGCCGCCGCTCCTCCTCCCCGTCGCCCCCGCGCTCCATCCCCGCGCCAAACGTCTCGACGCGCCGCTTACCCGCGTTCTTCTTCGGCTTTCCGCCGCCACCGGGAACAAGCATGTCGTCCTCATCGTGTGCGCCTGATGACGCGCTCGGGACCCACGAAACCTCCTTCGCGCCGCTATCGCCGTGGCCACCGCCAGACGACCTTGCTCTCGGCTTCGACGACGAGGCGCCCTGGCGCCTTTGGCCGAATGTCGCGTCTTTGCTGTGAGCGGCGGCGCGGCCTTTTCTACCCTCTGCTTGCGGGGCGGCAGCGACCATGCGTGGCTGTTTTGTCGGCCGACGCTGGGCGGCGACTAAACCGGGGACGTCCACTGCAGGCCGTGCGCGAGGGTTGTATTGATCAAGGTCGCCTGCGTCGCTGCTGTCCTCGTCCGAGTCGCCCTCGTCACTTTCCGCTCGAACTGCCTTCGAGCGAACTAGAGCGCCGATCGCTCTCTTCCTCCTCCTCTTCAACCGCTGTCTTAGCCTTCTGTCTTTGAGCAGTGAACGACGGGTTGAGCATATTGAACTCCCTGCTGGTCTCGTCGACCTGGTACTCGCGGTTCTCGAACAGCGCCGAGAAACGCGGGTCATTCAGCAGGTTCGCCTTGGCGGGCTTCCCGCTCTTTTGGTTCTCATCCCCTTCGTGCTCTGCCTCCTCTTCTGCTTCTACCTCCTCTTCGTCGTCGTCTTCACCGTCCTCGACTTCCGCCGTACGCGCCTTTCTCCGCTCCCTCTTCTCTTCATGCCGCTTGACACGTTCCTCCTCTTTCCTGATGCGCGAGGCGAGCGCTTTGTTGACCTTGGGCGCCTGCGCAGCCTTGCGTGCACGGATGCGGCTTTCCGCGAGCTTGTCGAGTTTATCTTGCACGCGCTGTGCGCGATGCTCCTCGTATGCGAACGGGTTCGCAATTGCACGCGCGGCGTCGTACAGGCGCAACGAAAGGAAGTACCCGTGCATGTACGGCTTAAGTGCGGGTGTACCGACGAGGCGGTCCAGACCAAGTCTGCGACGAAAACAGGATTAGTTAAGCGAAAACCTTCTGATACAAGGACGTTTGGAACGCACTTGGTAAGCTCGCTCCGTTCGACAAACTTGTAGTCCTCATACACATTGCGTACGGTCTGGTCCTCCATCTCCTCTGTGATGTTGTCGAGGAAACTGCACCACCGTGGAGCGGGGCCGAGCTGCGGAATGTAGTAGTTTGTCATCTGGATGCCCTCGTTCGCAAGCATGAGCAGGCCGCTGCCCGGAACATGATGCACGTGGTTGATGTCGTGTGCGGGGGTAACGGAAGCAAAGTTGCCCGCAGGCTACCAACGTAAATTCAATACGCCATCCAGGGGCGAAAGAAAATAAAAAACACACGTTATTTCTGTCCCATATTTTGACGACCTTCTTGTCCGCACTTAGAACCATTCCGTCACCTGCCATCCTGCTTCCCCCCTCAATCCACGACACGCTCTTTACAGGCAGTCCATACCCCAAGTCCTTCACAGCGAAGGGACGCGGCGAGCGAATATCGTAAAGCAACGTGTGCCCTGTCGAGGTTCCAAATGCATACGATAACCCATCCGCACGGGATGCGATGGCAGTGACAGATAACCCCTTGCTGGAGTTTCCGTCTTCGACTCCAGGTAGCGGTGGCACAACAGAGCCGCTGACAACGAGCTGGCTCCGCGGCAGTCTCAGTATACCCGCCCGTGCGCGCGAACGAGGATCCCAGAATTCGACACTTCCGTTTCCTTCGACTCCGAATGCCAGTAGCTGATGCGCAGGGTTGATATCAATAGCATTCACGCCAGCCACATCCTCGCCGCCGTCCCCCTCCAGCACGAGCGGGCTGAGAAAGCGGCCTTGGTCGAGATTGAGGCGGTAGACCTCAGGCCCTGAAGCACCAACGAGAGCATCGCAGGAAGGGAAGTGGTAGTTGATGGCACGCCCAAAGCGTGGTATGCGTGTACGATAGTGGAAGCCTCCCTGAGTGTGCAGCTCAATCGAGCGATCGGCTTGGAGGTGAAGCGTTTTCGTCCAGTCGTCGGAGAGTATCTGGTCGCAGAGAATAAACGACAAGCTCACAGAGAAAACCGACGGCACTTACTCACAAGGAAATCGACGTTCTCTGCGTCGGAGTGCCGCTCAAACTTGAGTGTCAGTTGATCCAAATCATAGACCCTCATCTGCGGCTTGTACACGCCCGTCGCAATCGCATGGTGTCCGTCCCGAGTCGTCCTTATTTTGTTGCTAGCTTCGGGGAACTCGAATTCTTGGATTAGGTCGATAGTGCCCTCGACATGCTCTCTGACTGCACGCTTCCCTTTCTTTGCGACCCGTTTGCGCGTAAGCCAGTCTGGCAGAGAGGAGGACGAGCCAGAAGCAGCACCATTGACAGTGTAGACCTTGACTGAGCTCGAGTCGTCGTACGCGACCATTGTCTTGTCGTAAAGGTTTTTATTGCTCAAGATGGCCAGACAGTTGATGACAGATTATCCACGGAAAGCTAGGTAAAGAAAGAAAAATTTGGAGTTTGAAGCGAAACAAAAAAGTTGTAAGTGATGCCCGTGAGAAGGTCGATCATTGTCAGACAATGTGTCAACAATATTACGTATGCACTCGTATCGCGCATTTTCATGAGTCTCGCCACTCGCGGGTCAAACCTATTGCTGCGGGAGAGTTCGGCAGCGACGACGACTTCCCCTCCAACCATGTCCACCATGTCCAAACGCGTCCGCATCTACACTGCTGAAGACCTCGCCGCCCACAACTCCCGCAGTTCGTGCTGGGTTGCGCGCAATGGCAAGGTCTACGACGTGTCCGGCTTCCTTGCAGACCACCCGGGCGGCGACGACCTCATTCTCGATCACGCCGGAAAAGATGTCGGAGCGGTCATGGGGAACAAGGACGAACACGAACACTCGGACTCTGCATACGAGATGCTCGACGAGTTTATTGTGGGCAGGCTGTGCGAAGGGGAGACCATCGTTAGCGACGGTATGTGTGCTTTTTCTTTATGCGCTCCAAAGGAAGTGTGTGTGTTGACAATCGAAACCTACAGATTGGGTTGCAGAGGAAAACTTCCATCCAGAAGACACCAACTCGCTCGAAGACTTTGAGAAGAACCAGTTTATCGACCTTCGCAAGCCATTGATTCGCCAAGTATGGGAGGCGAATTTTAGGTTCGTTAACCTATATGAACATCCGATATTCGAGGGTCACTGCTCATCTTTCTATGTACAGCAAAGCGTACTATCTCAAGCAAGTTCATCAACCGCGTCATCTCGCAGAGCCTGCGCGTTTCTTTGGACCATCCTATCTCGAGGTCTGGCTGTTTATATTGTTTATAAATAATAGCACACCCTGACGCATTTTCTTCGACTCAGGTCTTCACGCGCACGCAGTGGTACCTTGTGCCGCTCATTTGGCTGCCCATCGCCTTCAACCTCTTCTGGCGCGGCGTCGTTGGCTTTTCACGGCCCCTGCCGTCTTTTATCTCTGCGCCGCTGTACCCCTATACCGCAGCTTCCGTTTCGGTCCGTCACGCCTGGAGCTCTCGTGGGCGCGCTCGGCGCGTTCTTCGTGGGAAATATTATCTGGACGATCCTCGAGTACACGCTGCACCGTTTCCTGTTCCACATCGACGACGTCATGCCTGACCGCCAGTGGGCCTTCGTGCTACACTTCCTCCTGCATGGGGTGCACCATTATCTACCGATGGACCGGTGAGGCTTTCGCATAGAGGGCGTCATAGCTCGATTGCCTAATGATCTTCTGCTACTACCAGACTTCGTCTTGTGATGCCGCCATTGATGTTCACTGCGTTGTCCGTCCCTTTTACGCGTCTGGCGTACATGCTTTTCCCGACAGCCGTGGCGAATGGCATCATCTCTGGATCGTACACCTTCTGTAAGTTTTTGCTATAATCCTTTATCGTCGTTTCCTTTATTAATTTCCTCGAAGACGTTCTTTACGATTGCATGCACTACGCGTGAGTACTACAATCTATAAGACCACTTTAAGTCCTTTCTAAGCAATTTCAACACTAGCCTACATCATACATCTCTCCCATTGTACATGCGCGAGATGAAGAAATACCATCTTGCTCATCATTACAAGAATTTCGAGCTTGGTTTTGGCGTAACGAGTGGGTTCTTCTAGTCTTTTTATTTCTCCGACTCTCTTCACCTTGATAGACATTTTACTGATGTGTTGTTCTTCGTCACGTTCACAGGCAAAATATGGGACTACGTATTCAACACTGTTCTGATGATTTGAACTTGTGGGCGATCAAAAGTATCCGTCCCATTGGATTATGTTTGGGCGAACGTCTGGCGCAGCGTTGTCGCGATCTTCCTGTATTGTATGTCCCCTCTAATGCCGCGTCCGTATAGGCGACGTTTCCAATATCACATTGTCTCCCCCTTCAGTCGCAGTCGCTATTGTTTATCGGTTGGATTCTTCCCTTGGTGACGCGAATTGTATACGTTCTTGGACCGTTTTAGAACGTTAACGAAAAAACAGAAGAAAAAAAGAAGCCTGCCTATGTTTGTGCCAAGATTGCGATGACATGCTTAATGTTTATTTTGATGTAGTTAAGAATGAAGGAAAGATAGGATGCGCGAATATTCCAAGAAAGACTTATAAGGTCGTACTTTTACATAGGGCAGGTGGTCAAATATCAAATTATGAGGAGAGTGAAATTCCACACAGCAGATGCTTTCCACAGTCTATTTCACTCCCAAGTTTTTCTTCACGTCACTGAGAATCTTCTCTATCTCTTTGAGGTGCTTCTGAAGAAGCTCGTGAAACTATTCACCGAAATACCGACAAGCATTTGCATGAGAAACTCGGCGTACAGAAAAAGATAATGCGTACCTCCTCCATCTCAATCGAGTGCTTCACGTACTTACCTTTCTTGACACTTGTCTGCTCAAGGTGGCGCAGCTGCACGCGCGAGTTTTCAGCGAGCTTCGCGGCGGCCTTGGCAAGCTCTGCCCGGGCGACAACGGTCGGCCTGGAGAAGAGCTTTATAAGCGCGCAAAGGTGCCAAACTCTCTGAATGTCTACTTCGGCATGGGAATTTTTATTGTTCTAGCATCGTGTCTTTGAGGAACTACATGCGGGATGTGCGCAGCGTAGATCGCTTTTTCGACGTGTTTGAGTGTCTAGAATACAAAACAATCTTAGTCTATGGATAAGAAAAGGGAGTTCAAGAAATGCATGTTCTTACATCTTCTGCGAACACCGTCACGAGAAGCGTCGTGCCTTCGCGAACGCCAACCGTCGCGACCTCCGTCAGAGAACATGTTTCACCCTCCCCGGCTCCAGGCAGCGCAACGCGCACTGGCTTAAGCACATCAGGCGACACGCGCCCGCTGCCCTGCATCTCCATGGTCGCGGTCTCGCGTCGGAACCAGTCCACCGCCGCCTGCATCTTCGCGTCGGTCTTCTCGTACTCTGCCTGGTCGTTACCGGAGAGCACCTGTTGCGAGCCAGGGATGAGCATCCCCGTGTCCACGCGGTGAGCGCGCGACGTTTTATCTTTGTCAGTCGCTGACGCTTTGGACTTGTCAGACACATCCTTGTCCCTTCCCTTTTCTTTCCCCTTCGCCTTCGACGCGTAGGTTCGGTGCTGTGAAAGCGGTACAGCATTATCGCCCGTCACAGCACCATTATATGTTGGCTGACGAGATGACCATGTCGCCGATGGTGTGAGCGACGAGGATAGAGAATGACATGGCCGCCAATGACGGAGAATCAGACGAAAAGAGCCAGACATCGCAGAAAGAAAGTAGTATACATAGCTATTGATAATAACCTAACGCATGTCCAAATTTGTACATGCTTGCCTTCAATCTGTTTCGCCTCCATTTTAGTTAGACACATCTCGCCTATACTCTAATCTCAGTAGATATCAATCGCCCGCGGGTCATAGTGACTGCGCTTTGATGATTGGCTGAACTTGCAGTCGAGACCTGGGTCCTGTCAGAACCTGACGAAGACACTGTTGCCATTGTTTTCCAGGATTGCTTGCTTAAATTAGGAGGGAAATACGTCTCGTAAATCATTCCAGTCAAGTAGGCCGACATTGAGGCAAATGAGGGAGAACCAGCAATAATGCAAATCTAGATGTGTTTGATACAAATGCGACAGACTAATGAATCTAATATTACAGATACTTGAAATGAATGAGATGAGAGCAGCCCGAAACTCGAACAAGTTCGAGAAGAAAAAGAGAGAAAAGGAGTGACTGTAGAGGAACCGTGCGTAAGAGGGGGAGAATCGTGATAGAGAGAAAATGTGAATAAGTTAGATATATCAATGCTGGTGTTTCAAAAATCCATTTTTATGCCCGCCGTCGGACGACATGTTGGTAAATGAATCAAACGCAAAAGTATCCATGTCGAATTCGCTGCTATCTGAATCTTCGTCTGATCCGTCGAATCCGTGACGAAGATTGTCGGTCGCACCGTTTGTCCGGTTCACGCGAAATACATCGGCGAACGGCGTCTCCGGCGAGTCGTGCGTCCCTGTCGTATCCGTTGACTTCGCCAGGATCGCGGCGACTCGCGCTTCGAATTGCTGGTTCGGCAACGACAGAGAAGGAGGTGGATGCAATGCCCTCGCCATCGGTGGTTGCAACTGGTCGTCCGCATCCGGGTCGCCGAGGAAGAACGTGCTCAGCTCGTGCAGGTTCTGAACCAAGTCACCCAAGTCTGCTTCCAAGGGGTCGGCGAAACGATCTCCTTCGGGCTCGAAGTCGATTCGCGACGGCCGCGTGGGCACCTTACAGGTATCAAAGACCGTCATGACGTTCGCGCGGCAAATCTCGCGCTGCCGCTCGGGGCGCGCAATGCTCCAGCCCGAGTCCTCCGGCATCCCGAAGACCTCCGTAACTGCATCGACGTCTACCTGCAGCACAGAGCTGACGTGCATGCTCATACGTAGAACGTGCTTCGCAGCCAGGCCGCCAGAAATTGCGATCGGCTCCTCCAGTACTTCCAAGGCTTGAGGTGCAAGGTCAGTCTGTAGCAAACGGAGAAGGGGCATCAGGAGTTCCGATCCCAGCCTATCAACAGGGTTCCTCGTTTCTCGCAGCTGGAAAAGGACTTTGAGAAACTGCATGGACTTGACCTGCAGCCACCGTTCCTGATTGAGGACCAGACTCATTAACAAAGACACTACCTCTGCCCAATAATGAGGAGCATAATGCTCGCGAAGTGCCGCAGCTGCTTGACGCATAAAATCGTCCTTTGTTCGAAAACGAGATCTGGCAAAGGAAGTCATAATTCGAGCAATGCTGGATCGATCCTCATCCTCCGCGAATCGAGAGACGTTGTTGGCATAGTCTACAATCAAATCGTCCATTTTGTTTTCTTCCATGGACCGAAGACACCACGGCAGAATCAAGGTGTACATGTCACGCACACGGTTACCAGAGGAATCGATCAACGTCGAGTCTTCAATTTCTGACAATCTCTTCAAAACCTTGAACGTATGATCGAATGTCTTGGCTGACCGCAAACCGACGAGAAGAAGTGGCTGTAGCCCTGAGGAGCCATCGTTGAAGTCGGCAGGTCTGTTCGCGATAAGTACTTCGGCTATGTATGGATCACTCAAATCAAGTCTGTCCAAGAGACATTCCAACAGATCGATTAGCTCGAGAAATTCCGCCTCTACTGGCGTCGACAAGCAGGAGACGGCACACCAATACACCTGAGGGAGAAGCTCTGAGTCTAGTTTACCAGACTTCGCGACCGACCTCAATGTAAGGATAAGCTCCACAGTGAACGGGTGCAGATTAGGTTCTAATGCAGCAATTGTGTTTGAGAGACGGCCTAGAAGCTGAGCAAGATCTGCCTGAGTTACCCTTGGCATCAATGACCTGAAAATCTGGAGCGAGCGGAATGCAATCGGACGAATAGAGCACGAAGTTCCCCAAAGCAACGATAAAGAACCCCACTCATCGGCCAGCGCAGGGTATAAGGGTTCCAACCATTGCAAGGCGAGCGAGCAAAGGTGGCCCATCTTGTCGCTGATCTGCGAGATTGTGTCGTCCTCCGTCCAGAAAATTGAGCTGCTCTCTCGCTCGAGTTCTGTCACAGCCGATTTCATCATCGCAAGTGGGGGTAACGACGGACGCCCTGACAGCTCATCATACCCAGGAAGCCACGCGCGCAGTACTTGAAAAAACATGCGTCGCGCCTGCTCTTGTACGAATGGGTTACGGTGGCCAATGTGCGTGAAAATGCCGTGAAGAACATTCGGAAGTTGCTTCCTGAATTCCCAGGCACGAGGTAATGCGACATCTCCAAGGAACAGCAAAGCAAATTGCCCTGAGCCAAGAGAATGTTTCGGTTGTTCAGCAAAAAGCGCATCTAAATCAGACCAAAGATCTGTTTCCTCAGCGTCCGGGAACATCAACTTGTGGTCGATCGTAGGTAGCATCCGAATGGGCTCTATAACTTCGCACAGCTCCTCGAAGATTTGCCGGCCACACGTCGTGCGCGAGAGACAAGCGACAACTTTTCGAGCGCAGCTTACAAAACCACTACTTCCAACCTTCGATGAGTGCTCCAACAAAAATCGGATCGTTGCATGTCCATTCGGGTGACAATCATTCACAAGCCATTTCCACAGCGCATACACTTGTTCAGGATATGTCTCAGAATATCGCAGTGTCAGGGACAGCAAATGGTAAAGGACGACACGTCCTTCCCTTGTCAACGACGAATTGTCTTTGACCAATAGGTTGACAGACGCGAACCAAGGAGACAGACCATTGAGTATATGCGAGAATGCATACGCGGCCAGAACATCGTAGACCATTGGTAGTTTGGACGCACAATGTACAATGACGTTCACGGCTTCGTCTGGATGCTCCCGAGCTAAGAGGTGCGATATCTGGAACTGCGCATCCAGATAAATGTTGGCGGCGGAACTTCCAACACTCGCTTCGTAGCACGAAAGACTTGTTTTGCCACCAGTTTTCGTGTTCACGGCCTCCAGTGCGGCAAGAGCCAGTCGACGCGTGTCAACAAGCGGGCTGCATAAATTCGAGATACCCAAACAGATGACATGGCCGAAGGTGAGTTGACAGGATTCTCCAGTGCATATCACATCTGCGACAATTTCGAAGAAGCGGTAACTGCTTGTCTCAGGATCAACTGAGGTGACGAAACTCCTCCGCAGGACTTCGTCAAGGAATGTCTCCCCTCCACCCGTATGATCTACAATCGAACGCAGGGCCTTCCTGCAATCACGCATGTTCAAAATCGCTTCAAATCACAATTTGACGGGTTTCTCTTACCTCCCGTATGCTTTTACTGCATCATGCATGGTCGCGAGCATCGCAACAAGGCGATCCAGAGTAGGAGCTACCTCTAGAGGTACAAGAAAGTCCGAAGATAATCGGTCCGTGGGTGAACCGGAGGATAAATCAGGCGGGAAGAACGCCTTTTGCTGCACGTACTCTTGTAAGAGTATGACAAAACAATTGAAAATCAAGGACACTTACGCATAAAGAAGCCATTGCGCCAGCGGCAGCATGTGACAACAATCTTGTCTCTGTCTGAAACTGAGCAATAGCACCAGCTTTTTGTTGAGGCTCAGGGAAACCGGCCGTAGCAGCGATCTGCATAGTTATCAAACGCTGCTTGACTCTTTCAGACTGACTGCCACACTGACACCACTCTTCGCACAGGCGATATAAAGTCAAATGTGTCTGTGCCGGAATAAAGCGGTCCGACGACTGCAAACTCGAAAGTACCATCAAATAGCCTTTCGACGATACCACAAAAGTAACGTCGAAGACGCTGTTGCTGCCAGTCGCTGCGAATTTCTGGATTGCTGAGATAGGCCTGTGTAATGCGGACGAATTTGAGGACATTCGTGAGACTATCTTGGCGGCCGACCCCTCTCTGGTCTTTCAGGTAGTGCGCCGTGAGTTGATATATATGGGCGACAGCAAGATACAGCCGATCTTGTCGTCGATTGCGCCTCGACATCGACGTCGGAGACATCTTGATCCGAGACGTGTCCACATAAAAATGCCTCGCAGAGAACATTCCAAGGTCATCCAGTAAATCTCTATACGCATTGACTGGGAACGAGCTGATGCATAGGACCGCAATGTCTCTAAAGACGCTATAATCGGAATCAAGAAACGGTATGAGGTAGCGAAACAAGCCCCGTGTATTCGTTGACACAAGATCGCGATCAGGCAGGACGTCTGACGGTGCACGGGTGTGGTGTGTCGATGCCTTTGACTCCGGCGGGACAGCTGTGCAACACGTGAGCTTAACCCACATATGCCATTGTTCGATCATGGGCAAGTTATCAGCAATTGCCTTCTCGCGGTCGCGTACGGACAAAGCAGGACCTCGCGAGCCCTGAGGCGCAGGAGTCCGGTTATTAATACCCGACGTGGACAAAACAGCGGAGTGATAGCGGATCGTCGCTGCGACCCACATTTCGCGGCAGGAGAGTATGACCTTCGACTGATAAATCACTTGCGACCGTATGATAGCCGGGTACACCAGCCACCATAGGCACCGATCTCGCTCATCCTCGCTCGCTGCCAGTCGGAGCAGAACGTCACCCAATGCAGACTGCCGCCACTGAGCTAGGCGATCTTGCTGCTTTGAATCGAGTAGATCGTCCAATCCCTCGAGGTACATTTGTGGCTTGTCTTTGTCCAAGAGAATGCCCAAAATACGGAACGCATTATCGGATAACTCATTCAAAGGAGTTGTCGGCTTTTCTAAAAAGGTTGTATAAATGTTTTCGAGCACGCGAAGCAATTTCACGCCCACCGTGCGTGCCGCACGCGATCGCGAGCTCAGCAAGAACAATGCTGCAGTCTCAACGTCGAAAAACTGAGTATTTACCCATGTCGAATCGCTCTCGTCAAACACGCCGCTCGCCCTCTCCATAATTCCTCTGGCCCATGCTTCAACAATGCCGAACCAAACATTCAGAAGCCGGGTGCTCTCAAAGGGTAATCTCGTTCCCAGCGCCTCTGCGATGAACTGCTTTGGCGAAAACAGGAAGATAGCGAAGCGAGAAAGGACGCGCGGGAGGTGTGCAGGATCCTCCGTTATACGCTGCAATGCTCCCGACGCCGCTTCACCGAGGGAGGGCTCAACATGGATGATCGAGCGAATAAGCATGTCTAAGACGTCGTCCAATGGTAGAGAAGGGTGAAGGCATCGCGGCCACGCTGAGAAACATGTGTGAAGCATGCTTATCTGTGCAGAGAGAGCGGACGGGTACGCGACGTTCACTTCGGGATGCTGTCGCATGATCAAACCGACATTATCTTCGTAACCAGAAGCGTTCATCCGTAGCAGTGCCCACTGGTCATCGAAAATGGACATCCGTCCCACTGACTTCGCACACACCGTGGCGACGGACGCGAGTGTCGCTCCGCATCTGTCTGAGAAGTCCTTCATGCCAGGTTTCGGTTTAAGAGTGGGTGAACAGAAGGTCGCTAGTGCTGGATAGTCCTCTTTGTCTGGCAATACTGTAAAATCCCAGTTAGAAGGCCAGGTGGGCGTGCTTTCCTCTTTCTCCAGGAGTTCCAGCGAACGAAGTACCGCCTCCATAGCGATGCTCGTCCGCTCCGGTGCCAGTGAGAGTGAGATGTTCCCCGTTTGCGCCTGTGCGGAAGAGATTTGCTGCTCCTGCATCAAGTTCAACACCAGCTCACAACCAAGATCGAAGTGCCGCGAGAGGATAAAATGGACAATGTAGTATAGCGGCTCAAGATGTTCGTCTGCAGGATTGACATTGAGACGTGACGGGGGAAAGAAGTGCTTCAAAATACTGTCTAGACGCGCTGTGGACGTCGAACTGGACTCGTAACAGCGATATAAATATGTCCACATTAAGCGCATCATCCCATTCATGACGGTCACTCGGAATGGTTTCTCCTAACGAGATAAGTGAGAAAAGATGCAGAGGATAAACCTTTCACATTCTATACCTTGAGCTTAGGAAACCCAGCTTCGAAACACGCAATCCAGTTTCGTAAAAAATATTCTTGCGGGGCCACACACAAGCTCGTCACAACAAGTGGATAGGCGACTTGCCAGTAACGCGGCTTGCCCATCATATCACGCGCCTTCGGATATATAACCTCGATCGCTTTCGCCCATAACGGATGGTTAACCTCGGCCTGCGCGGTCTGAAAGCATGACATCCAAGAAATAAGACACAAATAAACAAAATTCAGGGTAGGGACGCTGACCTTCCCAATAGGGTGCAGTAGGCGGACCAGCGTCTCTGCGAAAGCAATTTTGAGGCGGGATCCGTGCGCGTGTTCGAAAGATTTCGCAAACGCTTCTATGAACTCCGTGCCCTCCTCAAACGCCTCCGGGGGCCATACTTTGATTTCAACGTGCTTGAGTGCCCGAACAAGGTTCTCGTACTTCGCATCCATATCCTTCGGAATCTGGTTCGAGGCCACGGGTGCGAGCTCGGCCAGGAACCGATCCGTTACACTCATGAATCTGACGTGCGAATACACTTGGTTAGTTTATTTATAAACTAACCGAACAGAGACGGACCTACCTTATATTCGACAATTTGCCTAGTAGAATGGCATAAAGCTCAGCGTTGGTTCTATGATTCAGGGACTGCGCGAGAAGTTTCAAATCTGGCCGCCGGAACTGGTCGAACGTGATTTCCTCGAGAGTAAAGCCCAGACTGTCGCTCAGCGCATCACGCGGGACAGACTGCACAACTGCGATGAGCGCACGGCACATGATATATATGCTTGCCAGGCTCTTGCGTTCGTTGAGCATGTTAGCCATCTCTGAGGGCCGCATGGAGCGCGCATAAGCGGAAGAGGAAGAAGAGTGAACGTGCTTGACATCGCTAGAAACACTTTCTCGTTGTGACTTGCGCCAGCGCATGATAGAATCAACAACTGGCTTAGTGCTTTTTGTTGCAATGCAGCCCAGTGACGTGAGGAGGTCGTCAAACTTGGAGTCTACCTTAGGACCGAGAAAATCAGTCAAAGAAGGCTCGAGCTCAAGCGGCTGCTTCAGAAACCGCTCGAGCTTGTCCTCAGCAAGTGCAGCAAAACGCATGAAGATGGCGTGTAAAGCGTACTCGGACGGCGTGCGCGGATCCATCACGACACGATCTTCTGCATCAGACGCAGGCGGGCTGTCGTAAACCTGCGCCCGCGCAGGTCCACCGTACTCATTGGGGACGCGGGGAACAGGCGGCGGCGTCGACTGGCGCAGGATAATGTGGTTGAACCCAAGTGCGTAGTCACTGCCCGCGTCTGAGTTGTGGAATATCGAACCAGTGTGCGAGTGCTGCGAGCGTCCATAAGCATGGCCCTGGTTCTTTGAGCGCAAAGACATGGCGCGCCCGTGGGCGCTCGGCGGGCTGCGCAGCGAGGGAGACGGCGTATGGTGAGCAAGCGAAGACGTCGAGCGGCTGAATGGATTGCGCAGTGCAGGGTACGCCAACGCCGGAACAGGCGGCGCGGCATCGGCAGATTTGCCCCCGCCACTCGCGCTTTTGAATGCGTTCCGGAGCGACGCGAAAGAGGACTTCTTAGTGAATGGGGCCGCGCTCGTGTTTGTGCTCGTGCTCGCGTTTGCACTCGGTGTAGAGGTCTGGGACGCGTGTGCGAGTGAGGTAGACGCATTCGACCGGGCAGCGAAAGATGCTGAAGGTGCATGGAGCGAGAACGATGAGTCCTCTGACGCGACCGAATCGTGTCGGGAATGGAAATGATCGCGCTCTGGGCCTGCATTTGGCGTCGAGAGAGTCGGCGAGTCGGCGCCTGAAGAGGCGCCGAAACCAAATGCATTGGCGCTGCGTCCAAATGGCACAGCCGGCGAGGTGAACTCCTCCTCATCAAATTCTATTCAAGATTATTAGCAGGAAATGCAGAAATTATTCAATTATACACACCAGGGATAGTTATTTGATTCAGTCCTTCACTCATAGCGTCCAAGCACGTTCTTCAGCAGATAAGACGTCAAGGATAGGCCGCCGAGTGTTCTTTCTTTGTGATCGTCTTCCTACTCAGAGCCCTAGCCACCTCTCCGCACTTTGAAGCCTTGGAGACTCCAGAGCGCAACACTGTTGACGTACGTACCGTACCGTGTTCTTCAGAGTTGCTGATGGATTTGCAAGTTGAAGTTCGACGACCTCAGAAAAACGGTTATTAAAATACGTACTCTTCCGCCGTGGGTGTCTTATCGCGTGTTCGCTCTGGAGACTGGAGCAGTCAAGCTCAGTACTGTAGACGTCGGCGAGGAAGAGTGCCGGTTACTGTCGGTCGAGAAACTCTTGAGTATTATGCTTATGAGCGATAAGTTCCTTTTCTGTACTGTACCTATGCGTGGAATTCAGTTCCCTTTTCCGATTGCTGCATACTTAACCTTATTCACGTTCTAGACTGGGTCAGTGGACCGAGCCTCCGAGGAGTCGAGGACATTAAACAATGGATTAGAAGGTCTTGCCTATATTGTTTCACATCAAAGACTACTGAAGCTTCCCCCAACGATCGAACCTGGGTAGAATTCACCATCATCTAGAAGGATCTGTCTGTTCGTAGCAATGGCAAGCACAATCGCTGGGACGTCGACGGTGAACGGTATTCAGGAGTCATCGACGTGTACATTAGGCGCGCATAAATATCGAGGAGCGGTTGTTGAGGTGCGCATAAGCATGCTTGGGCTGTCTGGAGAAAAGATCTGACACGTAATTCCTCAATTCGACTGTTCGCAACCGAGTAGGACCTGCAACTCCCTCCGGCGTTCGCGCTGCCGCAAAGCGAGACCATCGCGCGCGCAATTGACTTGGCATATGATCGCGATTTCTCTCACATCCCGTGCGTAACCGTGGTTCCTCGACTGGTTTTGCGTCTGCTTTGTTTCTGACAAGCTGTGCTTAACGCAGAATATTGTCCGGAGAACGAAAGCCGCTAGGCTATCTCGACGTATCCGCGCTGAAGACAAAGTGGGAGGCAGGCCAGGCTGATCCGGTGAGTGGTAGTAAATATACTTCGACTATCCTCCTCCTCTGACATAACTGTAAAACGTTACTGGATACGCGAAAACATAACAAGAACGACAACGTCCTGAAATACATGACCAAGTTCCGGCGTGGCCCCGCGCAGACGTACACACTTATTACTCCGGACACTACCCCTGCACGAGCTCGAGGACTTCTTGAGGAATAATCTCTTTGCGCTCGGTGAGTTCTGCGCTCTTTATCTGGAGGTGTTCTAGCCCAAATGAATTTGATTTGCATCTCCTGATTTTTATCTTATTTTTAAATTGTCAGTGACCGACTATGAACGGAAGTTCGTCCTGGCAGTAGCCACTCAGGGCGATCTAGACGTGCGTTCTCTTTCTCTTTCCCCGCTTTTTCACCTCCTAGATGCAAAATTATATTTAGCGTGCTGGAGAGCTGAATCTTTTTGTTTTTATTTTGTTCACAGACCTTCGTCTCAAGACGCGGACTTTGATTTGAGCTTCGGAGAGTTCAACACTGGCTCACATATCGGCAGTTCAACACGTTGCATATCAAGGATCTCACTGTATACTTATAGAGTACTTCAAATCCAAGCAATGTACTATAAGCCGCTTAGGACAAATCAAATCTGGAAACTCACATTCGATGACAATGCTCCCGACTGTTACTTCCTTACTTGTGATCATGTTTATAGCGCCCTCGCGGACCTTTCTCGGGGCTGTCCATTCGCTGGAGACACAAAGATTGTATGCGGTGAAGAAAAATGATTTAGAAGGGCTATTATTGAGTCCGACTGATCAGCTCTCTGGCCTTTTCGAGCATCTGATCATCTGTATAGACTCGTTAGCAGCCGACACAAGCTATCGAAGGATACCAATGTTCTTCCTTCCTCCGTTCTCCTGCCTACCTTTGACAGTGGCGGCTGATACGACCAGATATGAAGGCTTCGCGTGAGCTTCGTTCGATAACTGTTGGGCCTATGAAAACCCAGAGTCCCCTTTATGAAAATTCCGCGTGCAAATCTCAAGATCGTTCAACTACCAGATTTCTTTGGGTTTTTTCACGCGCGAAATGAGGGTTACTGAACCGGAGATGAAATGCTTGACTCGGCCGTGATGATTGTGGAAAATAAGACTTACTCAAAGCATGTGACTGATGCTCTGATTGGACTCTTGACTTTCCGGTGTTCTTCCACTTGCAATCTCCCCGGTCACGTCCGATCAGAATCAGCAGCTGAGCGAAGGCTTCGAGCCGTCGGAGGCATAGCTGTAATATTAATTAACGGGAGCGATCCGAATAGAAGCAGCTTTCAACTGTGTAGGAAAAAAAGCTGAGTGCGCATTTCTTCAAAGCGACTGTCTACGTAAAATAACAGGATGATAATTTAATAATTACACACATTTTTTTCAAGAGATACTCCACGTGCGAGCTAATTTGGACGCGGGGAAAATCAGGTAACGATCGGCCGCGGACTACGTAAATCCTTGCAGGCTGAACTCTATTTAAGTATAGCAAAAATTGTGTCAGATCTCTCCATAACAACGTGCACGCGAACCTGCAACAACACTGCCCCTCGCATCTGCTTAAATATGCATAAGCTATCTTCTGTTAGATTCTTTGCCCCCAGCCTGACAGCGTCTAGTCCATGTCTTGTTCTCATCTCGCATCCTTCGTAGCTTGTTCGCATTCCTCTTCGGACTTCTTTGGATTCTTCGGCCTAACTTCCCTGGGCGGACACAAAACCATCTCGCCCGTAGCGCAATTTTCTCCTTATCTCTGGGTCCAACTTAATTTGCTCTTGGTCTGCTGTTGATCATACTCTACTAGTCTTAAGACTCCGACATGCATCGCGCATGATGACATTCGTTCCTCACTCACATACGACCTCTCGCAGGGTGCCCATGCCCGACAGAAATTTCAGTATGCTCGCATCCACTTCAAGAACGATGCCTATCACTCGTGCACGCGACTCGTCGCGATGGCCCCCTGTAATGGACTACACCGGCGAATCTCCTGACGACATGGCACGAAGAACCGCCGTAGACAGTGAAGCGAAATTGGCAAGTGACAAAATAGACGACGCGCTCTCGCTCGAGCGCGCTCGGAGGAAAAAGAATTGTGCCGTAAAGATATTGTTGCTTGGTACGTCATGAAATGTTTCAAAATTCGCGTTTCACCTTGACCTAGCAACGTGCGGGCTGACACCCTTCCATCCGGATTTACCTCTAGGCCAATCGGAGTCCGGAAAATCCACAACGCTGAGAAATTTCCAGCTCAACCTCGCCCCTCGCGCATTTAATCTCGACGCAGAGGCCTGGCGCACGGTCATTCACCTCAACCTTCTGATCTCCGTGAACTACCTCATCGATGTCCTCAAGAGCTCGCTCCGCACAGACATTGGCGGGGAGCCTCGGCCCTCATATTCCACAGCCACAACGCCATCAAAGCAACTCATCGAGCGGGAAAAATTGCGACTGCGTTCGCTTGATGGCTCGCTCGGTCATGCGCCCGGTTCCTCGTCTGCGTCAGGGTGCGGCAGGACCTCTCCCTCGCCATACTCCACTGAGCTTCGCCGCCTCATGCTCAGCCTCCTCCCCTAAAGAGCATCGAAACCACCCTCAGACAGCGCCTCGGCGCCGATACACCCACCCCGCTTGCGATCGATGCCTCTGAAAATTTGCAGCGGCAGGCATTTAAAAACAGGATGAAGGGTGTCGTTTCTCTCGACATAAGCACGAAGCTGCCTTCGGAGCCGTTCCCGCGTCCCGGGTCAGCGCAGTCTTTGTCGTCCGCGTCTTCTTCTTCCGTGCGCTCGAGGGGAGTCCTGGGTCTCCGGCGGCATTCGGTCTCATCGTCCGCATCCTCGGCCGCGTCCTCGGCCTCTGCGGCCACCGCGAGCGAATTCGACCAGGCGCGCAACGACTCCTGGACTAGCGCGATGCCTCAAGACGGACAGCATCCTCGGCTGGGTAACAGGCTGTACAGCCTTGTCGATTCGTTCGCCGTAAGGGTGCGGGGGAGCACAGGGTGGAAGCAACGCGTGCGGAGTCCCGATCCCGATAACATAAGTCCCGTCTCTGATACATCGTCTAATGGATCGGCCACACATCCGAGCCTTTCGAAGAGGTCGAGCTATAGCACGTTAAGCGAGCAGAGGGAGCATGAGTTCCTTTCTGCGCGGCAGATTATCCAGGTCTTCGGGGAAGACATTGATCGGCTGTGGAGAAATACGGATGTACAGGACCTGTTGAAAACACCAAAATATTCAGCTTGAAGGGCAGCCTGGTTTGTGAGTCGCCATCAGACGTCTTTGTCTCTTCCTTTCATGTGGAGAGCTCAGACACGTTGCTGACGTATTTAATATACAAAAGCTTCTTAAACGATGCACTGCGGGTCACAGCGCTTGATTACATTCCAACGACCGGTGAGCCATTGTTCGCTCTTTATCTACTTCTTGTAATCCGCATTAACCATTGTCCGCTACTGAAGCTGACATTCTTCGCGCGCGCCTATCCACCACCGGTGTGGAGGAGCACCGACTCATCCTGGAAGCAGGCGCGCAGGCGGGTAAAGAGTGGATTATCTACGATGTGGGAGGGTTCCGGAGCCAGCGAGCCGCCTGGGCTCCATTCTTCGACAGCGGTGCGTGTGCCGAGTTACCCGTATTTCCGCCTAACCTTCGGACCTTTTGATGTGATCGGCGGGCGAAGCCCCGTTTTTATATTTTAACGTCTTCTTTTCATTTTGTCGAAATTCCCGAGGTGATCGCCACGTTACTGACTGGTATTCACCTTCTATAGTGAACGCAATTATTTTCCTTGCGCCTATTTCGGCGTTCGACGAATGGCTTACAGAGGACCCCAACGTTAATCGCTTGGTAAATAAACTTTAAATAATTCTGGTCGTTGAGATCAGGACGGAAATAAGTAGCAATTGCTGATGATTCCCCCCTTCTTTAAAAAAAATCCTTTATTAGGAGGACACATTCGATCTCTGGAGTACCATCTGCGGTAGCCGCCTTCTCGCCTCAGTCGAGTTCATACTTTTCCTTAACAAGTACGACATCCTACGTGCCAAGCTCCGCGCAGGTGCTCGATTCGCCGATTACGTCGTGAATTACAACGACGAAAACGGGAAGAAAAATGACGCTGAGAGTATCGCGAGATGTGAGTGCCAAACCTGCACATGGAGATATTCTCATCGTTGACGTTTTTATTTATTGACTCGATTCGCTCGGAAAGACATGCTAGCGACGTTTAATGCTGCGCATAAACAACTGTCACCTAAACCGCGCAAACTGCGCACTTATCTTACATCTGTTATTGTGAGCCACCGCGTTTTCGTGAACCGAGAAAATCAGGAACTCCCGCTCATTCGATCTATTTCTAATTCTGAAAGGATTCTCGCGCCACGTCTAAAGTGGTCCACCATAGTGAGTGCTCCTTCATCAGCGTATAATCTACTCTACTTACTTTGGATTTGCAGTACGCGAGCAGGTATTAATTGGATATCTCACAGAGAGCTCTGTTATTTGATGAGATTCGTCCATCCATCTTTTGTTCTCCAGTGAGTATTTGACTATTCGGACACAAGTTCATAATACTAAAATCATTTCTGGTTATCCCAGGGGGGAATGTAGCGACCCACCTTTACATACGTACTGCTCGTTGGGCCGTGTAGCCCACCTTTTCTGTGCACGTACTTTTTATTCTACTTTCGGACATCGAGTGTCACGTCTAGTTTTTGCGTAGCATTGATTGTTGTTCGGAGAAATACAAGGACATCATTGGAACGATGCTGCAAAATTATTAATCCCATTTCATTGGGAGCGAAGCTCCCATTTACACGGATAGGGGCTCCCAAAAAGCTATCACGTGATGTGTTGCGTGTGGCTGTGTGGCCCCCCCCCGTGAGAACTGCCCATGATGGTGCGTGCCTTCGAGGTACGTAGGTCGTCTCCCCTCTCTTTCTTTCCCTCCTTCCGCAAAAAAATCCTGAGCCCAGCAAATAAATCTTGCACTTTGCTTGCAAAAAATATAATAAAAATATTTGTGGAGCGAATTACCAGGATAGGGTTCCCAAAAGTCTATCATGGAGGTTGCCCATCCCGTGAGAACACATTATGCTGCGAGCCGCTGCATGTATGCTTGCTTCCTCTTTCCTCTTCCTTTCCTCCTTCCACACTTGACCTCCTGATCTTAGCAAATAAAATTTTCACTTTGCTTACAAAATTAAATAAGGGCCAGTGAGAAAAATTTTGGACTTACCGGCCTCCCTAAAGCGTGTCACGTGACCTGGGACTGGGTGGCCCCTTACATGAGAACTTGCTCTGTGTCGTGGGCCATCCTCTCTGCACATTGAAGCATACAAAAGCTGACATTACTAGTGGAGATTTTAAACCATTACTTTTGGTTTCATCACACTGAAAATATTAAATCAATGGTAATAGAGAGCTAAAATGAAAGAGCTCAGAATAAGCCTTAGTCACACACGCTTCGCTCCCCCCCTAATATGTGGGCACCCCACATATAAATTCATGTTTTTTATAAATTCTCGGGAAGAGAACTCTTCGGTAATGGGCTTTTGGCTTACAGCCACGCTTCGCGCATACATGTACGCTGCAGCCTAGATTCCTCTTCAATAAGTTTTGTTTTTGCACCTTCTTTTTTTTTTTTTTTTTTAATTACTCTGACGTTGACGTCGAAGGTCCACTAGTCCTGTGTGTTTTCTGCGCCCGATATATGTGATTAAAGGCCCTCAGCTTACCAGATGATATATTGTCGGGTGTCTCAGGACGTCCCGTCCAATGGTGATCCTCCAGAACTATTATATAAGCGTCTTTGGAAACCACCCACAGTGACTCGATGCAATCACGCCAACCGCTCAAGAATCTCATGAAGCCTTCGCCGATGCACGTATGCATATCAGGTTGCGGTCAAAGTCAGGAAAGTTTTAAACAGCATTTTTGTCAAAAACCAATTGCATGCCACGATACAGGAAAAATACGGAATCAAACATCAAAAGTCTGGAGAACGTCTCGTCATTTCGAGATAAAGAAAACTAATTGCAGCAATCCTGTAGCAGTGCATATCATTCCGCACACGTTTCGAGCTGGGGCTGCAAAACGAAAGACACGGGATAAGTCAGTGTCAAGGCTACGAGATACCACAAGGCTTACGCATGCCTGAGACTGAAGCCGACCTCCGAACGAAACCCGCCTAGAACCCAACTTGGGGCGTTTGGGGATCGATGGAGAGAGTCCCGAGGGCCGATAATTCCGAGCCCGAGACTGCTCAGGCGCATTTCGCGAGTCAATAGAACCGCATACATCCGCTTCCTTTCCGAGACTAGGCGTGCCTTCGCCAACAATACCAACAACGCGAGCTTTAGCAAGGCCGGCCGTCGTCAAAACCGGCATATAAATCCGGGACGAAGTGCGATTAAGGGCCGTCTGTGTGCGATTACGCGCGGCTTGCAGGAGCGCCGTAGGAGTGCGCGGACCGCTGCCCGCTTCCGTAGCCGAAACGCTTGATGGCGACGTAGATATGGTCGGGATATCCGTCGAAGACAGCGAGCGCTGAAGAGCGAGGCGCGCCTGCTTGAAGGCCGTTCCGCTGGACGTTTCTGCGTTCAGGGAAGGGACGGCGGTAAAGGTGGCCGCCCTAGGGCGTGAACGTGAAGGGAGCAGGGGGAACCGGCCCGAGTCGCTGGGGCTCGGTTTGATCTGAGACGCAGGCACGGGTTCGGGCTTGGGGACGACTGGGCTGCCCGGTGTCGGTGGGGCCTGGGTGCGCCGAGAAGACGGCCAACGCCTAGCCATTATGCCGCGTGGGCCACGCGCTGGCGTGCTTCGAGAGCGATGCAGCGTGCCGATGCCTTCGACATCGCAGCCCGAGTTTCCGAGCGCGAAGAAGATGGCCCTGCGTCTGCGGGTGGGTTGGACGGGAGGCAGCGAAGGAACTCGTTCAAGGGCGGCGGGATCGACGGGTAGGGCTGCCTTTGCGATCGACTTGGTCTTCGGGCGCGTAGTGAGGAGGCGATAGCGGGATGCTCTGGTTTCGACGCGGAGGGGCATGGGCTGCCGCGAGAAAATGGGCACAAAAACGCTCTGCGAAAAAGAAAGAGAAGGGATTAGTCGTCATAGGGCTAAAGGCATTCAAAAGCAAGACGTACGAGTAGGATTCCCCAGCTGGAGAAAACTTGAGCGCAAAGCGCATAGACGATATACGCGCCGATGGACTTGGGAGTCTTGGGTTCTGACTTGGGGAAAGGAGGCATGTTGCGTGTGGTGGTTGCGGACGAAAGTGAAGTGAGCGAGACATGTCGTTAGTTGTTGGATTATATATTGCCTCTGGATGGCTGTGGGGATCCAGCTCCATGTCGCGGATAAGTTCGAAGCAACGGTGAGTCTCAGTATCCCGACGAACAATAACGCCCAGTACCGACTTTTGGCACTGCCACAACGCGTCGGCAGTACGCGAGACTCGGCTCCAAAGACGCATCATGTGACCGTTTACCTGTGGCGGTGTTGCCTTTCCCCCACTGACGCGAGCTTCTGGCTCCTCCTCTCCACACACGAACTCCCGAGCTCAGAAAACAAATGTTTCGCTCTTGCTTACGACGCCAGTTGAGAGAAATATTTGGACTTACCAAGCTCTCAAAATCCATCAGGTGGCCATACTGTGACCCTCTCCGTGAGAACTTGTCGTGATGACTTGCTCTTACAAGCTCTTCCTCTGCACATTGGAGCATACGTAGAAGTGCTCAGATTAAGCCTTGCTCACACATGCTTCGCTAACCCCTGATATGTGAACACCCCACATCTCCGATCATTGTTTTATAATATTCCAAGGATGTGGCTTGGAACCATACCGTTGCGCTGTTGGCCCAGACTGCCCTTGCTGATGTCTTGAGTAATTATGCTGCTGCACTCTTAAAGTCTCAACGACAAGTATGCTGCAACGGGTAATCATGGATAGAAAGGTCTCAGATGATTATGAGTCAAAAAGGCGTGCCCTTGGAGGAGGCTGTGGTTTTCATCGATGGACAGTGATTCGACACTGAACGACCTGTACGTACTCCTATACAAACTCGAGTGCAGATGATTATAAGTGACTGCAATCATGTTCTCTAGGAAAGAAAGGAGAGTAAGCGTGGGTTTTTGGGGGGTAAATTGCCCCGCATGGCGGTGGCTGAAAGTCAAACCGTAAGGGCGCTTGGACCTGAGGCCTGAGCACCTGTGGCTGTCAGTGTTGCTTCTACAACGAGTTACCAGCCTCTTGCTGATACTCCTATTGTCTCCAAGAATGCTGTCCAAGCACACACTCCGAGGCCACTGCGAAGTTTTTTAACACGCCTTGCGCTTAGACGTTCGGTGGCTTAGATGTTGCTTTCAAAGGTGTATAAATACAGGGTTGTCGAAAGTGATGGACCTCACTGACTAGCGGGCACATTCGTCTAAGGTTCACCCCACTCTCACACGAAGGATCTCCCATCTGCCCGTTGTCAACAATGTCTTCGAGTCGCACTTCTAGCCAGTGTATCAAGCGGATGAGTTTCTGCGACGACTGTAACAAGATTTACTCAAGCACTGAAATTGAACGACACAGACTGATCCACGATCCTAACGCGCCGTGAGTTTTCTTCTGTTCTTTTTATTAAAACCAGTCAATTTGATGAAGAGGCATTTTTCTGCTCAGGAGATATCCTTGTCCATATGAAGGATGCAACTATGCTCCTCTTCAGTACTACAATCTCAAGCATCATATTCTATCCACCCAGTAAATTTTCATATTCCTACCAAAAGCCAATGGCTAATTCAGTGTCTAAACAGCGAGAAGATAGCCCGGATGAAGTGCAGAGCCACTTTCTTCTGCGAAGAGTCCTTTCGCTGCTACGGGACTCGGGTAAACCACGAACTGCGTGAGCATGGTTACTGCCATCCGGTCTCTGCGACCAGATCTCGAGTCCACTGGCTAGTCGAACAGCACACTGGCGCAGAAACATCGACTACAGGGAATTTCAAATTCGAAGATGGTCTTGTCGAGCTACCGGTTCCCGGCGCTGCGCCTGCTGGGGCTATAGGGCCTGCTGAAGAATATTCCACACTTCAGATTGAGCACGCCGCTAAAGCTTTACTGCGATTGAAGTATGCGCGAACTGTCTCTGACCGGCCTCATTCTTCTACCCATGCGACTATTCCTAACGATCCGCGCTTCCACGATCTCAACTTGGGTGTACCCGGGCGCAAGCCGGCAGCTTCTCCTACGAACGAGAGTCTCCGGTCCAGCTCAGGCTTTCCTATCTCCTCTGAACGTCTCTGTTCCAGCTCGGGAGAATTTGCTAATCCATGTGCTGAGCGACAAGCTTAGTTTTCTGCGGAATAGCCCGGGCTGCTCCACGCAATGCAGTCAGCGGTACCAGGATGGTTCTAAGGGTGGAAGGCTACTCCATGTCTACTGTTTCAACAAAGGGAAGTTGAACGGAGCCGCTGAGCGGTTCTAGCTCCCTTGACTATATGCGTATTTATTCATTAATCGGGTTCAATCTCAACAACATACCTACATGCTTTCTCTCATTTATGCTGTATGACAATTTTTATCCGTGAATGTGTTATGTGTACGTTGCGAAGTTTTGAAAAATAAATTTTCTTGGGAAAATCACGATTGACACGTGGCGGAGGTTGAAGTTCAGTTTGTTGTGTGGTGTTGTGTACGCGTCCAGTCACGCTGCGGCGTTTCAACCTTGAAGTCCAGTCGCAACCGACTCGTCTCTTGCCTTCTAACCACTATCATCGCGCCCCGACACCGTTTCTGCCACTTCTGTTATGTCTTATGCACCTCTCGACTCATCTTTTGCATCGCCCAAGACGATGCGCGCGACATCGATTTCCGAGCGCCGTCCTCTCGCGCCAGTCACCCCTCAGCGTACTAACCGCGGACCCAAAATGCGCGCCGCGTCTTCGCCACTCACCCCGTCTAACTCAAGCACCATTTCCAGTCCCTTTACGCCCATCACGAACGTCTACTCTTCCTCGTCCTCGCTCGTCTCTCCGGACTCATCCGTGTCGACCAAAGTTGAGTTCTCGCCAGAGTCCGCCAAGTCAAAGACGCGAAGCCCCGCCGATGCCACCAACAACTGGAGATCCCGTGCTAAGGAAAACGGAATAAAGGTTGATGCTGCAGACTACTCTTATGGTGGGCTCTTTTTGCACATCACTTTCGTTCACGCTCGCTTAACTATGTTCTATCTAGCCGATGCGATGAACTCTAGCGGTACGTATATGCTCGCCATTTCTCGCTATGTACTCTAAGATATCTTTGCAGATGGTGTCCCTGTTCCATTCCTCACGACTCATAGACGCCCTCGTCAATCATTATTCCAGACCAACTCCTCCGACAGCACTGCTTTTATCTCCCCGAAAACCGCACGCATGCCCGTCGTCGATGGGGCAGTTACTGCTCCACTTCTGTCTACTTCAAGCCTGTCTTCTTCTCTTCTCAGTACACCTGAACCTGTTCGGACTCTTTCTGGGTCGTTCACCTTGGCCACCCCATCTCCTCGTACCTCTTACGCTATTGTACAGAAGCTTCGACAGCGTGGAAGCCTCACTGATCCTGCGCGCCCTCGGAGGCGTCATATATCCGGCCCAATTACAGTGAGTTGTGGGCCTTTTTCATAAGAGTTTTTTTGATCTCATTGAAGCATTATAACACAGGGTGAAGCCTTGTTCGACATAGATGAGAATGCACCTACGGAATCTCCCTTCCCGCAATCGTTCGATTCACCCCGTTCCGCTACTGTGAATGATGAAAGCTTTTCCACTAAAAGATGCGTCTCTGCGCCCTTTATCGCTGGCCGATTCTACGAAGGCATGGAGAATGATGACGACGACGACGACGAACTTGAAGATGACGGGCTACCCAGCGCTCCCAGGTCTTCGAGACTGCGACCTACTAAATCCGTCTCGTCACTTCCCCGTCCTGCGTCTCCAAAGGACACATCTACCAATGAAAAGGCGTGCTCGGTTTGCTCCGCATCTTCATCGCCGTTGTCTACTTTGATTCCTTGTGAACACCTGATCTGCTCCTCCTGCCTCACTGGTGCGTTGAACATAATTGGCGAGAAGGACATGCGTTGCGCTACGTGCGATAAGCCGGTTAACGACTTCAAACTTCTCACCCCTTTAAAACTCGGTATCGGGAATATCGACGAAGCTAACAAGGACGATGTGAAGGAATCGAATGAAGATCAATCGATGAAGTTGCTTCCAAGTGCTTTTGAAGAGCTTTCAGTTGGGCTCGACGATGTGGGCAAGAACAAAGTGCGCTTCGAGAGGGTTGCCAATGAAACTGCATCTCCAAGCGTTTCTTCCTCTTGTGACGATGAAAACGTGGTCGTTCTCCGTATCGATAACGTTCCCTGGGTATGTTATCTACGGTCTTTATATCGTCTTGTGTCTCTAATTCTATTGTTCTCAGGACGTCACACCTCCTTCTCTTGTTGAGTTTTTCAGTCCGTATGTCGCTGTTCGTGCGCATATACTGCTCGATCCGAAGGGCAAGACACTCTCGCACGCATATGTTGAGGTTCCTGCTGGCGACGCACGCAATGCTTTGCGTTCTGTGCAGAATAAAAGTCTTGGGAAGGGAAGGAGGTTGCGTGGTGTCACAGTAACTATGAGCAGCCAGGGCGAATTGATGCGTGCAGTAAGCTCACTCCCAATTCTCATTAATATGTCGGCATATTGATTGGCTGTTGTCCCTAGCTATTCCCCAGTTGGCTTGGAGGGTTCGAGGGAACCCATCCGACACTTGATGGCCTCGACCAACCTGCTGTGCTTCGTACTCTCGAGAACGGGCTCATCACACTGCCTGAGATTGACGGCTTGGTCGCTCTTATGAAAAATCCTAAGGTACGTGCATGTCACGCTGCTAAATATGCAACTCAGCTGAAAGTCCGCACGATGTAGTCTCATTTCCTGAAAGTTCCGACGCTTCCCTTCTATACGCTCGTGTCCATCCTTTCGAAATTCCCTTCTGACTCGGATAGTCGTGTATTTTGGAGTGCCAGACTCCGAGACGTGCTTTATGGTGTGTTTTACTGCTAAAATCGCTGTCTTTATATGTTTGTATGCTAAGGTCTTCTCCGGTTATCTCAAAAAGAACTTACAGATGGTACGCCCTGAGTTTTATCGTCTTAATCTGTCATTCATCTAACTTGTATACGAATTCAGCTGCTTGCGACTTGCTGGTAGAACGCATACAGTCAGACTTCCACGACCAACGTGTCCTCAACATTGTAGTATCAACTGCTGTCAATTGCAGAGGTAAATGCCCGCATATTCATTGTTTCCCGATCGATGTTTGAATACTCTACTTCAGTTTTCACGGATGGTCAACGTCTTGGTCTTTTCGAGAAAATGATGGACGCAGTTGCTGCCAAGGGCGGCCAGCTTACCTGCACGGCTCCTAAATCCCAGCTGTCCTTGTCCATCTCAACAACTCTGTCTTGTCAATCGGACGAAGCCATTACGCCGGATGATAGTGTGTCCTCTCTTTCTGGCGCATGTGGTCCTGGTGGCCGCAGTCAGCGCAATCTCGGCTACGGCAAGCCGTCGACGATGCGTAGGAACGACAACGCGTTCGTCTCAGGCAATGCTCCCATTTACACTACCTCGCCGCAAATGAATTTTGCTGGTTTGGCGTTGCCACAGATCAACGCTCCGCCTGGGCTCAACTTCGGGAACTTCAACATGGGATTTGGTATGCCATATGCCATGAATAGCCCGCCTCAGAGCCCATATGATGTGCTTGCACGCGAGTTCAATGTCGAGCCTGATCTGGTAGCAGCCCTCGCCCAAAGGCTCGTCTACACGGGTCAGGGCGCACTTCCTCAGGCTATGGGAGGCTTTGCATACGCGAATGGGAGAATGTAACAAAAAAAAAGATCCACGTCTCATAGATGCCCTTGACGAACGGATGACTTTCTTTACCCTCGGTTTCTTAAATCGCTTATTTTTTGATGCCTCTGCATTCATCGATTCTCCACGTCTCATTCACGCTATTATTCATTATGGTTCACTCATTCCAGAGGCCAGATCATGGCGCATATCATTGCTCATCACACGACGCTGTTCTGACGATTTTTTTGTTCATGTTCTTTTCACCCATGGTTTCTTCTCATCCACTTGGTCGCCGATTCCTGGTCATACAGATCAGACCCGGTGTTGCTCATCGCTGTCGTATTATGCTGTTGTACCACCAAGACTTTGCAATATGGTAATGCTAACCATAATCATGCACTCGTAGCTAAATGCACGCTGTCAATAATCATTCAAGTTTCGCAGACTTTTATAAAATGGCTTTATTATTTATTTCGGTTTTTGGTGAGCTGTAACTGCCGTGCTGTGCACATATGTACCGTGTAAGGCATTTCTGTATGGAATTCCGCGGATTTGCCGGATCGACAGCGATATTGAGGCGCTGCCTTGTCCAACCGCGTGTACTCATACCTGCACAGGCTGTTGTTGCGCTGTCGCCGTTGGTGCGGCCGTGTTGCTGGGAAGAGCTATGTGTCGTCAAACAGCACGTTATCTGTGAACGGGTTCGGCTTGCCGGTCGTCTCGAGTGAGCAATCGAACTCATTTACGGCAATTTGGCAATCCCTCAAGAGGAAGTCCGTGTCAGTGCGTGCGGCGCAACGTGATGGGCACAGGTCCCTTCATTGTTGGCCGCTCTTTCCAATTTGCTTTTAATCTCAGTTCAATCTGCTTCCCAGGTTGCTCCTCTCTGAAAGGCTCTCTAAGCTCTTGGGCTGATTCTCGTTCTGCTTGAAGTTGAGCTATGGTGCGATAGGTTTATTGAAGATTTACTTCGGAATACTCATCTGCGGGTGTTATTGGTACCTGCCCTAGTCTGGCGACCTTCCAGAACCAGCGTCATTGTATGGTTACACCCCTACAACGAGCGTGTGCTTCACCTTCATAGTTCTTTTCGCAGTCTCCGCAAGTAGGTTCTACGATATCTATTGAGCTACGCGAGTCTGATTATATCCTTCTCAGTAATCCATGGATGTGAGGCGGTCGCTTTCAGGCTTTGGTGGTTTCTGCCACTCGCTTGTCTTGCAGCTCTAGCAGAAGTTTTTGGCTGGTTAGGCAGACTGTGGTCTAGTTTTGCACCTGCATCTCTCACGCCATATACTATACAGTACGTACCCTCCAAACCCTCCTACAGTCCTGAGCAGTAATCGGTCGTGCACTTAGAATTTGCGCCACGGTCATTGCGCCGACCCCATTGATCGCTTCCAACTTTATGATCCTGGGCATGTTAATTCGGCATCTTGGGGAGCAGTTTAGTCGACTCTCTCCGAAGTTGTGTGAGTAGACCCATAACGATTGCTTGTAAACCCGATGTACTGCTATGTTAACATGTTTTTATAGATTCTATAATATTCACTTCATCCGTAAGTTTCGCGTGCCTGTGACAAAGCCGGTCCCCAATGATAGATAACAGGATGTCGTTGCTCTGTTGATCCAAGCATACGGCGGAGCAACAGCTTCCAGTGCTGTGAGTAAGGGGGAGGACCCAGAACGGTAAGCAGACAACTTTGTACTTCAGCTACTATGAGCCTAATATTGCCCAGCGGAGGTCATATCATGCTCATTGGCATAGCCATCCAAATGGGTGAGATAATAGCGATGACTTCCGTTTATAAAATCTGACAAGACTCCTTTAGTCGCAATCACTTTCTACGTGATCCTTGCTACAGAGTTTTTCGTCCAATTTTACACGAGAAGGCCTGTTCGGTTACGCAGCTACCTGTCAGTAGACCCCTCGAAGAAACAAATACATCGAAAGATGCAGTGGATGATCTTCGGACTTGGGTTCAGTACCGTGTGTCTTTTTATTCGGTACGCATTTTTCTCTCCAATCTGACCGTTGAATGGGGCGACTAATGACAATGACTACATAGAACGGTGTACCGGACGATAGAGCTAGTGAACGGATTTACGGGAAGGATCATTCGCACTCAGGTATATTTCAGTAAGTCAAAGAGCGAGGCTAGGCACTCGGCGCAGACTGATCTCCGCACCTATCCTATAGATGTACTCGACGGCGCCATGGTGGTCCTCGCGAGCTACACACTCAATCTATTGCATCCTGGATACCTGCTGGCTGATGTGATTGAAGAAGAAAGGAAAGCGAAGAGCGTGGGTAAAGACGGTTTACCATTAGTTCGGGTTGAGAGCTATGAAGATTCTTTCCTTGGGTCTAAGAGAAGCAGCATGCACACTTAAGAGGTTTGGAGAGGTCAGGCGGACATTACCATGCTTTACCCGGTCCGTTTCACTCGAGAACATTTTCCTTCCTTTAGCATTGCTTGTGATCATGAAGTCCGGACTCTTTTTCATATTCATCCTTCCCACGAACCTTTCGATTCGGAAACTATATTTAGAATCAAGATGGCTGAGATGACATCTCACTCATACTCATATCTGGCAATCAGTGCTTCAAATCCTGTAACTGTAACTGTTCTTCGAGCGCTAATCTCAAGACGACGTAGCCTCTTCAGAATGACAGAGAACGAGCAAGCCAGTACGGATGATGGGAGTGCCGGCGCTGCGAATGGCTTCAGTCCTTCCCTATTTTCACCATCTTCAGAAGAAGTCGAGTTCTTGAAGGACCAGACTGGGATACAAAACGAGGACGAGCTCAGACAGCACGTGTTGTCCGTGCAGAAAGAAGCTTGGAACGTGAGTTGCCGATTCAAGTTATCTTCTGAAGTCGACGAACCATCCCGAGACCTACCAATGGCTTTGCATAGGTGGTTCATTACAACTGCATTAGATCCTTTGGGTTTACAAGGCGAGTGCAGGATTGAGACATTGCTTCCTCTCATTCATACTAATATAATGTGACTGATGGCCAATAGGCTGAAGATTTCGCGCCTACCTGCTTATCGGGATCTCCTGACGTTAGGAAAAGAGAGGGCGGATGCGATATTCATCGACTTCGCTTGCTGCTGTGAGTCTCTGAGTACTAGTAATGTAGTCTATCGAAAGCTTACCGTCTGCTACATACCTTTGTTTTGAAGTCGGAAATGATGCCCGTAAAGTAATTGCGGACGGTTATCCGCAAGAAAATGTGCTAGCATCTGACATAGAGAAAGGTAACTTCCTAACTTCTCTTATGAATAATTGAAGCTTAATGGGCTTTAGCGTTTTGGGGTCTCGGGCATAAACTTTTCAAATCCACTCCGGAATCCTTCCGTATTCCATTTATTCCCGGAGACGTCTTCGATCCCTTGCATATAGCGCCTGCGCAGCCTTACTACTCACCTCCTACCACGCCTCGCCCGACTCTCTCGATGCTCACCTCTTTGACACCACTGCAAGGCTATGTCTCCGCAATCCACGTCTCGGCCTTCTTTCACCTCTTCGACGAGGCTGAGCAGCTCACCGCAGCGCGGGCGCTCGCGTCTCTGCTTTCTCCCCTGACAGGATCAATGATATTTGGCGCGCATAGCTCAGCGCTAGTCTCGGGCCTGCGGGAGACGCCGAATGTGCGTGGGAGGCACATATACTGTTACAGTCCTGAGGACTGGCGCGCGCTCTGGGATGGTGTGATATTTGCGAAGGGGACTGTTGAAGTAGAAGCGGCGCTTGTTGACTCTGCATCTTGGCGCGGACGAGTCCACACAAATGAAGCGGATTTAGGGAAGGAGACAATGTGGCGTTCGATGGTGTGGCACGTAAAACGGGTCTGAGAAATCAATAAAATTATTCATGTCAAGTAGGTATTAAGATATTTATCCTAGTATGTTGTTTTCTCCTTCTAGTACTATGTATGAACGTCGTAAACTCTATATGAAAAGTGTGGCTGTTGGTAACAACCAACAGCCACATCGAAGTTGGGCACGTAAGGCGGTTACTAAATTGAAATCGACGCCACATCGTCTAAGTTCTCCTTGTATTCTTCCCACCTCCATCTTACACACGTCTAGTCACCTAGTAATTTGGCACTTCTCGAGGAGGATTGTGATTCGCTTTCAGGACTGTACGTATTGTATATGCCATTACGAAAGCTCTAGAAGCGCTTCATCAACGTGTTTTAGGCTCTCGCCTCAGGACGCCGATCATTTCGTAACCACCGGACGAGTGAGCAGCTATTCCCACGGAGAAGCTTGGATCACATCCATTTAAGCGATACGCGTCCGACGCGTCTCATTTTCCGTCTCTTTCTTCAACTGCAACCACCACAGCCACGCGTCATCCATCCGTCTTTCTTCGCTCATCATCGTTGTTGACGGCGTCGGCAGGCAAAGATGAGCAATGACGAGGTGCTCGCGCTCGCAAAAAGGCAGTTAGGTCTGCCGACTAATGCTAATGTACGCGCCTCTTTCTTGTCTGAGGGCTTGCCCTGCTAATTTGCCTCGTAGAATGCATCCATCCCTACGTCGTATCTCGCTGTACTGAAAGCCCATATATCAATCTTTCCGGAAGACACAAATGTACGTGCCTCTTCGTATCGTCGTCGACTTTGTTGTCGTCGCGCGCCTATTGCCTGCAGTGCGCACAGCTTTGTGCGATGTGCAATAAACGCGTTTGTTGCGCGCTTCGAACGTGAACTCGAAGTCTTACTGACACCTGTTCCAGTTCTGTATTATAGCACAGCCAGGCACCGGATGTAAGTACATTAAAATAAGTTTCATTTGGCGGTTCCTCATATGCCCTCAACATAGTCGGAATTGCTGTATGCCTGGAAGATGGGTGCAACCAGGCAAGACTTCCCCTAACTAAGAACAAGGATATTTCCGACGGCGGAAAGAAGGATGGAATCGGGTCTTTAATGGAATACAGGGTACGTCGCAAATTAACGCTCACCGAACTCAATAATCAAGTGGCTGCAAAGGCACACGTTAACTTGCCCACACACAAATCGAATCGCCGTGCCCGTCTTTCGAACGCGTCGAGTCCAAATCGCTCACCGAGGAGAAACAATGTACGTTTTCTGTACAAAAACATTTCTGCGTCCTCGCTAATAGCATATATAGAGCAACTCGCAAAGTGGCTTGTCCGCCCCAGGGACGCCCGGAAATACGAGTAGACCGAGGTTGAACCTTCTGCGTGCCCTAGATGATGACACTCAGTCCCAATTGTTATCTGCGTTGGCCTCGAGCTCGAGCTCCACTCTGAGACCTAGCCACACATCTAGGATTTTTGCCGCTTCCAGACAATCTGCTACTGCGGATGCGCTTGCATCGAGTGTTTCCAATCCTAGAAAGAGGCTATCTGAGGGTGTACCCTGCTGGTCCCGAGAGCGTCGATTCTGACAAGGAAGCAAATCCGCTTATCCGCGAAGTACGGAGCCTTCCCAAGAGCAACGCATCTAGGACGGCCAGTGCATCCCGGTTGACATCGACCAATGTTAAGGCCGAGAACTCGCCGAAGAGAGTCAAACTTGAAGAAGCGAAAATTCCTCTGGCATTTCATGACGAGAATCGTTCTTCTGGAACTCCCGCGATGACAAGGGCTGTCTCTTCCTCTGCCATGCCTACGATTCCCTCTAAGATTGTGAAGACAGAAGATTCTGGAACTTTGCCTTCGGTGACTTTGGAGGAGACGTCAGTCAAGCTCATGGAAACGAATGCCCAGCTGAACGACTACAACATGTTAAGGCGGAAGCTGATGAACAAGCGCCGGCGCTCGGCCAAAGAAAATAGGAGTCTTCAGGAGACGGAGAAGCGTATCGCCGGATATACGAGGACGAAAGAGCATTGGGAATCTATATTGCGCGCGCCACAGCCGAAGCAAGAACCTGCTGACCCTTTGGTACTCAATCCTGTTCCCGCTCAGCCCCAGGCTGGTCCGTCAAATTATATGGCGGTCTCATCGCGAGCTGCGCCATCCAGAGGAATAAGCCCGTCGTCTCCCGCGAGTGCATATAGTCACGAACCGCAAATCACCGATGCTGCTCTCGAAGCTATGAAACGTGATTTTCCTCCTGGCCAAGTTTCCGATGCCCCAATTGCCTCGAGCTCGAACGTCCAGTTACCATCGGCGCCGCCTACGCCGTTGCAGATACAGATAGCAGAGGATCTCATGTTCGAGGCAATGGAACGCCGCTCATGTTCTTCGAATATTCTAAACCCGCATTCGCTTGGAGGCATTGCCTCGCTCTACGGAGATTCAGACGATTATGAGAATCCATACGATACGAATGGAGATTGGCACGGGCGTGGCAGGGATCAATTCAGAGGACCTGTCGCGAAGGCTGGAGAGTGGGGCATTATTCTTTTGTTCCCTTGCAAAAACATGGTGCTAACTAGGCTTTAGTCTCCAGCAGTTCTTCCAAGAAGCTGGAAACGCTGATTTATTCGACGGAAATGCGGCTGTGACAAGAGCCCTGAAGAAGCTCGGCCTTCCGGATCTCAACACGCCATTCAAGGACTTGGCAGTCACTTTAATGCCTCATCAAGTAATCGGGGTCGGCTGGATGCTTGACAAAGAGAAAAGCGTCAATAAAGGTGGAATTCTGAGTGACGAAATGGGCCTTGGAAAGGTTCGCGCGCATTTACGATGCTAGTTATACTGAACTAATCTCGTTGATTTCCTGAAACAGACGGTTCAAATGTAATATATATATATTCTTTTTCACACTACCTGCGCGCGACGCTGACTTTTAATCTTAGGATTGCAATGATGATGGCGAACCGTTCGGACGATCCTGCGGTGAAGACAACGCTCGTAAAAACTCAGTAATTAATCGAAGGATAGTGTTTAATGCTGCTCTTTCTTTAGATAGTCGCGCCTCTTGCGCTACTGGGCCAATGGAAATTGGAGATCGAAATGAAGACTGAGGACAGACTCACTGTTCTGATTTATCACGGCTCTGGTAAGACCAGAAGTAAAAAGGATCTACAGAAATACGACGTGGTTTTGACGACTTTTGGGGTACGTTTGTTTCGATGCACACGTCTTTCTTATTCTCTGAACGAATTATCCTTCTAGACTCTAGCTTCAGAGTGGCCTGATCCCGAAGCAGAAGAGAAGAAGAAACAGCAGGAGAAGAAGGGGAAGAGAAAGAAGGCTGAGTTCGTCACGAGCGATAGCGAGGAGGAACGCGAGGAAAAGAAAAAGAAAAAACGTGCGTCGACCTCTTTACCTAGGTGCTCCGTACTTACCACTTGAACTATCTTTCGTTAGTCGGAATTATGATGACTATGAGCGTAGGTCATCAGATGTAATTGATTCATTCCCATGTCTTAATTGTCTCCAGTGGTACCGAGTGGTTCTAGATGAAGCTCAAAATATCCGCAACAAACGAACTCGTAAGTGGGATAACAATTACCGCAATGAATATTCCCTGACATCTGACAATATTTTAGGCGTGTCGCGAGCCGTCACAGAGCTCATCTCAACTTACAGATGGTGTCTGACTGGGTAAGCATTGATTCATAAAGGAGAGTTTTCAGAATACCAATGTCATACGATCTAGGACCCCAATCACTAATGGCCTCGGTGATGCATATCCTCTCTTCCGCTTCTTGCGAATCACGCCGTGGCACGGTGAGTAGTGCATAAGAGTACTAGTCAACGGCGTTGTGAGATTGTTCTAAAAATTCGCAGACTGGGCAGAGTATAACAGTCATATCACGCTTTTTGAAAAGAAATCTTGTGCGTGTAACTTTTTTCATCGCAAGCAAGGCCAATTTGACTTACGCAGGCTTTTTACAGCTTCCGTCGCTGTCAGAAGGCTGCAGGCTATCTTCGGGACGTGCCTTCTCAGGCGCAAGAAAGATACCCTTCTTGATGGCAAACGGCTCATCGAACTTCCTCCGAAGGACGTACGGCTTTGCAAACTTGAGTTTACTCCGGACGAACGAGACATCTACAAAATGGTAAGTTACATGCTTGATATTACTTGCTTCGTACTGATACTATCTTATCTTTCAAAGGTTGAGACGCGAAGCCAGCAGGTCTTCAACAAGTATCTTCGCGCAGGCACAGTTTTGAAGAACTACATGCACGGTACGAGCAATTCGAAAAACATGACCGAATGACTACTCATATACTTTTAGTGCTTGTGATGCTGCTTCGTCTTCGTCAAGTCTGTTCTCACACATCGCTCATCACCGAGGGGGAGGATTATATTATCGACGACAACCTCGAGAACACAAACGAGGATAAAAGAGACGAGCTTATTCTCGCTCAAACACTCCTGGGTCGCGAGTTTGTCACCAAGCTCAGATCCAAGCTAAAGGACGTAGCGATAGAACGAATGGCTGCGGAGAAAGAGGTGCGCTCACTTTCTCACATCAATGATGAAGTTAATTTGGTTTCATTTAGTCTCAAGATGCGACTGTCGAGAATGAAGATTGCCCCGTTTGTTTCGATCAATTCACCGATGCGGTGGTGACGCCGTGCATGCATTTCTTCTGCCGCGAGTGCATCAGTAAGTGTGGCCTACACACTTGCTATATCGCTTTCTAACTAGAATGTAGATGCTGTCCTTGCTACCCAGCATATCATGGATGCTGGGCAGCCAAACAGGTACAAGCCGGATGAACACCCATGTAAGTTTTTCGTGCCTCACAATCCGCACGTTCGTTGATAAAGTTATTCCAAAGGCCCTTCCTGCCGTGCTCCTATCTGCAAGAGCAAGTTGTTCTCCCGCGAAGCATTCGAACCGACCGATGAAGATTTGAACATTGACGAAAAGCCCGTGAAGTCAGAGTCGAAGACCAAGGGAAAGATGCGTTCATACGCGACTACAGAGGACGAGGATGAAGAGATGCCCGACATCCAATCTTTATTGTCATCCCAAGACGCCAAGGGCAAAACTAAGGCCAAGGCGAAGGGCAAGTCCAAGATGAAGGCGAAGCCAAAAGCCAAGCCGAAGAAATCTCAAAAGCGTGCTATAAAGCGAGTTCTCGATCCCGACGAGGAAGGCGAGGGTGACGATGTTGACATGGACGAGGAAAAGGAAGAAGATGGCGATGATGATGATGATGACTTGAGCGATTTCATTGTCCAGGATCACGAGGACGAAGAAGAAAAGGACACACGGTTGGCTTTGAGGAAGAGATTGGGAAAGCGGCGCGCCTCCTCTCCAGTTGACTATCGTGAAAGCGATAGCGACGACGAAATTATTATCTCTCGTAGGCAGCCGAGAGGCTCTTCTGTGAACAATGGACCGATCAAAGTGTTATCGAAGATGCTTCCCTCGACGAAGATGATGGTTTGTCATTACCTTCCTTCTGATTATCGGACACTCCTAATTTTTTGTCATAGCATATGATGGAAAGCTTGCAGAAATGGTTGAAGGAGCACCCTGATGAGAAAGTACGTACGTAGACCTTCCGCGATGCATCATCTCACAAACAATCCTACGTTTCAGACTATGATAATCTCTCAATGGACTCAGTGCCTCAAGCTAGTCTCAGACTATCTCTACTCCAAGGATTTCAAGCACGTTATGTACGTATTATTTCACGTAGCTCTTATCTGTATCACGGATTGAAGGCGATATAAAGGTTTCAAGGAAACATGTCCCGCGAGAAGAGAGATTCGGCAGTGCGAGCTTTCATGAAGAACAATGGCGCCCGTGTCATGTTAATGAGCTTGAAGTGCGGAGGAGTCGGTTTGGTATGTAAGACAGTAACTGTCCCAAGTAACTACTTCTGACCACGAAGCGTCGATATTTCATAGAACTTGACCCGTGCAAACAGTAAAAACTCATTTACTAATGGCCAATATTATTTCTAACAATGTCTTTAAAAGGGGTTATCTCTCTCGATCTCGGATGGAGCGAGGCTGTCGAAAGCCAGGCTTTCGATCGCGTCCACCGACTGGGACAGACACGCCCCGTAGTTGTCGAGCGCCTTGTTATAAGCAACACTGTTGAAGATCGTGTGCTTGCCCTCCAGGAGAAAAAGGTAGATACGACATTTGCTTTGGTTTCGGTGTTAGTTTTTATCCTGGCTCATGCGTCATCGTCACGTGTAGAAAAACCTTGCGGATGGCAGCCTTGGAGAAGGAAAAGGAAAAAAGATTGGACGTGAGTGTTTCGTTCAAAGCATCAGTCTGCTGCCCCTCAATCTGATCGTTTTACAGGTCTGAGTGTGCGTGAGCTAGCAAACTGTGAGTCTTTCAAGACCGTTTTGGTCGTCACTGTCTGATTGCCTTTGTAGTGTTTGGTCTTGATCATTCGGGTCGCCTCCTGGAATAGATACCTATCGGAACAACGAACAGATAACTCACATAATTCACTTTCAATCAACTTTCGAGTCGTTGTGCTCGCTTATAATCAGCAATACCGACTCCTCCCTTTTTTGATACGATACGAAATCCAGTAGATATGCTTATTGGTACATTATGCCTTGATGCTTTGTACAGAAGTCTAGCTATTGCACAGTATTAATGTTATGTTATTGGTCTAAAGGGTTCTCGTGTAGGTCTGAAGTCTGTTCTCGCCTCTGGAAGAAAAGAAAGTCAACTCACCCACTCCCGAGCCACATCTGTGCGCTTATGTAGTGCACCCAAATTGGGAAGTCGGTGCGTATTACGTCCACGACGCGCGACGTGTCCGTTGGACAAGTTGGGAACGACGGCGACAAGCTCTTTCCCATTCTTCCACTTTTCTTCGCACCTTCGTCCTTGGCCGCCGCCGCCCAATATGACCTCCCGCATCAACATTGCCCGCCCGGGGAGCGCAACAAACTATAACGGCTATAGTCCCGACCCGCACGGTTTCGCCAACTCGCGCCCGAACAGCGGTTACCGCGCGGCGAACCCAGACCCAGACAGCCCGCTCGACAAATTGCGCGTCATCTCTTCGCAGGTCGAGGACTACATCGAGATATACTCGCAGCCCCTCAAGCCACACCTGCCCGCCATCGGCCGCTTCCTCATCGTCGTCACTTTCCTTGAAGATGCGTGGCGGATCATGACGCAGTGGGGCGACCAGCTGTGGTATCTGCAGAGGTCCGTATAGACTGCTACGCTGCCTGATGGCGTGTACCGACGCTGTTCTTTCAGGCATAGGAAATTTCCCTGGGGGCTTTCGCACACTTTCCTACTGGTCAATATTATTGTGCGTTTCTTTCTTTCGCCATCCCTGAGCGACGAAATGTAGTGATAGGCTGGCCTCGAGAAAGCTTTAATTCTTCACATTTGACTGTTGTTTCTGCCTAAGCCTCGTATAGCTAATACTTGTCTATTCATTCAGGTAATGCTAGTCGCGTCGGGCGCGGTCATCACCAAGCGACAAACCGAATACGCCGTCATAGGGCCTTCTCGGCGTCGTCGTCATCCAGGGATTTGGCTATGGGCTCATCTTCGACCTCACGTTCTTCCTGCGCAACCTCTCCGTCATCGGCGGCCTCTTCATGGTCTTCAGCGACTCGATGATCAGCAGGAAGAAGCCCTTCGCGGGATTGCCGAGTATCAGCGAGACAGACCGGAAGAAGTAGTATGTGGCGCTTTTCACTGGTCTGTTGTGTGGACGTTGACCTGTTTGGCTAGCTTCCTGCTCGCGGGCCGCGTGCTGCTCATCTTCCTCTTCCTCGGCTTTATCATCCAAGGCCAGTGGAGCATCGCGCGCGTGTTCGTGTCTATCGTCGGGCTCGCCGCGTGCATCATGGTCGCGGTCGGCTTCAAGGCCAAGTGGTCGGCGGCCTTCCTCGTCCTCGTCCTCAGCGTGTTCAACGTCATCGCGAACAACTTCTGGGCCATACACTCCGCGCACCCGACGCGCGACTTCCTCAAGTACGACTTCTTCCAGACGCTATGTGAGTGCCGCGCCGCTTTCCCCTATTCGCGCACGTGCCCTGTGTAGACGCGTTGCTAATCTTAGACTGATACTGATACCCCCTCTTCCAGCGATCGTCGGTGGGCTGCTGCTTCTCGTGAACATGGGCCCGGGCGGCCTGTCGGTGGACGAGAAGAAGAAGGTGTTCTGATTGGGCGGGGCGCGGGGTGCCCGGCGCTCGGCGCCGCTCGAAGGGGAAAAATCATAGGTGTCATTTGGTCATTTGGTCTCGTCTGATGTACATGTCTTCGCTACATAAGTGCTAGTATTCGGTGACTGTCGGTCGATACTCTCGTTCTTATTCTATTGCACATACTCGCGTTGCGGCGGCTTGCGTAGGAGCGCACGAAAGGGCTGAGTTACGTGCGGCACTGTATTCGAGAGATGGCTGGGTCCGGTGACTGCTTGCGTGCTCCCTGAATTGGTTATCGGAGACGAGCATGCTCGGGTTCGCGCTTGTCTCGTTGGACCTCAAGAGTACTTTGCTATATAGCGTTCGAGCTGGCATAAATTGCTGCGGCAGTAGCAGTATGTAAAGACGCGGAGACTAGCGATGTGCATACAATAGTAATACCTAGCCTGCTTATTAGGCGGACGACTACTATAGACTCCAAGTTGGCCTAAAAACAAGTCCCTAGGGCCGAAACCGGTTCATGTGCAATGCGCACATATGCATAGAGAGAAGCATCGACGCGACGCGACGCGATGCGCCTCAGCAGCGCTCGAACACGCGGTACAGGTCCGGGAGGCTCGCGACCTGCACGACGGCGCGCTCGAGCAAGCTCTTCGGCGCGACGAGGTACCTGCGCAGCGCGGGGAACAGCACGTGCTCGACGCGCCAGCGCTCCGCGCGCTCCTCCCGCTCTCTCTCCCCTTCCCCTTCCCCTTCCTCTACCCCCCGACCCGGACCCGGACCCGGACCCGGACCCCACGCCCGCCCCCGCGGCGTAGAAGTACGCGAGCTCGCGGAGCACGGCCGCGAAGCAGCCCTTCTCGTCGGCCCACGGGACCTGCGGGCCCAGGCGCATGAGCAGCAGCGGCAGCGCGGCGAGGTCCGGCGCGCGCCCGCGCAGGAGCAGCGGCACGCTCGCGAGCGCGCCCTCCGGCGTGATGCCGAGCGAGAAGTACTCGTCGAGCATGGGCGCGCTCGCGGTGAGCCGCGCGACGATGCGCTGTGGGTGGGGGTGTTAGTGGGGTGTGCAGAGGGGGAGGGGAAGGGAAGGGACACACGTCGACGACCTCGTCCTCCTCGAGCGCGAGCCCGCACGCCCGCCAGCGCGCGCGCTCTGCGCGCACGGCGAGGCGCACGAGGTGCGCGACGGGCGGCGGCGGCTCGAGGCGCACGCGCGCGAAGTTGCCGAACTGCCGCAGGCCGAGCTGGTAGAAGAGCTCCTCCCTGCGTGCGCCAGCACGAAAGACTGGGGTCAGCACGAAGCGGAGAGGGGGAGGGGGGAGGGATGGAGAGAGGGGACGCACGCGAGCGCGGCGTGGTCGACGAGGAAGAGCCGCGTGCCGTGCTGCACGAGCGCGCGCGCGGCGCGCAGGTCGACGACGCCCACGAAAACGTGCCCGCGCACGATCTCCGTCAGGCCTGTGCGGCGCCGTTGCCATTTTGTTTAGCGCCAACGTCAGCGTGCATTTGGGCGGGGCCACTCACCGGCGTGCTGCGCCACGTGCACCGCGCGCCGCAGGGCGTGCACGGACGCGAGGACGCACGCGGACTTGGCGATCTCGGGTGCGGGGCTCGCCGCGGTGGCGGGGCCGTCCGCCCCGTGCGCCTGCACGCCGTCCGCGGCGCCGCGCACGGGGAACATCGAGTCGAGCGTGCGGTCCGTGCGCGAGACGCGCACCTTGTCCTTGGAGGGCACGGGCCGCGCCTTCGGCGCCGTCGCCGTCGCGGCGACGCGTCGTCGTCGTCGTCGTCGTCGTCGTCGTCATTGGCTCCTGGGAAGAGGCCTTCTCTTTGCCCTTGCCCTTGTCCGACGTGTCCAGCACGCCCCCGGTCAGCAGGGTCTGCGTCTGTGCGCGGGGCAGAAATCACAAATGAGCTTTTCTCCGGGGTGCAGCACAGTGAGCGGGGGGAGGCACGGACCTGGTACGCGAATGCGCGCGAGCGCGCCTGGCCTGCGAGCGCGTGGGCGATGGCGTCTGCGGTGCGCGCGGTGACAGCGTCCTCCGCGAGGAAGTGCACCGCGCGCTTCGTCGGGTGCACGTTCACGTCGACCGCGCGCGGGTCGAGGTCGAGGCTGTCGGGGCCGGGCCGCATTGCGTCAGTAAAATGGGATGTGGAAAGCGAGTGGAGGGGAAGGGAGGTGAGGGGGCGGCTTGCCTGAGGTAGATGAAGGGCGCGACGCCCTTGGGGAGGACGGCGCCGTACACGCCCTCTAGCGCGCGCTTGAGGCGCGGGGACTCGACGAGGCGGTCTGTGCGGCGCGTTAGCCGCGGGAGGAGCAAGTGGATGCAGAGGGGACGCACGGTTGATGAAGAGCAGGAAGACAGGCTTCTTCCCGCGGTAGTTCGCACCCGTGAAGTGCGCCTCGCCCGCCCAGGCGCCCGCGTCCGCGTCGGAGGAAGCTGGGGCATCAGCGGATGTCCCGTCGAGAGAAGAGAAGGACGCGCTGAGGAGCTCGCGCGCGACGCTCGCGCCGTAGAGCAGGCGGATGGCCTGCGCGGTGGACGAGTGCGAGGGCGTGGAGAGGTCGGGCGTGGGCGAGCCGGCCTGCGCGGCGGGGCTCTCAGTAAGGACGAGTGGAGAAAAGAGGGGAGGGGAGAGGAGGGAAGGAGAAGGAGGAGCGCACCTTCTTGCAGACGAAGGCGACGGCCGGGTTGTGCACGGCGTAGCGCGTGACGACGTCGAGGATGCGCGCGTACTCTCGGAGGAGCTGCGCAGCGCGGCGCGCGCGCGGGCGTGTTGTAGAAGAGGTCTTCGGCCTGGGGGTGCGTTCACGTTCACAGACCCTCTTTTCGGGTTAGATAGATGGAGGCGGGAGTGCGTACTGTGATGGTGGTCCCGTCGTTGCCGGCGCACGGCTTCGGGTCGGGCGTCTGGCCGGGCTTGGGGGGCGCGAGGGCGCCGTCGACGTAGCAGGCTCTGAAAGACAAGACAGAAGGTAGGGGGCGTTAGATGCGCAGGGTCTTGCGATGAATGGTACGGACCTCCACGCGCAGCTGTCCGCGCGGGTCTTTGTCACGACGGACAGGTGCGCGACGTGCGAGACGGAGGCGAGCGCCTCGCCGCGGAAGCCGTAGGTGCGCAGCGCGGCGAGGTCGGCGAACGTCGTGAGCTTGGAGGTCGTGAAGCGCTCCGCGAGGCGCGGGAGGTCGGCGTGCTGCAACGCGCGGGGCGGCGTGGTCAGCGCAGACACAGACACAGGTAGAAGAGAGGGACGCACGCGGATGCCGACGCCGTTGTCCTGGACCTGGAGGAGTTTGAGCCCGCCGTCCTTGACGGTGACGCGCACGGCGGAGGCGCCGGCGTCGAGGCTGTTCTCGAGGAGCTCCTTGAGGGCGGAGGCGGGCCTGTGGATGATCTGCGGGACAGGGTCAGTGCTGCGTGCGGCGGGGGCGGGGGCGCGTACCTCGCCGGCGGCGATACGGTTGATGAGGGACTCCTGGAGGCGGCGGATGGGGCGCGGGCCTGGAGGCTCTGGCTCTGGTGGGCGGGCCATGTCTGAGATGCGCTTTGTCAGCTGAGCGCGTTTGCATACACAGGCGCGCATCGACCGGCCCTGAACAAGTGCTGTTCTGTTCTATTTGGGCCTAGAACGACGTCATTGTTGCCCCGCAGTCTGATTGACCTCGCCGTTCCCGCTCGCCACCTCCATACGTACTACTATCACCATCATGGTCAAAGGCTCAGACGTCCTCCTCATCCTCGTCGCCATCGTCTTCCCCCCCGCCGCAGCGGCCTTCATCACAGGCTGCAGCTGCGACCTCCTCATCAACATCCTCCTCACCATGTGCGTCTTCCCCCGCTTTGCCTGTCCTTTCTCCACTCATCATTGTTTATTTTGTTCTGCAGTCTTGGGTACATCCCCGGTCACATCGTAAGTTCTCATACACTTCTTCGGCCGGCCGTCTAACCCTCCCCGCTCCAGCACGCCTTCTGGCTCATCTACAAGAGAATGAAGGCAGAGGAGAGCTACGGCGTCGGCGGCTACCGCTGTGCGTATCCATCTTCCCTCTACGCCACATGTCCTTATACTGAACTCCCCGGCAGACATCGGCAACGGCGGCTACGAGCCGGCTCCACGTCGGCCAGGCGCCGCCCGTCTATGGCGCGCCGGCTGGCGCCCCTGCCAACTACGGCGCCACGCGCTAGATACCACGCACGGCCACTCTACTGCCGTGCCTCTTTCTTCCTTATTGTAACGCAGTTTGAACGGGGGGTTTTTTTTTCTTGATCTATGTCGAGCGGATCCACGTGTTTGGAGCGGTCGGGTGCTCTGTTATATCTTTGTGTTTGTGTAGTAATAAGATCGTGACAGTTGGATTGTCCTGTTATTTTTACAAGACAAAAGAATCGTCTTTTTGTGGTTGCAAAGTCTCGTAAATCCCACAGCTTCGAGCCCAGCAGGTATGGTAATAGCAACATGGATGTATTTCGGCATTTTCAAAAAGATATCAAAAAAGGTGAAAGAATCCCCAGACCTGTCTATTTATTTTGAGGTAGCCCGGGATTAAGGAAGGAAAGATTGTATACTGTCAACGGGACACTTTTGTGTGAATCAAGTCAAATTCCGGACATGGAAGGTAGGATGTGGAGGGTTTGAACAGTTATCTAATATCTACAGTGATGTAAATTTACTTCCTGATTTGGAAGTAAATGTCGATCACTACGACTTTCTACATCCCTCCTTCTCAGTAGGAACAGGGCCATCCAAAGCACCCAGCATGTCGCGAGGCATGAAGTGTTGCAAACCTGAGAATAGGTCGGGAGCGTCCCGAAAGAGCCTTGCTGTGCGGGCCGCGAGTTGGTCCTAAGTGTAAGCTTTGGTCAGAAAAGATACCACAGGAGCAATTTTTGGACGTCACAAACCTGGTCTACCGGCGAGCGTTTATATAATCCCAGAATATCGATGAATTCTTGGTACAGGTCCGCACGACCGGCAAAATGCTGCTTGATTTTCGTCACGTATTCCATCGCTGGTTTCAGCTCCTCGAGCGTGAATGGCAAACTACAAGTATCCTCTAAAAGCCAGACAGTGGCTATACAAAAGCTGAGCATAGTTATAGCCGAGAGAACAGGGGATACACGCACGATCAACATTTTGGCTTTGAATTATCGTCCCATTCGGCGTTGTGGCGGTGATAATGTTGGTGTCATGCGCATCGACAGTGCACTCTATCCTGTAACCTGCGGGAAGAAATGTGTTGAAGCCCTCGATGAGCGAGGGACAGCTAGAAAAAAGTGACGACACTCGTTGGATTACGCCTGGTGTGTCGATACTTCTAACATGTCAGTAAACTGCGAATCAACAAAGGAGGGCGACGATACACACGTTTGATCCTTGAAGTCCCTCATGATATCCATGAATCTGTTGTACACTCCTGGCTGGTCTGAGAATTGCCTCTTGACGGAATCGAGGTACGAAAGTGCGACTCCGACGTTCAAAGGCCTCTCACTAAGGGAAGTAGAATCTAAATGGGCAGTCGCCTTGATCTCGCACACAGACTGGTCTAAGGAGAGCCTGTCGGGCAGGGCTGTATCGTCTACAGGTGAATGTCTGATTAAGACATCCCTCGCTCGGTCACCAAGAGTGCCATCTCCGTCCATCTCCGTTTGTGTATTGGCTGGACCTGCTTCCGCGTCCCCGATTCCTGCTATATCTCCTGTCTTCGTTACCTCCATCTGAACTTCTTGCGCTCCTGGTCCATCTTTCGCTAGAAAAAAATCCTTTCTCACAGTTGTTGGGTTCAAAGGCGGTGTACCGCGCTCGTTCACCCTAGCCGCATTCTCGACAGGGTGTTCTGGCAATACGACACTTTGACTCTGTGGCATGCTCGGCCCAGAGAGTTCCATTTCTGCGCAACCGTCGTCAGAGCTGTGATGGAAACTGGTTAGTGAACGTGAATGTTAAAGCGTAAGAACAAACGCGCAACGATCGTCGAGGTGGCTTCCATTGTCTTCCGAGTTCGGGGAAAATCCTGGGAAAGTGTGACGTGAAATATTACGGCATGCTGATGCGCATGTCCGTATCTCTATCTCATGTGTCTAATAGACCGTATTTATTTAAATTCAACCTGGATTTTGCGTGATTTGAAGCCAGTGCTTGGCTGAGGTTGGGGATGATGCTGGCGGTAAATCGGCTGCAGCGCAGATGGGAACGGATTTTCATATATAGGCATGGCGGACACTTTCTGGACGTGACACGGAATCAATCAAGCCGCTTCTTTGCTTCCAAATACATTGCTCGCTACCGCTGACCAGAATCAATCGAATGAGGATAACCAACGGTAACATTGGGATTTTCTTCTACCGTCATGCCGTGGTCGTATGAACACGAGCATTCAAATACATACAGTCTTTCATACCCATACAACCAGCGACTATGGCGAGGCTCGGTTTCATACGGAGACTCAAAGGATCGCGTACTGCTCGAGGATGTCTTTCTCAACCTAATCTGCAATTTTGTCGCAGGAATCTTCTCGCTTCATCATATGTTGAGGGCTCAACCCATCCGCCCTTGAACCCCAGGACCCTCACTGAGTTTTTTGAAACTGAACTTCTATCTAAGCTTCCATCGAAACCAGCCCTAGTTTGTAAAAAAGAGAGACCTCGGGCTCATGCTGGACCGCAGCAACATAATCTCGGGCGGTCGGATTGTTTGGCATGGAGTTTCGAGGAATTCAACCGCCATATCGAAGCACTTGCCCGAGGTTTGCTCTTGCTTGGAGTAGAGAAAGGTGATAGAGTAGGTGTGGTCATGGGAAACAACAGGTTCGAGGGAATTTTGATGACAAGCAAGTGATAATGACGGTTGTTTCGCAGTGCGTACGCCTCCTTGCAATGGGCATGCGCGAGTATAGGCGCGGTTCTCGTGACAATAAACCCTGCTTATCGCGTTCATGAGCTCGTAAGTCAATGAAAGAGATCATTTAAAGCTCTGAGGTGAACACGTGCAAACAAGATAAACACATTGAGACTTGTCGATGTTAGCACTCTGGTGCTTGTCCCGCGGATCCGCTCTTCAAACTACCTGAATTCCCTTACAGAGTCTATTCCTAGTTTGACGTCCTCCAAGCCCGGGAGCATATCTGTCGAAAAATTACCCGCGCTGCGCAATATCCTCGTTGTGGACAACACTTCAGGATCCGATGAATGCCAGAAACTTTTAGATGACGTTAGATGCGCAATAGACTTCCGCGAAGCATTTATTTGGTCTGAGAATTCAAATGAACGCAAAATAATGATGGATTTGCAGAGGACAGTAATGAATGAAGATATCGTCAATCTCCAGTTTACTAGGTGAGCTTGATCATACTCTTTATTGAAACTCGACTACCTGACTTGTTATATTGCATAGCGGTACCACGGGTACACCGAAGGCGGTTTCGGTAACGGCTTCTCGTGTTATTCCCGAGCATTTTCTAAATGCACGCAGCTCACTCACAAAAACTTACTTAACAATGGTATATCCATTGGACGATGCATGCGCCTGACTGATAAGGACGTTCTGTGTTAGTAGCGTCCCAAAACCCGCATTTCATTCTAATATTAACATATATTTTCTTTTAGGCAACGTGCCACCGCTTTTCCACTGCTTTGATGAGTCCCTCATCGTTCTTCTGTACATTCCTCTTTCAGGGATGCTGACGCAACCCTGGTCCAAATTGTTTTGACTTTCGTTCCATATCATTTCCATCATTACGCTTAATCCTAGGTAACCTCGCTGCGTGGACCCAAGGCTCGTGCGTCGTGTACCCAAGCGAATTATTCCATCCTCCATCGATCGTCGATGCCGTCGTTCACGAACAATGCACAGCACTTCATGGTGTTCCGACGCACTTCCTCGGTGTACTCACAGAGGTGGAGAAACGGAAAGCCAGTGGGGAAGTGGTTGATATTCGCAGGCTAAGGTACAACAATAATTATAATTTTGTCTTATATCTATACTTAAATTTGTGGCTCCTCCTCAGAACTGGGATTGTCGGGGGCTCACCTGTACCTGTCGAGCTCATGCAGCGTCTTATTTCGGAATTGAACCTCGCCGAGCTCACCAGCGCATATGGGATGAGTGTGTTTGTCAAACTTCTACTACCTCCGAGCCAGTCGATTGATCGTTCTCGTTTCGTTTTCCGCTCAAAGCGGAAACGAGGCAAGTTTTCTTCCTTTTATCTGAGGTGTATCATATCAATAATTCATTGTCTATTTCTAGTCCCGTGTCCTTTCAGTCTACGCCCGACGACCCAGTCATTAAACGCACGCAAACAGTCGGAAAGGTTCAGCCGCATGTGAAAGCGAAGCTCATCGACTCAGATGGAAACGTAGTACCGGTCGGTACCCCTGGCGAGATATGTGTCTCTGGTTACTTAGTGCAGAAAGGGTGGGTTATCTTTCTATGCATTTATTCTTAATATCGAAGTGAGATTGTAGGTACTGGAAAGATGACGAACAGACAAAGTCGGTCATGCGCAGACATTCTGATGATCCGGATACGATTTGGATGCATACGGGAGACATCGGGATCCTCGATGAAGAGGGTTACTTGCAGGGTAACTTCTCGTTCTTCTGCATCTCCTGTTTAATTTTAGAAACTGATGGCATTGGATAGTTGTTGGTCGAAGCAAGGTAGTTAAACATTCTTGCACTGAGAATCTTTAGTTTGCTCAAGAACGCACAGGACGTTATTATTCGAGGCGGCGAAGTAATATTTTCTCTCCGTCGGAATGATTGCCTTCATGCTGAACTTTTGATTATAGAATCTCTTTCCGGCACAAATAGAAAACAGATTGACATTTCATCCTGCAGTCCGTGAGGCGGCTGTTGTCGCCGTCCCTGACATAAAGTATGGCGAAGTCGTTGGAACGTGGATCGTTCGTGAGCGGGGCGCGCGCCTGTCATGTGACGAAATTCGGAAGTGGGTTGCAGACGGTATGAATCCCCAGGTCAGCGCATCAGTCTAACAGGAGTGGGCCCTCACACCTGATAATCAAATTTCCTACCTTTCTCTGGCTTAGTGCGCTCCAACATGGGTTTGGTTCATGAACGAAGAGGGCGCACCTTCTGAGCTTCCGAAGACCGCGAGTGGAAAAGTTCAAAAGCACATTCTGCGGGATTGGTCGAAGGTCCTAGTTGCCCGCAATGTAGGATTTGTAATTTCCGAATAAGTCGAGTACATATTTTGGTACTCTATAGAAATGTTTAAAAGTATGTTTCTAACATAATATCACAATTTACTGTGAGGGAACAATGGTTTCGTCGGCAATCCATTTGACAAACTCTCCCATGCAGTAAGTACTTTTTTTTATTTACTTTTTTTGTCAAGACTCTGGTGCTAAGTCTCCAATGGATTGCGTAAGCAGTAAAGAAATTTGAGGACTTTTCGGGATGTCACAAGTACATGTACATAAATAAACGACTCTACTCATCTCGCTAATTACTGTATTATGTGTTCTCCCTCGTTCTACATGTACATGCAAAAGAGCTCTTTCCTCTCAAAACGCCTGCGCGTAGCCCTTGCGACCCGCAAGCGCTGTGAAATTTAGACGTCGAACACAGTTAGGCGCGGAAGGTGCCAGCATTACTCCTTTCACCCTCCCGACAGTTTATCCATCGTTCCGCCACAGCACCGAGAAAGCGGTCGGCATCCGAGGTGTTCGCGGAGATGCTCGACGCCTGATGCCTCAAACCGTATCGAATACAATGCGGAGGTTGCAATGCACAGGTCCAGCTTACTTACTACAGTAGTTCCGCCTCCTATTCCGGCCTAGCGATTATCGTCATCAGTTGCTCTTCGCTTTGTGCTGCGACGCGCTGCAGCAAATTTAGACGACCAGAATGTCCGAGGCGTCCCCCCTGGGGCCGATCGACCCCGCGTCGGTCACCGGCGCGGACCAGCAGAACGCAGAGACGGAGCGCACGGCGCCGTGGATCGTCAGGAAGCTCGTCGGCGTGCGTACCCCCCGCTGCATACACACGCTACTCCAGAGCGAGGAGCTGATTTTGAATGGAATGAATGAATGCAGTCGATGACGGGACGCATCGTGATGTCCTCGTACGAGAGCCTGCGCGCCGCCGGGACATCCGTCATTTGCCTTTCACCTGTGAGCCGAGTTTATCCTGGAAGACGCGGACATGCACGATCACAAGCTGATAAAAGTATCATCTTAGTGGGGCGACTCGAACCCGATCTTCCTCCCCTGCGTGCGCTTCAGAGACCTGGTCGTCCACGCCGTGATCGCAGGCACGGTAAGAGCACACCCTACGTACACCCTCCCCCCACTCCATCCCCTCTAACATATTTACGCGTCTGCTCTGCCAGGGCGGCGCCGCTGCCGTCGCTGCGCCCGTGATGGGGCCCGTCTCGGACATCGTGCTCGACACGCTCGGCTCCAGCCTGCTCGTCGAGGTCGGGATGCACGCGGGCTTCGCCGCGTCCACCGAGCTCGCGAACGACCTCGTCATATCGCACGGCATCACGCACGCGCTGCCACCACCCTCCGCGCGCCTCGCGACGACGCACGTCAAGACGCTGCTCGCGACGCTCAAGTACCGGCACACGCTCGGCGACGCGGCGCTCGGCTTCTTCCGCAGCTCGGTGCACCGCGACTCGAGCCTGTTCGCGGACGTGAAGGACTACCTCGCGACGGAGAAGGGCTGGTTCAGCCCGTACCTGTTCGCGAGCGGGCGGCGGCCCGTCATCCCCCGCTCGATGAAGCCCGACGTGGTCTTCTGCCACGGGCCGTTCTTGGAGGGTCAGTCGTCGCGCATGATATACCGCCAGCTCGTTATTGAAGTTGCAAACTTAAGGGGACTACAAGATGGGCGCCATGCTTCTAAAGGAGAGCGCGTCGGCCATCCACTTGTGCGAGGCAGCGCCAGAGCCCCCCGCAGCACCCCCCGCCTCAGAGCCGCCCTCCTCCCCACACCACCAGCACCTCCTCCCCTCGCTCCCCGCCCTCTCCAAATACCTCCCGCACACACGCTCGCGCACGCCCTCCCCGGAGCCAGCGCTCGCGCCGCTCCCCGCGGCCGCGCAGCCGCGGCGCCTCGTCGTGCTGCTCCTCGGGCTCGCGCCGCACCGCGCGGGGCTCTGGACGAGCGCAGCGCGCCCGGGCGAGAGCGCGCTGCGCTACGCGCTGCTCGGCGGGTGCCCCGCGCTCGTGCTCCCCGCGCGCGCGGGCGCGCCGCTCCTCGCGTGGGACGCGCTCACGCTCGCGCAGCTGCACGCGCTGCGCGGGGAGCTGCCCGATGAGGGAGGTGGGGAGGGCGGTGCGGCGCTCCGTGGCGTCGTGAGCGTGCTGTGCGAGTACGTCGGCCTGTGCGTCGACTGGGGGCGCGTGCGCCTTGCGCGCGGGGATGGCAGTGTTTCGGCCGAGGGGCCGGAGGCGGGTGCGGGTGAGGGTGCGACGGAGGAGCCTGGGGAGGACCTGCTGGTGGGCGAGGAGGCGCGCCGGGACGCGGTGCGCGCGGCGCTGGCGCTCCTCGTTGCCGCTGCGGTCTGCAGCAAGGACAGCAAGGAGGTGCGCAAGGAGGTCGACGCAGACCGGGCTGGGATTGTGATTTTCCGGATTCCATGATAGTTTTCTTTGTGCCGCCACTTGCATAGCGGAGCGGTTTCCGACTTGCGGATGCGGTGGAAATCGCGTCCTTTTCTTGTATGTATGTACTATGGGGCTCGACGGGGTCCTAGTTGACTTGACATGTTTTAACCAGGATTTTGATGTGTTTCCCGGTGATCTGGGTCGGTGGGCGTCGGACTGAAGTCCGTCTAGATTAATGAATTTTGTGCTAAAAACCTCCAACGAGTCCGTTGACGGTTATTCGCCGATTTCTGACTTGCCATGTAAGTTTCTTTCGCGCAAAGTACAAGATTGAAAATCATGGAATTGTACATGTACAGTGGCTCATAAAAGTATTGGAACACAGAAGAGTCAAGACACCTATAGAAATTCACAGACCCAGTATTTTTCTTTGGTTTAGATTTGTAAAATTAGTTTAGTTTCTTCCCTACAAAATGCCATAGGTGACCAAATCAATCGGACAATAAGTGCGTCAGTAGAGCCAAATTAAAAAAAAGGGATCAGTTTTCAAGATCTCAAACAAATTGAAAATCAGAATAAAATATTTCAAGAAATTTCCTACAAAATGCCACTTGAATCATGAAGAACCGTTCAGTGGATGCTAAGATATAAACTTGGCAAAGTGCCATTTTCTCACACTTTCCGCCAAATCAATGCAAAAATTGTCCAATTCGTATCACATACATATCAAAGCGCCCGACTTCCTATGGGAACTCAAAGTGATCGGTGCAGTGAAATGATTTAAAAAAAAGTAGTTTACATAAGCAGCATTAGAACGGGAAAAAAACCCTATTCAGAGATACATCCCCGTCGTCTACGTACCTAAGGCGACAATACTTACGACATCCCTATCCTATGCAATTTTTCTTTACGGGTATTCGCTGCTCAGGATTTAAGGAGAACAAGTGCGAGGGCGTAGTTGTGTATAAAAAGGAAAAGAAAAGGGATGGAAGGTGGCCACAAAAAAAAAGAAACTCGGATTATATCTGCTTATATAATGCATATGGTTGGACCAGATGCTTGATTAGAGGTTTCCCCTTCGTCGTCGAGACTCGTCATCTCATCCCGCTCGCTTGACGCGCCCCTCGTCGTCGCCAACATCCATCCGTCCATCCCGCCCTCATCTACCCGCCCAGCCCGCCGCCACTCTCCTCCGCCCGCGTCGCCCGCGCCCCCCGGCGAATCAGGCCCCAAAATGGCGGCATCGTCGTCATCGAACCCAACCGCCGCGAAGCCACACACCCTCTCCTACGCAGAGCGCGCAAAGCGCGCGGGCGCATCGGCGGCCTCGGTGGCGCCGCCGCTGCAGCCCGTGCGCACGCGCCCGGCGGACATAAACGTGAACGGGAGCGCCCGCGCGGGCGACGAGTCTGCGTCGCCGGTCTCGTCGAGCCGGAACATCACGCCGGCCTCGTCCGCCGCGCGCACCCGCCCGGGGTCCCCGCCGGCCTCGTCCTCGCAGACGAGCGTCGAGGAGCCGCAGCCCGGCGCGCCGCTCCCCAAAAGCCCGCCCCGGGCGCCTCAGCCGAATGTCTGGGCGGCGCGCAAGGAACAGATGGCGCGCGCGGCTGGGCAGCAGCAGCAACAGGGCCCCGCCGGTGTCCACCCGCCGTCCGAAAATACCGTAACAGCATCGCACTCGGTTGAAAAGCCTGTCGCTGCAGGCAGGGCGCCACTGAACGGGATTGGCAACACGGCTCCGCACGAGGAGCATGCGTCGGCGGCCTCGAACAAGCGTGCTGATGACCCCTTTGTGGTGCGTGTGCCGCCCCACGTGCGCCGGGGCGCTACGAATGCGAGCCGCTCGCCTCCTAGTTTGGACGATGCGGAGAGCTGGCCGGAGATGGGAAAGCCAGGCCCATCGGCGTCGACATCGACGTCGACGTCGACGAGCCCGGCGGTGGGCACAACAGGAGAGGGGGACAAGAGGGAGGGCTTGTCGAGTTCTCATAAGAAAAGTGAGTCGTCTCGTCTGGCTTTGCTGCACCGTTCACCGTTCTACATTTGCTCCTTTTTTATGGAAGTCCTTTTTCTTCATTATTTGAAGACCACGCATCGAAAATTTAGCACTTACGTCTCCGACTGGCTGCCATCGCACCCCCAGTCGAGCTTGTATATGCACAAATGACGATGGTTTTTACATCCTTTTTTTCGTGACCACTCCATTGCGGTGGCATGTAAATGCAGAGCGTGCGCTGACCTTATATGTCTTTGCTTCGTTTTTATGCGCTATCTTTACAGATGAAAAGACGAAATGGGTGCAAATCCCATCGTCCGAGCTGCAGGCGACGCACGATGCGCTCACCGCCCAATCGTCCGCGAATTCTCGCGCACAGTCTCAACATCGCCGCAACATACAGACGAAATCGGCTTCACGCCACCAGTCTCAGACGCGCAATCCTTCCCGGCAGAGCCAAGGGCATCTAAATACGTCTATACCGAATGCTGTAACAAGCAATGGGATAGGCATGATGAGGCAACCGCACTCCGGATTCGGATCCGGTAATGCGTCCGCGGCCCAATCGCGCTCAGAGTCGGCAACCCATTCGCGCACGACCTCGGTGCACTCCAGTCCGCGGTTGTCAACACGAGGCAGGAGACTAGCTAACGAGCATACCGCCGCTGCTCCGTCCCTGACTGTCAGCATGAATGCGAGCGCAGGTCCAAGTACAGGCGAGAAGTTACCGAACGGCCTCCCCAACGACTTCCTACCAGGAAATCCGCCATCTTCGTACCATCCTCCGTACCCGGACAGCGCTTATCTAAGCCGGAGCCAATCCTCACCATCGCACACGCCATATACGTCCCACTCGCACTCACCGGTTTATTACGCACCTCCTCCGCCGCCCACAGGTGCGCAATCGTACAACTACGGAAGCGGTTACGCCACTGTGCCGCCGCCTATCCCAGTCCCAAGCCCAAACCATTCCGGTACACCCATTCAACATCAGGGCTATGCTGGCTACCCTCCATATGCGCTTCCACCCGGCCAGTCGCCATACCCATACATGTATACGCCATTCCCTTATTATCAGCCACCAGCACCCGGTCAGCCGCACGAGCGGCAGCCTGCGCTTGAGATGAGCGCGCAAGGTCCGGACCAGGACCAGATGCAGGGCCTGTCGCACGTCTCGCCGAATTTGCCACCCGCTTCAGCGCGTTCACGGCCTCCGCCACCGGAGCAAAGTGTGGCTCTCGCTGGATACAGGGATATTGCGGCCGTGCCAGTCAGCCCGCTTCTCAACGCACCACAGCCTAGCATTGGCGAAGTCGTGGATTCAGTCGTGGAAGGGAAGGGGGAGATGGTGTTTGGGAGCGTAGGGCGGCCGGGTGGCATGAAGAGCCCATCTCCCGTTTCTGCCTTGGGAGCTAGAGCGGAGGCGGACCAACAAGGAGAGAGAACGGTGACTGCGTTCTCTATCGGGTTTGAAGGTCCCACGACGATTCGCGTAAAAGCGAAAGGACAGCGGTCGGATCGCAAGAGTGGTTCAGGTCCAGACGCAGGGACGGAGAAATCTGCAGAGGCGAATGGACATGGAGACGCGGCAAATGCGGCGAACAACGACGTTAATGCAGAAGTGATCGTCAAGGTAGTCGACCTCACCGACCAAGAGACTAAGTGGGAGTTCGGGACGAGCGCGCACCCCGAAGCAGATAACATCCCAGGCCAGCAGGATGTTCAAAATCAACTAGCTGCTCAGCAGCCTCAGATTATACAGCCGCAGCCCCAGCACACGATACATTACCCACCGCCGGTCCCGCTACCACAGCAGATTGGAGGATACAACCTGGGTCCGCCCGTGCCCTTGCACATGAACGTGCCCTCGCCAAGTCCGCAAGGTCCCATCCATCCGCTTCCCCAACACGTCCCGTCGCTCGCTCCACTGCCCATCGGCGCGGGGCTTGTATCTCCATTGGCATTGTCGTCGCCTGGGATCCCGTCTGGGACCGCGGGCATGGGTGTGGGCGACGAGTGGGAGGTCCGCGACTTTGGGTACGGCTTTGGTCCGCTGAGCGGGAGCGGGTACGTGCCCGACCGCCTGCGCGAGGAGCGATACGAACGTGACCAGCGGGATGTCTACCGCGAGCCCCGCGATTTTGGCCCTCCCGGGTTTGGGCCGGGCCGTGTCAGGCGCAACTCCAGCGCGGGGTATGGATACTTTGAGGGCACTCGCGGTGGCTTTGGCGGGAGGCGTGGACGCGGAGGGCCGAATGGATTTAACAGGGGCTTTTCGAGGGGAGGCGGGTTTGGCGGTAGGGGAGGTTCCCATGGAGGCTTCCAGCGACATCAGCCGTCGCTCAGTGTCGCTACTGGCCCATTTCAGCAGCACCAGTCTGCCGTACATGCCCCACATGGGCAGCAGCAGCAGCAACAACAACAGATGTCGCCCGATGTCCCCAACGGATATTATGCTCCTCCACCGACAGGTTCTTCGCAGTTTGTCCCGTCACCGTATGGCCAGTACAACCCTGGCCTTCCTTTTGCCCCTCAGCTTCCGTCTCAGACCCAGCCCGAGCCTCAACCTCAATCTCAACCTCAGTCTCGTCCGCAAGTGCAGGCGCCCATGCCCATACCCGTCACGGTCCTGTCGTTCCCTCTAGATCCGGTCAGGCATTATTTGCTCGGTCAGGTCGAGTACTACTTTAGCATTCAGAACCTCGCCTCAGATTTCTTTTTGAGGAAACAGGTTAGTTTGTGCATTGCCATTTTAAAACTCTTTCAAGATTATTGACTCTTGGCCTTACAGATGGATTCGAGAGGATGGATACCTATCCATCTCATCGCATCATTTAACCGCGTTAGGCAGTTAACGACAGACGTCCAGATGGTGAAGGACATTCTGAGCTTGTCTTCCCTTATCGAAGTGCGCGATGAGCATGTCCGGCTGAGCAATGAGTTATGGGTGAGCTTCGTGCTGCCGGGCGCTGCTGATAGCACAGTGGAACGCGACGGCACTGGTTCTACTCAGGCGAAGAATGGAGTATATGAACAACGTGTAGCAGATGATGGAGAAAGAGAGGCTGAGGAGGACGAGGAGGACGACGTGGTCTTTGTTTTGGGGCAAGAGGAGAGTCGGCCATGGCGCGGTCCAAATTAGACTACTATTTATTATCTCAAAAGGCCCAATTCGCCTTGGTAGGTGGTGGTTTCACTTAAACGATGCCTTGATCTGACCCAGAAGCCCTGCAGATATCGCATTGCTCGCTTGGCATATAGTCGACCGAGCCAACCTTAACAACAAGATACAACTCGCAGATGAGATAGCGAGCTTGCTGCGCACACGGGCATTGCCCAATTCTGTTCATATGTTGTTACATCAAAGGTATTCTGACGTGTCCTGAACTATCTAACTTAACGCTGCACATACGATCTTGTCATTCCGAAGAACACGCGTGTCTTCGTGCATTGTTTTCGCATTAATCCTCGATGCCGCTTTTATTTTCTCACTCTGCATCATATCTTCTTTCCTGTGTACGCTCTGAAGCCTCGTTAATTTTCGCGCCCTGCCCTCCCGTCCTGCACCCCTTTTTCTTGCCCGTCTTTCACTCTCCTTTGCCTTTCCTTTTTCCTTTGTTGCTTTGTTGACCTGCAGTGTGTTCTTGTCGCCGGTTTGTGTCATGACTGAAGTATATAGCCGTTGTAAGTACAACATGCCGAACCCAATGACAAATGCGGGTAGAATGAGGAGTTGGACTTCTGCCCTTTGGCCCTCTTATATGTTCGGAGTTTGAGAATTTTTACAAGGAATTTCGGTCGCGTCGATGTACATGTACATGCATACGTCGCTACACGGAGATCGACGTGAAAACTAACTTGCAGTGCCGCTATTGCCTTTTCGCAAAGCTTGGCTAATCTAGATTAGAGTAAATGAGACAGCGAACCTTCGATTGGCTCTAGGAGCGTCGGGATCGGTGAGCTGAAGCCGCTTTTTTCGGTTCGAACTTGAGCGGGGCTTCTTATGAGCAGGTCTTGCGCTGGGCAAAATTATTCAATCCATGTGCTTATTTTCCTGCAGAACGCGGTTTTTGTTGCGTGAGTAGATTCGAATTGCAGATGACGCGGAATCAGGCTTAGCTTACAGTTCTCCACAATTGCCGAAACTGCCCAAGCTTTTTCGTCTTTCTCTTCGCTACTGGAGTCGTTAGAGACCGTGACTGGTGTCGATCCGACGAGTACCGATGCAGGTCCACGATAATGTCGATGCTGTGTCCGCAGAAGAAGGGCTATTGTATAGTACAATCCAGTTCATATCTAAAGACGACGTACCCAGTATACCTTGTACCAGATCCACGACAGACCGCACACGACAACTAAGATGGGACTGGTATAGTTCATGGTTGCGGCAGTGACGGGAAACACTTGTGGCATGATCAGGACACTACAAGCGCCAGAAAAGTCAGCTTAACCGTCTTGATGATAAGTAAGTGGGTGGATGCCATAGAACGTAATGCTCACCCTGTCTCCAGGGCAACCCTGTGTTCAGAAAGAAAATTACGATGAGTCACCCACAACTAGAAAGCTCAGCTGCTGGCTTGCCAGATGCTTACCAGATGATGGCGTATATGTTGATGACGATACTCCATTTACCCGTATAGAAGGGACCGGGCGTGAACCGCACGCCTGGGTCCTTTTGGAACGCAATGTAGACTTTGGCTGTGATTGGGACCTTGGGAAGAGTCGATTTCTGTCAGAAATTGTTTCATGTAGAAATCACTCACTATGTAAGAAAGGTCCAGAGCGACTGCGTTGGCGCTGATATATGCAGAAAGCAGTCGTTAGATATGTAAGGCACGGCTCGAGAGTCCTATGTACCTGAATACCGCGTTGATCTTCGAATAAAAAGTCCTCAAAAATAAAGCGCAAAGATTTTAATATGAAAAATCTCACTGCAATGAGGGAGACCAAGGAAAGGAGGCCAAGAAGCATGACAACGATGACGGTCAGAATGGCAGCGTTAACTGGAGTCCCTGTCCGTGACGACACTCTGCAAAAAAGGCGGCGATCCGGTATGGCGTTCTAGACAGAGTTCAACTTTAATCCGGAAATTCACCGAGTTTCACCATCACGCACATCTCTTGAGATAGCATATATACCTACGTGCAAATTCAGTGGATCCTTGGTGTCAACCCATTTTTGTCGAGAAATCTAATGTCACTTACTCCTGATACATGCCAGTTGAGATGATGCCACTACCATCGCTTGGCTGATGATCACACACGTCCAGAGGAACAGCGCGCCCCTCTTCCCCAGGTTGTCCCAGAGAATCTGTTTCAATTTTTTCATTTAATGCCTGACTTAAGTATCTTATCTTGAAAGCTGCTCGCCTGTGAGAAGACCAGACCAGTCGGGCCGGGTAGAGCGCTGGGATCGCGAATGCCATAGCATAAAGACACGATTAAACAGAACCCGAGTACTCCAGTCACGGAAACTATACCGCACGCATAAATATTAGCTAGCCTCTTGCCAGTCTAATATACACATATACTATGCGTACCTCCGAGAACGATCGCAACCGGGGCTGCTACAGCAGCGTTCTTGACTTCTTCTGAGATGTCTGCAAAGGGGCAACGTAAGCCTAGGAAAGGGGATCGGAAAAGGGAAGGAGCGCTGACGGGCAACAGCATCATAATCCGTCTAAGGCAGTTGACAAGGAGATGTATTAGTGTACGCCACGCAATGATTGTGCAATGTTTATGTGTTGCTCACCATAACATACTGGACACATAGAAGACCAAGGAGGAAGGCGAAACCTTTGTTGTTCCACCCGGAATTATCAGCGATCTGCAAAAAGGTTAGGAAAGGCCATGAAAAAATGGACGAAACATAACTGACCCCCGTCCAGACAGACTGCGAGCTCGCAAGCTTCCCCGTACCTGAGGCCGGGATTGCTATCGTAACAGCCAAAATAGTGAAGACGTTGACATAGACTGGGGGGGGGGGGAAATAGGAGGATTAGCTGCGTGCGAAGAGAAGTCGAAGCATTTATGTACTGTAGAGGAAAGAAACGCGATGAAGAAGTTTCATGGGCATGCTGTTCAGTATTCCAAGCGCGACTGTCACGCCAATGTATACTCCGAGAGTTTGGCCGGTGGACGCTGTGAACCTTCCGTCGGTTCCGATGGTCACAGCTGCAAAGATCATTTGGGAGCTAGAAAATTTTTCAATTGATTGATTGGAAGTTGACTTTTACGAGAACTTACAGTGCAAAAGACACAGAGGCTTGCCCAGTGCATTGACCAAGAAGTGTTAACCTAGAATTGTTGATTGACGTTTCGCGTTCTCAGTCAACAGGTAAAACCCACTCACCAAGCGTTCACGAAAGTAACACTTGCGCGGTATCTTGGAGGGACAACAAAGGCTGTACTTGTGTACAACCCGCCGGCTGTCGGATATGCAGAGACTAGTTCTGCGTCGCTCTTAAGATAGGTACATTCAATAAAAGGAATCAAAATTACCAGCGACGGATACAGCGATAGCGAGGCACCCGACGAGACCAAGGAGCCACGTCCAGATTGCAACTGCTCTCCCACCGAGAAGAATGGGTGTGTTGAAGGTAGCTGCAACAGTAGCAGCCATGCTACTCGAATAAACCGTGAGCGGATTATTCTGCCCCATTTTGGCGAATGTCTAACCCCATGATCCCGATAGCAAAGCTGAGCGTGCTGAAGTTGGTGAATTCCTTCCGTAGTTCGCGTCGGATGCCAAGCTGGCGAAGACGAACATCCTCCTCTTCGATTTGAGCCTGAGCTGAGTTGACGGTGGCGTTGGCTTTCTCCATCAGAGACATTACACTGCCAGTGGTCGCTGGCAAAGGCGACGACGTCGACCAGCTCCTGATAAGCAACAGCGCTCATTTGTGAACATAAGCATTCTTTTCGCTTTAAGCTCTGATAAGTCGGCCGTAGGTTCACACGTCTAAAAGATGCTGTTGTCGAAGTCTCCGGCTGAATCCGCACAGTTTGAGAGAAGCACCGTCCTGGAAAGCCACAACCAGTTCCATTGTGAGCCAATAGAAGACCCGCAGGTCATACACAAGTTCACATCTGTCCTTCATACTGCAGTATGGCAGCCAGATGGCAAGCTTGCGATGTGATCCTATTCGCCTTTGGAACGGAAGCCCGTCTGCCAGGAGGAAATCCCCATTTGTCACGAGGGTGGGTCGTCAGACATATAACCCGGTTCCAAGCTCAGCGCTTGGCCACCACATCTTGAACAGAGCGTGCAGCCATGGTCAATCTTCGCTACAGTACAGTGCAAGAAATAGACGAGGTAAAATGTTATTGTTTTTTCTTGTGTTCTTTCTTGTGTCCAAACAGATGAAAGCGTCGTCGTTGTCGGGGTTGAAGGTCAAAAGAGATATGCCGCTAATCTGTCCCCTGTGGCACTATCTTGTCGGAAAGTCGTGCAACTAACTTTCGTCGGACTTCCCCCAGCACCATGAAACGCTCTACAACACGTTCAGAGCAGGCACATGCCGCCCGCTCGACTATCGGCGCGCTCAGCTGCACAAGCTCGCCCGCATGTGCCAGGAGAACGCCGACGCCCTCGCCGACGCGCTCTTCGCGGACCTCGGCAAGCCGAAAGTCGAGGTCTTCGCATTCGAAGTCGGCCAGATCGTCAAACGCAGCCTGCTGTGCGCGGAGAAGCTCGCGGAGTGGGCCGCACCGGAGAAGGTCAACACGCCGGATTGGCAAAAGCCGTGGAATTCTACGTTGATCAAGGCGCCGAAAGGCCCTGTATTGATCATCTCGTACGCTTCTTATTTTTTATTTTATCATTATTCGAACTCTCACTTGTCATTTGGTAGGCCATGGAACTATCCCATCATGCTCTCGCTTCAGCCGTTATACGCGGCCATCGCTGCCGGGTGCCCCGCCATCGTGAAGCCATCTGAACTCGCGCCTACTTATGCCCAGCTCCTTGCCGACCTCGTGCCCAAGTATCTCGACCCGAAGACATACGCCGTCGTGAACGGAGCCGTCCCAGAGACCACAAAGCTCCTCGAGCTGCGTTGGGCGCACAGTATGTCTCCGTGCGCTTCCTCGCAAACCAATATCAATCATGCCGACCGTATGTTTTACTCGCAGTATTCTACACGGGAAATGGCCGCGTCGGCCGCATCGTCGCGACCGCCGCTGCGAAGCATCTTACGCCCTGCTCGCTTGAGCTCGGCGGAAAGTCGCCTGTGATCGTCGACGCGGCATACGACATGGACATCGCCGCGGCGCGCATCCTGTTTGGAAAGGCGAACAACGCGGGCCAGACGTGCGTCGCGCCGGACTACGTGCTCATCCCGCGGAGCGCGCAGGACACGCTGATCGCGGCGCTCGAGCGCGTCTACGCGGAGCGCTACCCGGACGGGGCGCTTGCGTCCGCGTCGTACGGACGCATCGTCAATGCGACGCACTTCGGGCGCCTGACGGAGCTTCTGGCGCGCTCGAAGGGGCGCCGTGTGCTGGGTGGCGAGACGGACGAGGCGCGGCTCAAGATCGCCCCGACGGTCCTGGCGGACGTTACGACCGACGACGCTCTCTTGGAAGAGTGAGTAGGCTCGAGAATCGGCTTCCGTGGGTTGATGAACGGCTTATGGTACATGTATAAGGGAGCTGTTCGGACCCATCCTGCCCATTGTCCCGGTGGCGGATATAGACGAAGCGATCGAAATCGTCAACTCTCGGTGCGTTTATAATCAACATGCCCTTTTGTACTTGGAAGCAAATCAGGCTCCGTAGGGACAGCCCGTTAGCATTCTATGCATTTACAGAGCAAGCCGAGGTTAAACAAAAGCGTGCGTCCTATTTCTCTTTTTCTCTTCCTTTCTGTACGCATATCTACAACGTGTTTTGTGGTAGTCGTCGAGAGGACGCTCAGCGGCTCGCTCATCTTCAACGAGACATTCGACCAACTAGCCGGTGCGTTCCCCGGCTCTTTGTAATAACCTCATATGATGCATAATTTGACATTCATCCACCCTACAGTAATTGAACTCCCGTTCAGTGGCGTGGGCGAATCCGGATGTAAGTTCCTGTCTGTCTCCCTCCTCAAAAGGGCAGCACAGATCTGACGATACACAGACGGATACCATGTCATGAAGTACGGTTTCGACGGCTTCACGCACCTCCGCAGCTCGATGGACGTGCCCAAGGAGTAAGCTTACTTTATCTCTTTTACTTTCAGCGATCCGCAATTGACGCGATGCAGATCCGAGGAACTCTTCGCTACGCGCTACGCACCGTACACGGACGAAAAGCTGGAGAAAGTTTCCAAAGATGTGTTCCTAAACATTCCGTTATCCTAAAGCACGGCGTCTTAAACGAGTTGATGTGGTCACCGTTGAGATCGAGACCTTTTCATGTTCGGAATATTATACAGTAATGTATTCTCTTTCTTTATTTCTTGATCTACATTTTTGAAAAGGTCGTCGCTGGTCCAGGACATGGCCAGTGAATCCCTCAGACAAATGCATAGACCGACAACATGGGCCACGCCGTGCAAAGAGCACGCGGCGTGGTCACCTCCGAGGCTGTATCTCTGTATTCTCTGTATTCTCTTTCCCTCCCTTTGTTGTGCATTCTCAAACTCTACCCTCGATTTTCCCCGATATTTCGAAGTGGAAGAGCCACAAGAATCACCGGATAAGGCCACCCTGAATTCCAATTATAGTAATACACATACGGTGGCGCTTCGAAGCACAGAAAGCGAAATGAATGGCAGCAAGAACAAGCTAATCAATCTACGACGTTCCTCGTCTCCACATCGACAGAAGAGGCCTTCTTCTCGTACAGCTCGGAGCTCGTCTTCCTTGGCGAGCTTGTCTCTTCATGGCGTCCTGGGCCGAGGTAATACCGATGCTGACAAACAACAATATTGAGCATGCCCGTTCGTTAACATGTTGCGAGCCTAAAGTCAACACTCACCCAGTAAAGCTTGTACCATATCCATGACGCTCCGCAGACGAAGCCCATAATCGGACCGGCGTAGTTCATAGTCGAGGCGGAGACGGGGTTCACTTGCGGCATGATCAGGATGCTAGCAAATGATGATGTTAGCAGACTAAAGAAACAAAAATACAGCTTGAGGACGAACCCTGTTTCCAAAAGCGTCCTTGAATCGAGTAATTTTATAAGCATATAGATTAGAACAGGGAGTTGGAAGACCATGGCACTCACCAAAGAATGGCATAGACGTTAACAGCGTAGCCCCATTTGCCCATGTAAAACGGCCCGGGTACGAACTCAACAGACGCATCGTTCTGCACGGCGATGCAGACTTTCGCAATTATTGGGATCTACGATGGCAAAAATAGGGTTTGATACGGCATGCTGACAAAAGGAGCACGAAGAGCAAACAAACCATGTACGAAAGGTCCAGCGCGACAGCAGTAATGCTGGAAAGGCGCTCATGGATCTTGATACCAAGCAATATCACAAGTAGTAAATTGCAAATACCTGAATATCGCATTGATCTGTAGGCATGGTCAAAAATTTGCGCTTCGGGCTAATGGTCTGGGAAATAAAGACTGACCGCGACGATAGAAGCTAGGTAAAGTAGACCGAAGATTGTTGCGACTATTACAGTCACAATCACCGCGTTGACTGGAGTCCCAGTCCTAGACCATACTCTTGCGAAAAGACGGCGATCAGGTAGCGCATTCTGTTGCATTTGCTCTAGATCAGCCAATCAGTTGTCTATTTGCCGAGAATGGTACGGACGTCTCGCGAAATAGCGTAGATACCTGATTAAATTATAATTAAAATTAAATTCGCGAGTTAGACTGAAGCTCAGGGATTTACTTCGTATACATGCAAGCTGGCATGTTGCTGCCGTCATGAATTGGACAATAATGACGAACGACCACAAAGCTAGTGCTCCGCGCTTTCCCAGGTTGTCCCAAAGAATCTGAGAGAGACGTCTGTTGTTTAGTTTGAAACGAGAAAAAAGAAAAAAAAAACCAAACATACTTGAGAAAATACCAAACCAGTTGGACCAGGCAAAGCGCCAAAATCCCTTATGCCGTAGCAAACGACTACGTTCACGAAAAAGCCAAGAATTGAAGTGATTGAGACTGCCAGCAATTGTTAAGATTGATAAAAGAGATTTTTAAGTCGTAGTTCTATACCAGCAGAAATGATAGCAACCGGAGCAGCGATGGCAGCGTTTTTGACTTCCTCAGAAAGGTCTTTGAATTCATGGTTTTTGAAATCAGTGGCTTAGCTGTTGTCAAAATAATAGCACGTACGAGCTGCTCCATCATAATCTGTCTAATCCATAACGAGGTGAAGCGATTGTTTGAAAAGTTGTTGAACCCTTACCATAACCCATTGCACACTCAAGAGACCAAGGAGAAATGCGAACCCCCTGTTGTTCCATCCTGAACCATCGCTGATCTTAGGATACATCTTCAGTCCCAGTATAACCGCCCTAAGAATCTACACTCACTTCAGTCCAAACAAACTTATGACTCGCGAGCTGTCCAGAGCCTGCAGCTGGGATGGCGATGATAATTGCAATCGTCGTCAAGATGTTGAAATACACTGAGCAAGAATTCAATGGGTCAGTTGGACACAAGCTTCTACCCAGAAGGACCACTGTACCGTAGAGTGAAGTAATTCGATGTAGCCACTTTGTAGGGAGACTATTCAAGATCCCAAGTGCGACTGTCAAACCTACGTAGAGACCCAGAATTTGCCCTGTTGATGCGACGAAGGTGCCATCGGTCCCAATAGTAACGGCAGCGTATATCATTTGCGAGCTGCATGGATAGCCGACTTTGAAACTTGCGAGGAATAGATGGGGTGCATTATAACATACAGAGCGAAGGTGACAGAAGCGGGAGTAGCTAGCTGTCCCATTATTGTCATCCTAATATGGTTGAGAAGTTCAGTCGAATTGGTCCAATACAACCCTCTGACAGAATTAGTGACTGACCAGCCGGTTACGAAAGTGACACTTGCTCTGTATTTCTCCGGAATGACGAAAGCCGTGCTTGTGTAGATGCCTCCGGAAGTCGGATACGCAGAAACAAGCTCTATTTGAAATAAAATGAGGACGACGCGATTCAAATTTGAAAACAATAGGCTTGCTTACCAGCGACAGATGTGGCGATAGCAAGGCAACCAAATGACCCGAGAAACCATGCCCAAACCTGGAAAGCAATGTCAGCGTCCACCAATAACTGAGTCACAGATTAAGCATCATTGCACCTACCGCTGTCGCTGGGCCGCCTAGCAGCAGTGGTGTGTTTATTGTGGACGCAATGCTCGCCGCGCATCTGTGAAGTGCCAATCGTAAGTCATATATTTCACGTCTAAGGTCGATTTTGTTGAAAACAAACCCAAGAACTCCGAGTGCAAAAGAGAGCGTACTGAAATTTGTGAACTCCTTGCGCAGTTCCCGACGAATTCCAAGTTGCTTCAGTTTTGCGTCTTCCTCCTCGATAGCATCTAAATAATGTATGTTGTCCGTCCGAACGTCATACGCACGCTTGTTGACTGATTTCTCGCTGTTTGTCATGGACTCAGGCATGCTCGTCGTGCTAAAAGCTGCTGCCGCTGGTGAAAGTCTGAGCTTAAGTCTCTTCCGGCCCCTCTTGCGATGCCAAGCTTCATAATTCGACTTCGGGCGCTGTAATTAGAATGTAGTGTCCTTCACGTTATATCTGAGAAGCGAGCGTGAACCTTCGACACAATAAATGATCGCCAGAAACAGCAGTATATGCTATAAAGGGAAGTGCCAATCATGTTCAAACAATTTGTTTATCGGTTAGACTTCCGACCACGTTTGAATTGATGATATTCATTGCCATTCACCACCCCTGGACTTCTGAACAACATGAATAAATGGACCTCGGAACGTGATGGCCTTATCACATACTCTTTTATCTCACCTGCGGCTTAAAATCTGCTCAAAATGCGCATCGTGGACGCTCGAGGACTTTCCTTATCTTCGCACCCGAGTGCATCACTCTATCTCATTACTGCTCAACGGCGATAGGAAAACACTGAGACTCGCGGCAGGCCGCCTGGTGAAATCGGATAAATACCTGTAGCCGAGCGGAATGATGCCTCTCGGGAAGCCGTCTCGTGCAACTTGAATTGCTATAACTTATCGAGCTTCTTCACTTCCGTCCCCTGTCTGACATCCGTAGACGAACTGGCTTCACCTTGACTGGTCTTTTGCAATGACCTTTTCACTTGCTCTTGAAGCGCTTTTGATCAGCTGTATGGGGTTACTCTTTTGGTATCTGTACACAAGGACAGCTGCACGGAAGACTGACCGTTTGGGATTGACTGGTGGCCTGCCAGACCCGGATCCTCTCCATGACTTTGACATCGTAAGTACGGAATACATGCGAGACTATGAAACTCAAATTGACATCTATCAGGCCACGGCCACAACTCGGAATCATCTGTATGTAAACAAAGTTGTGCGCTTTCCGTATTATCAGGTAATTCTCGCGTACAACGAAATCAACATGTGAAACTCACATACGCTGTGCGCACTTAAGACTATGTCACACCAGCCGATGGACACAAACAACTGGATTGAAATTGACAAGGACCTGAAGTGGTACATCGAACAGAAAACGCGCGTTATAGAAGAGCAAGGTACGATAGCTAAATTACTCCTTGTAGAACGCTGGGCTGATTGCTTCGGGTATACAGGGAAGAACGTCATTGACTCCCTTCCTGAGAACGATGCGGGCTGCGGCGAGCTTATGGAGATCCTCGTGGATTACCTCCCGAAGCGCTACCCGACGCTTTTTGAGAAGATCGATTGCAAGGGAGGCGGGATATGGAACAAGGTGACAGATGAAAAACTTGTTGGACTGGAGGGAAAGGTCGGCGTGGATGCGCTTCTGGTGTGCTCGAGGTTCGTTTCTTTACTTAACCTCTTTTAGTTTTCGAGGAGATTGACGTACTGAACAGGCTTGTGGAGGATGACTTTCTTATGGGCCGCGAGCGGGAAGACGGACACGTGTATTTCACGGGAGGTCTCGTTGCATTCCCAGGTTAGCTCCTCATTTTCTCGTGCATTAGGAAAATGGATTAACGCGACTCCTTCTGCGTTGGGAAGGCTTCTACCTCCTTTCAAAGAAAATAAACAAATCTCTTCGAATCGTACACGATCCCGTACCGTACTTTAACGAGAAGATCCTCTTCAGCGTCGAGCGTAAGCTGAAGCGGTTCCAGCCTAACGAGCCATTCGAGCGCACTAGTTGGGAGATCGTAGACGACAGAGATCTTTTCTTCCGTATGCATATATCTACAATGCGTTATTTAGCATCAATATTGCAATACTAATTTGTGTTTAATGCAGATAATATCGCAAGAATTGAAAGTGACGGCAAGGAGTTGTCGGAGAAGCAGCACCCGAAGGATCTTTACTTCCGCGTCGACCACCAGACGTTCCGCAAGCTTCCGAAGACGAAGGCAATCATTTTCGGCGTGTGAGTGCCTCTACATCTTTCTTTCTTTCTTTCTTTCTTCAGAACTTTATTTGCTAAATCTCAACTTCGATAGCCACCCAATCATGAAGCGTCTCGAAGACCTCGCGGATAGCCCACTTGTCCCCGCGCTACTCGCCAAGGTACACGAAGAAGGCGACAGGAAAATCATGGACGTGCGTCCGCGTCTTATTATTTTTTCTTCTCTAGCTTTCCTATATGTGACTCACTTTATACTCTCTTTAAAATACAGTACAAACTTGCGCCGCTTTATCAGGAGCGCATGCTACCGTATCTTCACGAGTTAGCCGCTCAACAGATCGAGAAAGGACTTGTCCGGTACGCTTGCCCTCAATTACGTCTGTTCCACTAAGCCCTAAATTCCGGTTTTCTTAGGGGCGACGAAGATATTTCCAACTTCCGCGAGCTCATCCGTGTCTCGGAGGGTCAGGCATACCCAAGTACGCAGACATCGCTCGTGAACCCGACGGAGTCGGAGCTGGCTATCCAGCTGGCGAAAAAAGAGGCCAAAATAGTCTGACTCTGACGATACAAAGTTACGAGACACGCTAAGGAGATGCAAGGCCATGGCGGGGCATATAAAATCTCTGACTTTTATAGTTAATACATGATTCGAAAGCAGTACATGTAGTCTTGCTTGTACTACAGCAGAATGTAATGATTTTGAAGCAGAACTTGATTGAGAACACAGCGAGATAAGATAAGTTATGACTCGATATGAAAGTGCGGTAGGTAAGAGGAATCGAAAACAGCATGGCGAAAGCGAGTACAGTGCGAAAGCAGTTCTAATGACGTAACGGTGCAGTAGAGTACATTGTGAGGAGTTGACAGCGATGAGGGAAGTATATTGACTTGAAAGGCTGATTGCGATAAGTTGTGAAACGTGAAAGTTGCATGAATTTGATGAGCAGAGTTCCCGATCAGGACAATTAGGCATCGGAAAGCAGGTCGTCAAAAATTAGAAGAAGGACGTCGATCAGGAGGAGGTTCCGACATGAATAACCTTGTCGGCAGGCGCGATATAGTTCGTGAGCGAACGGGATTCCAATAAATATTGGTAGTTTTTTGAGCAGTAGCGGGTCCCGATAAAGTACGCTGGACACTCTTGTCATCCCGGTATACAGTGATCACTTCTACGATGCGGGTAATCTGGCACGAGACTGGACTTGTCGCTGCAATAGCGTGGTGTTTGTCCCCGTAAGGGAAAATATGACTGTTGTCGACAGAGGGGCTTGCAAAAGCCATTCTGCTTAGTCCCAGTAAAGCATAAAGCATTAACATTTTCCTTTCGCGGAAAGTAAGACGCGTGCTTACGGAAAGAGACGTTCCGCATCAGACTCGTCAAAACTACTTCTTCGCCGGTGGGAAAGAAGCAGACTCTGGGGCGATATGAGATAAGATAGAAAGGTTCGACTAGCTGATAACATACCGCCAGACAGGAAAACAATGTCGCCGAAAGCCAGATAAATGCCCCCAGAATACGTTCGCTAACGAAACGCGGCAGAGAAAAGATGATAAAGCCAAAGAGCCCGTACGGTGCCAGATCAAGCCATCTAAAGATATAGTTGAACAGCCCAGGACTGCCATATAGCTTAGGCCAGGAGAACCGCCCGAGATTATCTAGCTTGATGTTTGACATGGACACATTGAGTTCGCGAGCGGTGCTTGAGAGGGCATTAATGTCCGTCGTAAGCCCTACCATGGACTCGGCTACTTCATGCTGCTTCTTCTGGAAAATAGTGCGAACATTTCAGAAGCATCAGCGGAAAGATAGTTTAAGGAGAAAGTAGATTCCAACATCAAGTAAAAATGCTTGATTGTACGCTTTCGAAGTGGTTTCTTTGACGAAGATGCTCAGATGTTTAAATTCCTTAATAAAGCTACTGAGAACCATTAATAGGAATGAAGGATGTATCACGAACCTGTCTTGCCATAGATAGGTCATTCACAGCGCCCATTAGTTGACTGATCGCAAAGTTCTAAAATTGCAATAAAATCAATCAACAAGATTGTTCAACGCTTGACGCCATCAATATCGAAATGGGTGCTCACGACAGCCAAGTCCAGATCCTTTCGACTCTCCTGCGACGCATCGAGAATCGCTTTCATCCCTAAAGATAGCGAATTCTCGACGGAAGAGACGGTCCGTGTAAGCGCATTTTGATGCTGAAAGATACTAAAGATTAATACGCAAGAAGGTTTCAACGGACACATCACCAACATTCTCGCTAAGTTTATCAAGTTTGTCCTCGAGCTATTCAAAAAGTGTCTAGATCACGAGGCAATAAAGAAGAAAATCTGCGCTCACTTCGGAAGAAATTTCATTGTTCATCTCAAGTCCCTTCAGTTTCATTACCTCCAGCATCGTAATTGTCCCCTGATGAGGTGTTGATTACGTTGCCGGACCCTCAAGGCATTCAATCACTCACCTGAGCCATCCCATTTAGGTCAACTGCGAATTGCTTGTTGAATTCTGTTAGAGAATGCTTGGCCGAGCTTAGGTCAGCAACAGATTCCTGAAAGGCCTTGAGATGCCATGGTAAGTAACAGGCTTTGTTCAAAGAAGAGGAGCTTACCTGGAGGAGGTCCTCCCATCTCACGAAGTACTGGTCGTTCTTCGTCTCTTTAGTTGATAAAGTGTGGAAGAAAGCTACCAGCTCGAGCGTGATATTCTCGTATACGGCCTTAGATGGATCTATACGGACGTCTCAGATATTTGTAGTCGGTCAGAGATGATCAGATTGACACGGACCCACGTTAAACATTCCATTTAATGACTTGCATTTTTCCGCTGGAGTAGTAAAAAGGAGCCACTATCTGATTACCAAATACTATGAGTTAAAATCTTGCCAACTCACGGACGACGAGTATTCTGTAAACGTCAAATGTACGCTGAAAATTTTGATGCTGATCCAGTGCCCTGAATGCAGTCTTCACTTAACATACGCACAATATGCAGAAGCTATAACTTACATTGAGCATCTTTTGATTTCTGCATCTCCTGTGCCGCGTTTCCCGCTACTGAGCCCTTCACATTCCATCGGCGGTGAATAGTCGCGACTCCGATCACAGAGCGTCATGAGCATCGCGGCTATGCCTTAAGTCAGTCGAGCCCCTAACTACGGCGTAAATGTCCTCTATCCATATACCTTCATCCCAGTCCTCTGTGTTGAGCCTGTCTTTCGTGCAGTGCTGTAATAAAGTGGCAAGACGTTCAGAGCAATAGGGGAAGCTCTTAGAACTCAGACCCTCTGTAAGCATATTAATTGCGATTTGCCACTCTGCCTGCACAGAAGCGTACCAAGCGATTCTGATAAAGAGATGAGTTCGATCCTATATTCTAAAAATACGTCACTGTCAGACATCCGCATACAACACTCGGCCCAAAGTTGAGCATACCCGCAGGAAGTATGTTAAGAGCATTTCCATGGTCGCCAAGCGACAGTCTTTGTCCAGCGAAGTCTAACGGTCCTGATAGGGTCCTCTGCGATCGAAAAAGCGAGTTGTGACCTGCGCACAAATGTGCGGCGCCGAGCGTCCACAAGGTCAAGAGAGTATAGACCTGGTAGCGATGCCCTTTCATTCTCCAAAACCAGACCAGATGAGCAATTGGTCGTCGGATTGCTGTTCGTTGAAAATAGGTACATGCACAGTCGCCTGCGGTGAGCACTCAGATCGTCGCCCGAGCCGTACACCGGATTAGGACGACGGGCGCGTCACTCTGTGACGGCAAGATATCGAGCGCAACCCACGATGAGAGTTCAAAGGAAAGCGAATTGAGGTCGACGACGTTGAAATATAACGAGCATATCTTCCTCGCTATGTATGTTTTCAAGAAATTGTTGTTTTTGGTCAGCGACCTTCTGGATTCTGGAGGCTGGGGCAGTGACGTCGTCTCCGAGTCGGTCCGTGACCAATCCGCGCTCAGCGCACGCAACCTGTTGTTTTGACACCATTCATCGTCTTGAGGCTCTTTCTCATCTTACAACATGGCCGACACGATCTCAACGAGTGGTAAGGATTTCCAAAATCAATCACATCTCTGAAAAATCTGAGTTCGAGAATGATCAAAATCGAAGGTGCAAACGCGCCAGGTGGGAAGATTATCGTCCACCACCTGAACAATTCGCGCTCGCAGAGGATTCTTTGGCTTCTGGTGCGTATTTATATTTGGCTATTTCGATTTCTCCAGCGTTTTACTTTGCCTTGTTATCTAGGAAGAGCTTGAGGTTCCGTACGAAATCAAGCAGTATAAACGCACACCCGACTATACTGCCCCGGACGACTTGAAGATAATTCATCCAATTGGCAAAGCGCCTATCATTACCGATGGAGACACAGTAATTGCAGAAAGCGGGGCTATTGTCGGTATGCTTTCTTATTCCAGGATCCCTCAAAGGCTTCGTAAAAGCTAAAACTGAAAACTTTGACAAAGAATATATCATCGCAAAGTATGCTAAAGAGGAGCAAAAGCCCACCAAAGAAGAGTGGCTTGACAACATTTACTGTGTGCTCCCTTCAGAAGTGCATTTTAATACTTTTCTCCTAACTCGTCGATTACTTAGTCAGCCACTACTCGGAGGGCTCCCTTATGCCCCTTCTCGTGAACAAGCTCATGTTCACCCTGATTCCGCAACGCACGCCATTCTTTATTCGACCCATCGCGAAGCTGATTTTCGGCAAAGTCTTGAAAACGCTGATTGACCCCCGGCTAGCAGAACACAAAGCATTTGTACGTTCCTCTGAAACGCCAGTTATGTTTTTTGTTCGCTTTGGAAAAAAACTTATGTTATTTGTGATAGATTGAGGCGCACCTTGGCAGATCCAAGACGGGATGGTTTGCAAACAGCGAGCACCCCACGTCGGCAGACTACATGATGTTCTTCCCTTTGGAAGCATTAAATGCCCGTCTCCCAGAACACGGCCCGAAGATCGGCAAATTTGTGAAGAGGGTTCATGAGAGGTACGATCTTCTTCTTTTTCTGTGCTGTTCTTTGGGATATACTAAACATATATTTGAAGACCGGCTTACAAGCGCGTACGTGATTCTGAGTGTCTATTCGTTGAACTTTGCGTTGACTCTTCCACTGCTTCATCTCAGGCGGCGGAAAAGGGCGGCGAGTTCGTTATCGCATAGCTATGTTCGCGCCTCGAGCTTGTTATTGACTTTGCATCGTTCTTTATGTTCGTATATTATCATGAAACGGACGAAAACCAGCAATGGTTTACTTGTGAAAAAAAACCCCTTTGCGGTCGCTGGCTTAGAGGGTGCTGTGCTCCCCTTGTACTTTTCTTTGGAAGGTCCTATCCGAAAATCAAGTCCATCTTGCGAACATCATCGTTCTTTTCCGGGAACCCTTACGGCGACTTTTCAGTCCGGGATTTTCGTCGGTCTTACCTATAGCACCATCGTTCATCTTGTCCATCTGGTTATTGCCGCTGAATATCTCGGCACTCGTTCGAGATTGTGGCGAAATTGCCAGGATTGACAACGAACTTGGAACCCTCTAGATCTACTGTACAAGGTACTGAATACATATTTCGCCAGGCTCCAATGAACGTCTTATCAGAACCTCGCGCCGTACTACTAGTCACCGTTTCTACCACCTAGAAGGGCGGAAAATCCGGCACACGAAGATTTTAAACCCCTCGGCCCTCTGCCAGACTTTTTCGCCGACCTACATAATTATATATGATCTTCCACATTTTTCCCCCTTCTCCATATCTTCCCCCTTCTCCACAAGCGAAACGATTCAAAATCAATACCGTCGTATTTCACATTCAGCTTCCAACTCTTTCGGACTTTTCGGCGAACTGCTATAGCGCCTCATCTTTGCGTCGATTCCAGACCACCGGCCATAAGCAGCGCGACTATCCGATCGCGGGGTCGGCAAACGCGAAACATCTCCGTCCACACACGCTGAGCTCATCATAATCACTATTGCATTGCCGTTGTTGATGACGAGTCGAGTCGAGTACCTGCGATCAGTGGCGATGCATAACTGGAGATCCTGTACTTTGTGTGCTTCCTGCGTCAAGGAAAGCAAGTTGATCCGGTAGGGTCTGGCAGAGCAGCGCAACATGCGCGTGGAATGCGGCATACGATACACCAGCCGAGAGCCAAGGCCGCCAAGTCTCCTGCACATCCATCTGGCAAGGAGCATTACTAGGTGTAGTTGATGTAGGTCAATATGCAAATCCGAGTCCGTCGCCTGCCGTTCACCGTTTATCAGAATCGGGATTGTGGCTCATCGTTTCGTAAGACTGAGGCTTCCCGGAGAAGAACATCAGAAGGGGTCGTCGTGTCGCACAGCAAGTGCATTCTTTATTACTAAGTCTTAAAGGAACTTCCAGGGCGAAAGTAATGCTACTCAGGCTTGGATTTTAAGTTATGTTTGAAAATTTAACCATCATCACTCGTCGCACACACTACGACTTTCCGATTCTGGGCTGAAAATCATTTCTGATGAAATTGATTTTTTTTTTTCCTCTGGCATGGAGATCGGTCCTGCCGAGTTTAAGGTCGGCCGCCTATATCTATCCCCTCTTTCCTCGGAACTATGTGTAACACGCTGAAAATTAGCCTTTCTATCAGGGGACACAGCCTTTGATTTGTTTCCAAGATCCTGCGGGCTCACTATGTAAATTTCCTTGTGTTCGTTTAGATGCTCGAGCGAATCATTTTTCAACTATAATCGTTAAGAAGCTGAGTAGTGATCAAAAATGACTCCTGCACGCACGATGTTTAGTTTGATTCAAACATAAATATGCAACCGAAGTGCGTGAATCACGGTTGCAAGAAGACTCTGCGCTATTTGGCTATGGGCCGTGCACACTATGGATTGGCGGGTAGACGACGAAGAAGAGAAGACCTCACTCAGAGATGGGAAGGGGAAGGATTTCACGGGCGCTCTGATGCTGAGAAATTTCCTTCCTTGGGGGCGTGTTCGCTCTTCATGATCATAAGAAATTTTATTTTCACAGCCTCGTGAATTATCACGAACATAAAGTACCCCGTTTGCGTCAGGGCTTTTCGTGTTAAGTTTACATAGAATATAAAGCTTCCAAGTGAAGATGGGAAGAGGTTTGATATTGACGCCATCATGCGTGGCCTTCGCTGTTTTGATATAGCATGATGATGATGCCATGCGAACTGTAACGTTCTGCTGTGATACTTGTAATTCTGCAAGACTGGCAGTCACTGCTTGAATTAGATACCTGTGGGAGGAGCGTAGCGTTTGCGATGCTCACTATACGATAACTGGCTCTCTGCACTACGTGCAGTTCTTCCAGGATCAATAGTTGCGCTTTCAATATTTTCCACCAGAAATAAGTAGAGTATGGTTTCCGTACTACTGGATCAAAGGAAGATCAGAAAACCCTTGATACAAATGCCGATAGTTTAACAGCATGCCCGTCAAACTTCGCTTTTTTTTTAAAAGCTGGTCACTTTAATAAAAATAAAAAAGATGTGAATTCAAGTTAGACAGATCTACTAAAGATTAGGTGGTTGGCTTTTAGACTCTGAGTCTTGTCAAAGAAAAATAATGTATTGATGTTAGAGCCTACGGTGGGAAGTCATAGTGCGTTTCAAGTTGCGAGATCTACGCCTGCCGCGTTGTGATTAACATTGATGACGCGCTTGCCGAACCGTCGATGTTTCACTGACCACCGTCTAGCCACAGTCGCCAAAGAAGGAAAATCCCGAACTTCCATACCCGGAGTTCCGTGTGCTGCGTCGATCCTCTCCAAGAACTTTGACATCCATCGAACTCAAGCTTTCTGCCGTTTCACATAAGCTTGCGAGATCTTTCAACGACCTTGTTTTCTGGTTGAATGGTCAAGGCGTGAGATGATCAAGGGCTTTCGGCGGTTTTAACTCCAAGCTAATAGCCATCTAGTCATCAACATCAATTTGCGTGGCGTTTGCGTGATCCGGGCTGAGTGCCTTCAATCGTATCCACTTGCACTGGCTCCCGTTTTTACTCCCGCCGATACTGTCCTCTACTTGTGGGTATAATGTTCCATAGTTGCCGCCTTGCAGTTCCGCTTCTTTGAGCCAGACAAGTCGGCTTATTATCACAAAGAATCTCAAGGCGGATTTTCGAAGGGGCATGCATCAGAAGGGGAAAACAATACCCACCAACGGATTCGACACTCCAAGGGGCCAAAGATTCCTTAAGTCAAATCTGTGGCGATACGATCAAGTACAAATTGGATAGCCGATGATGGCTATTCCCAAGGTAAGGACAGCAGTCGACCCAGGCTTCCGAAAGCTCTCCTCCCACCAAATCGTGTGGCGCAGTCGTCGACGCGTCGTTTTCATGTCTGAAGTACACGCATCTGCTCCCTGGAAGCAGATCGCGTTTCTTCACGACACTCACTGATCACCGTGCGCATCTGCAGCTCTTGTACTTATTCCATTACAACACTGGTGGCCGGGCGCCATCGTGTCATCGCCAGGCAGCCGCCGAGCTGCATCTTCCCCACCGAAGCCGATCAAGTCAGCAAACAGATGCATTTGCTTTGGTCTCAGACTCCTCTTCAGCGTCTCTCTCTCACTTTTCATTGCTTTCCCACCAACAACTCTGTCGTCACGATCACGCTCACGACTTCGATTACTTTGTACTTCGCAGTTGCTCTGCACTGCTTGTACCTGATCCATAGCACCTGCTTAAACCTGATTCTCAGCGTCTTCCATTCAAAAGCAGGCGATTAGCTCGCTTCATCGGGTCCTTAGAAGTCAGCGAGACCACCAAGTTCGCTCCGAACAGGCACGCACGCCTGTCATTCGATTCCGACTTCCGTCATCGAGCGCATTTTACTCGCATTCGTCTTCCGCTCGTCGTATCCTAGTCCTTCACCATTATAATTACATACTTGCCGTTGCTCATCCGGCAAGCTCACAGTCATTCTTAAAATCTCGATCATAGCAGAGCCGCGCCTCGACTCGCCCACCTCACTCGTGGAACTCAACAAGGTTCATACACGGCCTCATACGAGCATGTCGAGTTCTAATGATCAGACATCGTTCGCGAACTCTTGGGACGATCCCCGAGGCCAGCAGACATTGCAATCGCCATTTGAACAACGGAGACCCACCGACGCCGGGATGTCCTCAGCCCACCCGTATGTGGCACAATTCTCACAGGTTCGTTGTCAGATTTGATTTTTCAACAATATTTCACTAACATAGCGCACAGCGTGCTCGCGTTGGCCAAATTCGTACGACTCTAGGCGAATTTCAAATCCCCCAAGATCATCGGTTTCGAGCCTTAGCGCTGCAATGGGCACAGCCCCCACATCGCAACGACTAAGCCGCTCGTCGGAGCAGTCTTCAGGCTCTTCCCCATCGAGTGAAGGTTCAAATCACTCGAACCATCATCGGGAACAGCAGATATGGGCGGAGATGGGGATACCGGGTTCGAGTGTTTCCACCACGCATACGGTGCAACTACAAGATATGGCATCTCCAGAAAACGCGCGGCCGGGGCTTATAAGCTTTGAGAACCTCGACGTAAACCAGACCATGCATTCGCCATATACGCCACCCCAAAATCTCACCGACTTGCCGGGCTCATCGTACAGCATGGCACACTCTCCCTACGTACAGTCGGTCGGGCGCTACGGCTCGGCTTACCTTCAAAGGTCCTCGTCAACTAGTGGGATGGGGCAATCTTCGTCTGGCATGATGCTCCCGCAGTCTTATTCACACTCTGCTCCAAACACCGGCAGACTGAGCGGTTTCCCCGCTAACGTTGGCATGCATATACATAACACGCCGTCTCCACCGAATGCATTCTCTTCACCTATCGACGAGTCCGAGAGGCTTAGGCTGTACATACAGGAGCTACAGACGCAAAACCAGGAGCTCCACACTCGCGTCGATCAGCTGCAAGGCGAACTGAACGCATCTCGTTTCGCACAGGTGAGCGGTATGGGCTCCTCCGCCGATGCTGTTGCAGGCACGAGTAGTTTCGTATTGCCCACGGTGTCGAGCAACGCACCGCACGGGCAGAGCCACACCTCTGCGCCGACTGAGGCATCGTGGCGGCGGCGCACGGATGCGCGGGTGCGCAAGTACTGTTCTCCGAACCGCGCTGGGAACGCACTTTGCGCATGGCACGACACGCGGCGCGAGAGACGTGCGTACCCACCTCGCATGGCACCAGTGGGGACGCTCAACTGTGGATGCACAGTCGCGGAAGCACTCTTCGAGGAGAGTCTCTCGCGCCACGGCGTCGGGAGCTACCTTCCCGGCGATAACGTGCGCATGGATCCTGCACTGCGCAACCCACTGCTGCGTCTGCTCGAAGCACGCTACGGATACCGCGATGGAGACTTCGAGCGTGACCCATTGACAGGCGACTGGCAGGAGGGCGATGGACACGAGCGCTGGGAGGCCGAGCTTCAGCGCCACGCAGGGAAGAGCCACCGTTAATTCAACCGCATACGTCCTTCGGTCCTAAGTGATCGGAACGCCCTGGCGGTGCTTTCCTCAATCTTTTACCACCTCCTGCGTCTCTGCCCGACGAATTCAATACGTGCGCCTGTTCAACTTCCATTCCTTTCTGCATCATCGCCACACTGCATTCTTTCCCTTAATGTTTTCGCTTTCTTCTATAAATATTTATTCGTTATTGGATCTCATTTGGACACAATATTGCATACTCATGGCATACTTATCATTATTGTTTCGTTTTCCCGTCTCTATACTTTTCTAACCGGTCTTATCCGCTTTTTCTGTTGTATCAGACCAGGCTTTCCTGTCTTTGCCACTTCACCACCTCAACGTATACCCCTTCATAACCCCGTCTCGTTAGATTGAGCACTTCCCGGTCTGCTACTTATAATTAACTGTTAATTTCGCGCTCTTGTAGGATCAAATTGTTGTAAACTAATAAAAGGCAAACATTTAATGAAGGCTACCATTCTATATTCCGAAATCCTTTTTTTTTTTTGCGAAGGCTAGCATGGGCGTTATGTATCCAGTGCCATAGCCCCAATAGGATATTACGTTGCATAGGCTCGCAGCACCGAAGCACCGAGGGACCGAGAACACTGCACTTGAAAAATATTAGGCGAAAGGAGCTGATCCGTTAATGAAACAGGAACAAGACGAACTCTGCACAATGCGTCTTGAGCGCCTAGCGAAAATGCGCTATGTCCCCGACTGAATATCGCTCCTCTCCATGTTCCTGGTGACGGCCCACCATGGTTTCCCCTTTGGGAGTACGGTGCTAACGAGGAAGTGCGGATTTAATGGAAGAAAGGCCGGTGCAAAGAAGGTCAAGGCCCGCATATAGCACATGACATGTCGTTCGGGACTTTGTCAAAGTTTATTGGGGATTAGGGGTGGAGATACGTACGTGGCGTCAGTTGGGAGAATGACTTCACCTGTTGCTGAATCGATTGTGACTGAACGAGTAATTTCTACCGCGGGGCGGTTCGGGCAACTACACATAGTGCGTTTCAGAGAAAAGTCCAAACACCATAATAGAAGTAAGGATATCAGGCTCAATAGTTTCTGAATGAGGCTTAGGGTGCAACCAAAACGATCCTATAGACTAAGAATCCATGTTGCTCTACTCACATTCTGAATATTCGAGGAATAGGGAAACAATGGACTTCGGGGGCCCCTTTTTCGGTCTTAATCTCGCAAATGTGTTGGAGTATCTCGTGTATTTGGCATTTATTTTCTTTTGTATCCGAAGAATCGACGACTTTCAAATCGCTCTGGACATTTTGTAGAGGCCTGTTCATCTTGTCTTGATCGAAGCTCAGTCGTATGTGAAGAAAGTGCCATGCAGCCAATCATGTCAAGAGAACACGTGTGTGTAACGGAATTTGCCGCATAAATCTTTCCCCTCGAAAATCGGTCGACTGCACTCTTTTTCTCTTTACCCCTTACCCTCACCTCCCATCTCCCACCTCCCAGTTTGCTAAAAAATGTCTCCGAGCTTCAAGGTCGCAGGTAATTGCAAAACACACCAGAAACACTTCTCAACAATATCAAACTGATCGCACAGATGTGTCTCTCGCTGCTTTCGGTCGCAAGGAGATTGAAATCGCTGAGGTAAATCTGATTCCTGTCTTCGCAATCTTCGTCTTCGACACTCACCACCTTCATCAATCTTTCAGAATGAGATGCCAGGACTCATGTATCTGCGGGGCAAGGTTGGCAAATAGTGGCCAGATTTTTCGAAGGCTCTAACATCAGATCAGTACGGGAAGTCCAAGCCCTTGAAGGGTGCACGGGTCGCGGGTTGCCTTCATATGTGCGCCATGTTTCATGTCTAGTGCTCTATCAAATTGGTCTGATTTCCGGCGTTTTAAGGACTATCCAGACTGCGGTCCTCATTGAGACGCTCACCGCGCTCGGTGCGCAAGTTACCTGGTCTTCCTGCGTACGACAGTCTCGTTAACCATCATATTGTCGCCTGGGATCTAACTGTTTTCGTATTGATAGAACATTTACTCGACCCAAGATCACGCTGCTGCTGCGTGAGTTTTAGATAATTGATTGCACGTGGCATGAACGTGTATATTCAAATTAAACATCTACAGCATTGCTGCGACTGGTGTTCCTGTCTTCGCGTGGAAGGGCGAGACTGAGGAGGAGTACACTTGGTGTATTGAACAGACGCTCGCTGCCTTCCCGAATGGCGAGGCCCTGAACATGATCCTCGACGATGGAGGTGACCTCACCAACCTTGTCCATGAGAAGTATCCCAAGTACCTCGAGAGTGCGTTGCTGTTGTTTGACCACAAACGATGATGTTTGATGATTCCAATGTCCTTCAGACATCCGTGGTGTCTCCGAGGAGACTACGACTGGTGTGCACCATTTGTACAAGGCCTTCCGGGAGGGCAAACTGAAGGTCCCCGCGATCAACGTCAACGACTCCGTGACCAAGTCGAAGTTCGACAACTACTACGGGTGCCGCGAGTCTCTCGTTGATGGTCTTAAGCGCGCTACGGATATCATGCTTGCTGGCAAGGTTGCTGTCGTCGCTGGCTTTGGTGATGTTGGAAAGGGTGTAAGTCACTACGTCGTGTTTTCTTGATACTGTTCTCATGAATGGCCATATTAGTGTGCTGAGTCTTTGAGGTCGTACGGTTCTCGCGTTCTTATTACAGAGATCGATCCCATCAATGCGCTCCAGGCTGCCATGGCCGGTTACGAAGTCACTACGATGGAGGATGCTGCCCCGCGTGCGAACATCTTCGTCACCACGACTGGTAATCGCGACATTATCACTGCAAAGCACTTTGAAGTGATGCCTGAGGATGCCATTGTCTCTAAGTAAGGAACTCGTGTGGAATGTTCGCATGATTAACGTTCTGATTAATCGTATTGTAGCATCGGTCACTTTGACGTCGAGATCGACGTTGCTTGGCTCAAGGCTAATGCTAAGCAGGTTGTTAACGTCAAGCCGCAGGTCGACCGCTTCACCATGGCGTCTGGTCGCCACATTATCCTGCTTGCATCGGGCCGTCTGGTCAACCTTGGTTGCGCAACGGGCCACCCGTCATTCGTCATGTCCTGCTCATTTGCGAACCAGGTTCTTGCCCAGATCGCACTTTGGACAACCCCGCAGAACTTCCCGCTCGGTGTGCACATCCTACCGAAGGAGCTTGATGAGGAAGTCGCGCGTGCGCATCTTGCGCAGCTCGGCGTGAAGCTCACGGAATTGTCGAAGACGCAGTCCGACTATCTTGGCATCCCCGTCGCTGGTCCGTACAAGGCCTCGCACTACCGCTACTGAGCGAGTATCAAGCTGTGTGTACCTGGGCCTCAACGCGCCTGGGTGCCGAAGCTCCTTGTGTATGTATTTTCGCCGCCACGCGTCGCCAGGCGCGGTACTGTGAGCGGGTGAGCGGGTGAGGGCTGTCAACACCCTGTGTAATTGTTGTATCGGTTCGACTGTGGGGGTCTCAACGCCCTCCTGTACCCTGTGCTGACAACTGGGTTCAGGCGTGGACTTCTGCAGAGCTCTTCGGCGATGACTGGTCCGGGGAGGCTTGAGGGCTTCAACATCCTTATGTAGACTAGGTCCACGGTTATGGTGGGATGCATTCGAAAAAAAAAATCATGTATTAGTCATTCATTAGTCAGACATCATTGGATTGGATAGTTTGCATTGCAATTGTTGGGATTGCGGTCTTGGGATTCTTTGAGCCTGTGAAAGCGGATTATAATGTTAAGGATAAGGACCGTTTGCAGACAAATTCCAACTACAGTGGAACCTCCCATATTGCATCTCTCTCATAATGCATAACCTCCCATAATGCATAACCTCCCATAATGCATAGATCCGAGTTTCCACCGGGTCGGTAGATAGAAAATCTTTATATGATAATGCATAAAATTATATATGCATAATGCATAGCCAATTTGAGTAAATTAAATATGGATATGCATTATGCGAGGTCAGTTGCCATCGGGTTGCGACACTTTCATTGATTATTTTCTCCTTTTCTTCCACATTTTTTCACTTATAAATGCCATGATGAGGCTTTGACATACTGTCAGTGCTCATTCCGCTGGCCTTCCCCATCTTTTGGGAGAATCCCGGTGCCATTGAGCATTCAGCCAGATTTCAGGCAGGCTCACGACCATCTCCACCAACTCAGAATAAAGCTGTGAGCAGAGCACACAAAGAGCCTTGTACAGTCTGCTATTGCACAGAGTTTGTTTCGGCTTAGGGGATGTTATAGCAACCAATAAATACCATCATAGCTTATCCTCTGATTTAATGGTTTTAATTACCTAATAAGTCAAGTTTCTCGTATTGCATAACCTCTGAATAAGCATAAGCCGACCCTTCCACCGACCTTTATGCAGTATGGGAGGTTCCACTGTAGTTATCATCACCCTTTCAGACATCAATTCACATTTTATGTACATATATCTCCTCAGGAACTAAGACCTGCTCACTAAGCCTCGCCGGTCACGAAACATCACAGTGTGACGCGACGCGATGGCTTTCGGCACTGAGTTTGCTCTGGACTCAGAGCTGTGAAATGTCAGAACTAACACCAGTCCACGGCAACTATCGCGGGTTCGTGAGTAATGATGTAGATATGGATTTCAAACCTATCGTATTCATACATTTTTCTGAAAAGGTATTACACGAAACGGCCGAGTGTTCGTGACCCGCGACTTGCGTTGCTTCCGAAGGACATCTTCCGCTCGGCACGCGTGCTCGATGTAGGCTGTAATGAGGGATGGGTGACCTGCGAAATTGGTGTGTACGATTTGTCTTTTTATTTTAGTAAATGTCCTAACGGTAGGCCGTCCAGCTCAATCATGGGACGCCAGAGAAGTAGTCGGCGTGGACATCGACGATAGTCTGGTTCGCGCGGCCTGGAGACGACGACGCTCTGTTTGGAGCCAGCACCCACAACACTCTCCTTCCCCAGATGATTCTGAGTCCTATGATGAACTTGGCCGTCCACAGAAAAAATTGAAGTCGGCAGAGGCTTACGAAAACAGCGCACGACACTCCTTCCCTGCCGCCTTTGAGCACATGTTCGGTCCGCTCGCTATCCCGCCCGCAGAGCCACAGACGACCAACAGACAGTTTCCGCACAATGTATCATTCAGGACTGCGGACTGGGTGAAAGACGGCGTTTTGGAGGATCGGGACGAATACGATGTCGTTCTCGCGTGAGTTACATATATATACCCGGCGTTTTCCATATGTTTTCTATGCACCGAGTCTGACCTTTTCTTCTAGTCTGTCCATCACGAAATGGATCCACTTGAACGACGGCGACGACGGGCTCAAGAAATTCTTTCGACGAGCATATGCGGTGCTAAAGCCTGGTGGGGCTTTCGTCCTAGAGCCGCAGGAGTGGGAGACCTATTCGAAGGCGAAGCGCATGGATGCCGTACGTCCACTCAACCTTCATCATGCCCATAATCATGCCCAAAATGTGTTGCTGATGGAACGCCGAGCCAGAGACTAAAAGAAAACGCAAAGGGTATCTGCTTGCGGCCTTCTGACTTCGAGCGCATATTGCGTCGTGAAATCGGGTTCGCTTCAGCGGAACACCTTGGACAGACTGGAAAGGGAGGTAAGAGCGAACTCGAATAATCCGTCAGGACTGGACAAGACGACTAAATCAGATTGCTACTGTTCGTTTCAGGATTTCAGCGCCCGATAGACATCTACCGCAAGTAGATGTGCTTACCGTGCGTGACAACACTTTCATTCGATGGCTAATATCCGAATGGCGCACTTAATTGATAAGCCACGGCCGGAGGCAACTTGGCCGCGAATGTGACAGCAAGTACTTTACATGTAAATTTATACAAGGCGTGGTTTGTAGGTTTGGGCGCGGAATCAGCAAATGATAGGACAAAGCACCTACGGACAGATGCATTAGTAAAGCGCGGCGCCGCGGTGCCCTGAAGCGTCCGATGTGTATATGATTTGAAAAGGACAAAATGGTGGCTCATGCGACAATGGTCATCATTTTCAGTTGGACAAAGCTTCAGTCTTTACCTTTGCATAGTAGTTCAAGAGCATATAAGTACTTGGGTCATCTCCATACAAAATAATTATACTGCAAATAAATATTAGTCTTTCAGGCTCGTTGAATGTTGAGTGGACCCAGCCGTCCAAGGGCCGGTCCGCTCGTCGGATGAAGTCACATGACTTCGGCGCGGTGGAGTGTCATATCGCTGAGCTCAAACGGAGTTCTAGGTTCCGCTGATCGTCTTCCGCCCCCCGCGCAGTTATTCCGTCGCTCGCTCTTACGATGTTGGCAGTTATGTCCTCATATAAAAGGCGGCCGGGTATCGTTTCATCGTTCCTTTACCCCTCTTCCGCCCCTTCCTTGCTTTACTTCTACTTTTATTTTTTAATACATCAAGTCCTTCGTCAAGTACTGACATGGACTTGACGCACACCAACGACCGGCCTAGCACAGGCGGAAGTGCTAGTAACGTCGAACACGACGAGGTTTCTCCACTGCCTTCTCAGTCTGCCATGGCGGCGGCGGCGGCAGGCGAATCCTTCCAGCGTCTCCAGCACAGACACCAGCCTCGCCGCTCGTCGGTGGACGAGGAGAAGGGCGCAGAAACGCGCGAGCTCCAAACCGCACCCACCGCACACGTCGCGATCGACCACTTCGACTCGGAGGGTGTGCAGGAGCTCAGACGCACACTCACCCAGCAGAGCGCACTCTCGGTCCACCGGTCGGAGGCACTCCTTGATTCTTCCGTATCGTCGGTGCGCACAGCCGTTGGCGATGCAGAGTCCGAGAAATTCGACTTTGAGAAGACAATGAAGGCCGTCGTTAGGATGTATGTACCTTCGAATTATCCTTACTCTATTTTGCAGATGCTTACGGGTATAATTTAATTTTTGTAGGTCGGAGGAGAACTCGATTAAACACCGTCAGCTCGGCGTCGTCTTCCAGAACCTGACTGTCCAAGGTCTCGGATCGACAGCAAGCTACCAACCAACTTTAGGCTCACTATTAAACCCTCTCGAGATTTTCAAGAAAATTCGCGAAGTTATGCGCCCTCCTGTTCGTAACATTCTGTCCGGTTTTGAGGGAGTGGTGAATCCAGGAGAGATGCTGCGTATGTTCTACACTTTCCTTATTTCTTTCCACCACTAATACAGTATCTTTTTTCAGTTGTACTCGGCCGACCTGGAGCAGGGTGCACAACGCTCCTCAAGACGCTTTCGAACCAGCACGCCGAGTACAAAGCCGTTTCGGGTCTTCTAAGTTTCTCCTCGTTCACGCCTGAGCATATCCGCAAGCATTTCCGTGGCGACGTCATCTACTGCCCGGAGGACGACATACACTTCCCGACCCTCACTGTGCACGAGACGCTCTCGTTTGCCGCGCGCATGCGTGTGCCGTCCTCTTCCGCACGTCTCGCAGGCCACTCGCGCGAGGACTTCGTGAAAGATGCGACAGAGACGCTCAGCACGGTGTTCGGCTTAAGACACGTGAAAGACACGATGGTTGGCAATGCAGCGATCCGCGGTGTGAGCGGAGGAGAACGCAAGCGAGTGTCCATTGCGGAGGCGCTTGTGACGCGCGCACTGCTCGGCGCATGGGACAAGTGTGTTTTGTTATTAAAGTCATGATCTTCATTCTTAACCTCGTTTGCTTTTCCCAAGCTCCACGCGCGGTCTCGACTCGTCAACCGCGCTCGAGTTCGTCCGTGCCTTGCGCATCGCGACGGACAACATGGGGCTTACGTCGATCGTCTCGATCTATCAGGCCGGTGAGATGCTTTACGAGTACTTCAACAAGGTTTGTGTGATCTATGACGGAAGGATGGTGTACTACGGCAAGGCAAGCGAGGCCCGCACGTACTTCATCGAGATGGGCTGGGAGCCTGCCAACAGGCAGACGACGGCTGACTTCCTCGTTGCTGGTGCGTCGCTCTCCACAAATTGGGCTTCTGCTCTGTCCTCCTGACGGGGATCTATCTTAGTGACCAATCCGGACGGCCGCACCGCTCGCCCGGGCTTTGAAAACCGCACACCGCGTACGGCCGACGAGATGGTCGCATACTTCCAGCGGCATCCGCTCGCGGAGGAGAACCGCGCACAGATCGCGTCGTTCCTTTCGAAGAACGTGATAGGCGCCGATGATCCGAATTACCCGGATGAGCAGGCCGCGAAGGAGGCGAAGCGCCAGACATATATCGAAAGCGCCCAGGCGGAACGCGCGAAATTCACGCGCACAGGTAGCCCGTATACGATTAGCATTGCGATGCAAGTGCGCGAGGTCATGCGCCGCCGCGTACAGATCGTACGCGGCGACTGGCTTGCGCAGTTAGTTAATATCTGCTCGTACATCTTCCAGGCAATTATTATGGGCACGATTTTCTTAAAAGTCAGCGACTCGACTGCAGCGTACTTCTCACGCGGCGGTGTCCTTTTCTTGTACGTTACTTTCTCACGTTTTCGCCTCTTTTTCCTACTGGGCTAATCGTGGATTCTTAAATACATCTAGTGCGTTGCTCTTCGGTGCTTTAACGTCCATGGCAGAAATTCCGGCTTTATACTCTCAACGGCCTATTGTGCATCGCCACCACCTCTCTGCGATGTATCATCCCTTCGTAGAATCCCTAGCGATGACCATCGTTGATGTCCCGATCACATTCGTTACTATCTTAATCTTCAACACCATTCTCTATGAGCTAGTGCAACTACAACAGACCGCCCAACAGTTCTTGTAAGCCATCTCATTCTTTTTCTAAGCTTTGCGCGTGTTCACTAAAGTTTTGCTTTTCCGTAGTACATTCTTCCTGTTTTGTTTCACCATGACACTGGCGATGAAGGCGTTCTTCCGCATGATTGCCGCGGCATTCGCGCGAGAGTCCAGTGCGCAGTCCTTGGCCGGGATTATGACTCTGGTTCTGGTGCTCTACACGGGATACACCATCCCACAACCTAGCATGATTGGCGCATTAAGGTGGATCACCTACATCAATGTGCGCTGCTCCTTTATTCTCTTATTTTATCGCCCGCACTCATAATTATGTGTGAACTACCAATAGCCCCTGCGTTACGGCTTCGAGGCGATCCTGGTGAATGAATTCCACACGCTCAATGGGACGTGCGCGTCGCTCGTCCCACAAGGTCCGGGCTACGAGAACGTCTCGCTGGCAAACCAGGTCTGCACGTCTGTCGGCTCGGTCCCTGGGCAGAGCACCGTTGACGGCAACGCGTTTGTCGAGCTGTCATACGGGTACTCGTTCTCTGATCTCTGGCGGGTGCGTCAGCCACTACCTCTCATTTGAGTTCTGCCATTGACAGAACTTTCATTATCAGAATTTTGGCATCGTCTGCGCATTCGCCCTCGGTTTTATCGTCTTGTTGAATGTCTTCACAGAGATGACCTCGTCCTCGGCGCAAGAGACGGGAAGTATCCTCTTCAAACATGGATCGAAGGTCGCTGCCATCGAGGAGGAATCTGCTGACGAAGAGAAGGGTCACATATCATCGCCACGAATTAACTCAGATGCATCGCGCAAGGAGACGAAGGAGGCCCTCGAAGCATCACCAGCCATGACGGACGTGTTCTCATGGCAGCATCTCCGTTACACAGTCCCGGTCGGCAAGGGCGCGACGCGTCAACTCCTTGACGATATCTCGGGTTACGTTGCTCCAGGAAAGTTGACCGCGTTAATGGGCGAGTCGGGAGCTGGAAAGGTATGCTATTACTGTCTTGTTGTGATACACCATGCAATTGTTATCTTTCTGACGACGATTTCGCAGACAACACTTCTTAATGTACTTGCGGGACGTACGGACACAGGTGTGATCACCGGTGATCGTTTCGTTAACGGACAGGGGCTTCCGCACGACTTTGAGGCACAGACGTACGTTCTGTCTACTCTATTAACTCCGAACGAAACAGGGAACTCATATCCTGTCCTGCCGTCTCAGTGGGTATTGCCAACAGATGGATGTGCACCTTCCCGAAACTACGGTTCGCGAAGCATTGTTATTCTCAGCCAAACTTCGTCAGCCCCAGTCTGTTCCTCTTGCTGAGAAGGAAGCCTAGTGAGTCTCAGCAGTGCATCATCGTCTTCAACGCCTTTTCTCATTCTCTTGCAGCGTCGAGACTTGTCTAAAAATGTGTGGCCTTGAAGCGCATGCTGATGCCATTGTCGGCTCTCTCGGTGTCGAGCATAAGAAACGCACGACGATCGGTGTCGAGCTCGCTGCAAAGCCACGGTTGTTACTCTTCCTAGATGAGCCAACGAGCGGCCTCGACTCTCAATCTGCGTGGGCCATCATGCTCTTTCTGCGCAGCCTTGCGGACCGTGGTCAGGCTATTCTCTGCACGTGAGTCTAGCAACCTCGATTTCACCTAGCTTTGATTTTGATGGTTTCCCCCATTCTACTATAAGTATTCACCAGCCGTCAAGCGAGCTCTTCCAGGTCTTCGATAGACTCCTACTTCTCCGGAAGGGAGGGCAGACGGTATATCTTGGCGATCTCGGCGTTAACTCCTCGACTCTGATCAACTACTTCGAGAGGAATGGTGCTCGCACGTGTGCGCCAGATGAGAACCCGTAAGCACATTTTAATACTTCTCTCGTTTCTCGCTCCTTATCTGGAAGTCGGCACATAGCGCGGAGTGGATGCTCGAAGTCATTGGCGCTGGGGCAACCGCGACGAGCACTATTGATTGGCACGAGGCTTGGAACAAGTCGGACGAGGCTGCAAAGATGCTTGTCAATCTCGAAAGGATGCATGAGGAAGGCCGCAAGAAGCCGCCAGTCCAGGCCACCCGTAAATCAGAGTTTGCGACGTCGTGGGGCTATCAGGTCATTACGCTTACGATGCGCTCATTGTCGGCATACTGGAGAAACCCGACGTACCTTATCTCGAAATTAGTTCTCAACATTGCCGCGGGTCTATTCATCGGTTTTACGTTCTATCAGTCGAAAAATACAGTTCAAGGGACACAGGACAAGCTCTTCGTAAGCTGCAGCATGGTTTTTCTATTGAAGTAAATTTACTAAAACTTGATGTGTAGTCCATTTACATGGGGACGGTTCTCTGCGCTCCGATGGCCAACCAGTTACAGGTCGCCTTCATCGACAATCGTAACCTCTTCGAGGTCCGAGAACGGCCGAGCCAAATGTACGGTTGGACGTCTTTCTTGGCAACTCAGCTCCTCGTCGAGATCCCGTGGAATATCCTCAGCTCTAGTCTCTTCTTCTTAACTTGGTATTGGACCGTCGGCTTCGACACGGACCGTGCAGGTTACACGTACCTCGTATTAGGCGTCTGCTTTCCGTTGTATTACACCACAATCGCTCAGGCAGTCGCTGCGATGTCACCAAATTCAGCTATCTCTTCTGTTTTGTTCAGCGTTGTCTTTGCCTTTGTTATCTCTTTGTGAGTAGGCCTCGTAACATCTAGTCTATGCACTAATCCGATTTTTCCTGTCTTTCAGCAACGGTGTTTTGCAACCATTTCGCGAACTCGGTTGGTGGCAATGGATGTATAGAGTATCACCATTTACGTACCTCATCGAGGGTCTTCTTGGTCAAGGTAAATCAATTTTTTTTTTCGTGCTGTCTCCGGCCGCTTACCTATACTCTTCACCAGCAATTGGGCTCAAGGAGATCAGCTGCTCGTCGACGGAACTCGTGTCGCTCTCCCCTCCCAACGGGCAGACTTGCTCCGGCTTCATGCAATCATACATCGCGCAGGCGGGCGGTTACTTAGCTAACCCGGACGCATCGAGTGCTTGCCAGTACTGCTCATATAGGACGTCGGACGAATTTTTGGGCGCGTCCTTCAACATCTTCTACGACAATCACTGGAGGGACTTCGGTATTTTCCTTAGTTTCTCAGCTATTAACGTGCGTTTGCGTCTGCCTTCTTTATCATGAGTGTCTTTTGCTAACTTGACCATCTCTTCCGCCCGTAGATCGCTGGTATCTTCGCGCTGATGTACATTGCTCGCGTCCGTAAGAGCCGTGGCTAATTTGATTTTTGCGCATTTTCTCCTTGAATTTGATGATTGGATCGAGGTTAGATCGAGGTTAGATTGTCGTTTTTTCTCCTCATACCCCCTCCCTAGACTCCCGCTCAGACACTCAATCCATGACCTGCTCATAATTTAAAGCATGTATCTGTATAGAACCGGTCTTAGTAGCGAACCTACTTAATCGCAATTGATTTTATACGAATATTAAATACCCGGAAACACCATTGTAAGGGGAAGTCCTTATGTAATAAGGATTAGTTTCTAGGGCTTACTAGATAGCACTTTATTGGTGCACCAAGTTGATTCGCTGACTGTATAATGGTACCTCACTACTTAGAGTCGCCAAGGATTGTTGTCAAGGTATGATCAAAACCAAGCAGGCCACAGTCGCTGGTGACTCGTAGTCTCAGAGGCTCGGCGTCTAAAGATGCCGCCACAGATTAAGTGTTTCATATTATTAGATACTTGGGCCTACAATTTGAAAACGCACTTCCGAATTCTGTTTTAAACGATTAATGTGAGCCGCCCAGTGTGCGATGCAGCGAGTTTGGCGTAAACTTGTAAGAGCCGCGGGTGAAAGCCGAACGGAGCATGATAAAACTTGCGGCGTAGATACTTTTGAAACGCTACAGCGGCTATACCAGGATGTTCCAAAGATGAAAATGCATCCTACAGATGGGCTAATGACATAGCGGTGTGATATGCGTATAAATAGGGCCACTTCCCGGGCCAGTGATCATAATGAGTTGATGAGCATGATCTCGAGAGTGCGAAACATAGTAGCACTTCGTTTCAAATGGCGAGCGCCGGTGACTCGTGGCCATGACGGAGACGTCCTGGAACATTGTTCTGACTCGAGATTAATGCCTGAGCTGGCCGTAGCAGACTAGAGATGAGTATAGTTGGTACAAAAGAGCTTCTACACCATGGAATTAGAGCTAGGTCGGATCTTTGCTGCAGTCCGGAAATTATATAATACTTTTAATACTGTTCGCTCTGAGGTAATGAGAAATTACCGTTGTACTCGGCCAGAAGGCTGCAGCCGACTCTTGGTCGACTGTCTAATGGAGTGCAGTATTTCTTGTGGCAGCAGCAGCCAGCAGTATTCTAACGCCTTCGGCAATCTCGGCTGATCCCGACCAGTTGTGGCTCGTTCAATCCAGTTGGGAGAAAGAGTTGAAGAAACCGATCACACAAGTAAATAGAGGTAATCAGTGATAGAGTTAGTCTGCAAGTATTCAATAACTGACTTGGAGCTCTGGAAGACAAGCAAAATGGGGCCGAATGAGAGAAGTTGGGAACAATCAGGAAAACCATCCGATTCTGCTTCTCTCAATTATCCTTTTCTTCAAGATAAACGCAGATTCTTTCGCTCTGGGAGCTTCTATCTATCTTTCAGCAGAAAAGTGATTGTAATATGCTCTCTTGTTTTCGTACTGATGTTACATATGATCCCTAATAAATAAAAGGCAGACGTTTTTGGAAAGAAATAAAAACAGAATAGGTGTGCAACTTCATTCTCAATCTTGTATGACATCTATGATGTCCATGCTACGAAAGAGAAAAGGTACATTGTTCAAAATCTTCAAGTGTTATCAAGATTCCTTTTGGCCCTGAGATCGGATGTTCTGCTAGTATCAGACGTGATTTGGAGCTCCAAACATACGCATTTGCAAAACCCCAATGGTACCTAAGTCATGCTCTATCAGAGACATCGTCCAAATTCCACTGCAATGGTGAAGTTATATTGAAGGTTCAGGGGACTCGGGAGCACCACAGTACTCAAGAAAAGGTTGGGCTTTGACTCCCGCAATCTAGCTCTGGATCGTTATCAGACACAGATCAATCCCCTTATTTCTTAAGAGACTTAGTGTCGATGCCAGTAGGAGAGCCTGGAGAGAAGACTGAATGTGGGGTTGTCGCTCGAAAACGCGTAGCTTGTGTTTCCCACGTGCTCCGTGGGCACAGCCTTCCCGCTCTGGCAAGCGACTGAAGACGCCGTCATCGTTGTCAACGCCGTGCACGTCGCGCTCAGCTACATATACCCATCTGTTTCCAAGCGTGCGCAGCTCTTTTAAACTGAGTTGTTTCTCGTGCTGGGCCTGTCTACGTTGTTGTATTCGTCGCTGGGCCGTGTACAACCGAAACTTATACTAGCCGACAATTAGAACTGAAGCTGGCTGTGCTTGCGATCTCTTCGAGATTGAAGGGCATCGAGTGTTGCCGCCTTGTATCTACCAACACGCTGTGGCCTGCTGGAGGCCGCGTCGTGCATATATACTGCGTATCCTGAGCCACTAGCGTCTGCGCTACCTGTGACGTGCATGCTGCAGTCCGCGGCGCGCAGTACTACTTATAGTCTCGACGGCTACGATACCAACAACCCTCAGTCGTGGTTGAATATCAACCTCAAACGCACTAGAACACATCTGCGAGAATTAGCTCTATTGTGCCATGTCCTACCCTCCCCCGGGCTGGGTTCCCAACAACTTCGCTGTAGGTGGTCCTCCACCGCCGATGCCCACAGACTATTCGTACGGGAAACGCGCATGGACCAGCGGCTCATGGATGTACGCGCCTGATCGTGCGGGCCCTAGTGCAGCCAGGGATGGAAACATGGGAAGTGGGGCTTGCGGGCCCTGGCAGCCCTATCCGGGGTATGGCAATAGTATGCCTCCACCTGTGCCGCCGAAGGAGGATTATTGGGCGACAGAACTAATGAATAATCCACTTGGGCTGGAGAATATGCATATCCGGTGTGCAGAAATTTTCTCTCTTTAATCATCCTTGACGAGTCGAGTGTCTTATTATAAACGTTCTAAAAAAAGCTCGGACGAGGAAAACCAAGCGCACGCACAACACAGCCGTGGCGGAGAAGAGAACCTTGTTTGGGTTCCCGCACTGCACGATAATGAGCACAAGCGCGGAAGATCTAATAAAGGCGCTGCATATCACGCGCCTGTACAACTAGACCCTCAAGACCCTCGCGCGACATCCCAGCCCCCACCGCCTGTGAGCCATCGAGCCACGCATAGCCGTAATCCAAGTCCGGCGCCTCCTGTTCCTGAGCTACCTGCGTGGCATCGCGACAACTCGTACCCGGCAGCGAACCAGTACGTGTACCCGGAGCAGACACAGATACAAGCGCCGGAGAACACTTATGCCTCCGCTACTCTGCGCCCGCGGTCATCCGCCGCGCACCGCGATCGCGAGCACGAGCGCGAGCGGGATATGCGCAGGCGCTCGGCGGAGGATCGAGAATACTATCGCTTGTATGGCGCACGTCCGAGCGATCGCTACCCTGGCACGTATGATACTTTAAATCCGGACTCGAGCCGGTCACAAACGCTCCCGACGCACCGCCGCTATGCGTCTGTACAGGCTGGGCAAAGTGCCGGCGCAGTGCAGCGCTCGCAGACGATGCCCGTTGAGCCTACATATGCTCGCGTCAACACCGTGCGCACGCCGCACAAGTATGGCGAGCGGTACGAATATACGTATCAAGATGTGCATAGAGGCGAATACGATGATCGTGGCGAAGATGACGACTATGTCATACCGCATGAACCTGCAGTTCCCAAAGAGAGCAATAGCATGGAACGCGTGCGCAAGTGGATAGCCGCAACAGAATCCGAAGCTCCGAAGATGCGGCGTGCAACAACGGACGGGTACGACCACCGTCGCTCATCTGGATCTGGAAGGGAGGATGACCGAGTGCGTCCGCTCCATGCTCATCCGGCTTCTAGAGATCCCGTCAGCCGTCATGCGGCTGCAGCAGCGCCAGCGTCATCGCTCAACCCTGCCCTGGCAGGCGTCGTCCCCATGTCGGACATCACGGAGGAGCCCGAGGAGATCTCGCGTGCGCGCTTCTTCACCCGCCAGGCCCCGGCTGACGAGGACGAGGACAATTTCAGTTCGAGCTCTAGCAGTGACAGCGGCAACGGCCGACCACGCCAACCGCGCATCTTAACACCGCACCCGGCATCATCGCGGCGCCTGCCCGACCGTGCCGATACGCTGCGTGTCGACGACGCCGGCGCCTCTGGGTACCCTATGCCATCCCCACGGAGCCTCAATCAGAAAAGTCGTACGCCGTCCGCGCGTTCGTCGTACGAACATGTTGTGCACCCGGACCGAGATCGAGAGCTGAACGGACATCACCTTTCGCCTAAGAATGGACACCTCGGCGTCGGTGGTTCGGCATCGTATAGCACCCCGCCGATTACGCCGACGCGACAAGACTACATGTATCGCCACGACGACGCTCGGTCTTCGCCATATGCGATGCCTCCGGGCGCATACCATCAAGCGGACGTTCCAGTCAATCTCAATTCGAATACAACCCCGAACGCAGTGCCTGGTTCGTCCTCGAAGCGCGCGGCCGTGCACGAGCCTTCTCCAAGTTTCCAAACGCCCGCTCGCCTAGCCTACCTTTACCGTGGAAGCTCCGCCTCGCCATCGCCCCGGTCTCAGGCCCATGCCTCTGCGACAGCTGGGCCGTCATCTGTTCCACGTTCTTCCGCTGTGCAACCACAATACTACGAGTCCCCGTCGGCGGCCAAGAGCAAAAGCAAGAAACGCTCGCCGCACGGGTCTCGGTCGCCATCTCCCCTAAACCACATCCAAGCCCAATCTTCCTCTTCTAACAACTACTACGCCTCGCTCAGTCAGAGCCAGCAGAACACTCCTCCGCGAGCGGCGCAGGGCCACGCACACATACTCGCTCCTCAAGCGCAGCGACACTCACACTCGCACTCCCTCTCTCAGGCGCAGACGCCTCGCAGCCACAGCCGCAGTCGGCGGAGTAGCTCGCGTGCAACAGCAGCCGCTGCGGCTGCTGCGAGCACCACGCGGCACGTGCGAGCGGGGCTCTGGAACCGTCGTGGGGACCATCTGACAGAGTCGGGGTACGTCGTATACTGTCCGCCTGGACGCAACTACCCGCGGGACCTTGTGGACTACCCAGACAACGCGTTCAAAGACCATCAAGGACGGGTTGTCGCGGACCCGCCTGACCGCTATCCCGAGCTGCCCGAGTCGATTCCACAGAGTGCGGGCAGACCGGCGGAGAGAAATTACGACTCTGTACGTTTCCTCCTTTCCCTTACGTGGTTTTGCCTGAAGCATTGGCCTAATTTTTTTTTTTTCTTTGCAGTTCATCACGTATCTGATGGTTAATGGCTAACAGCTGACAGTTACTGTAGAATGTGACACTTTTTTTTTTCTTTTACCGCGAAACATTCCCTCCCGTTCTTTGTACTTCCTGCGTTCTGTTCTTTGCTCTGATACGCATGTTATGTACTCTGGTTCCCACATACGATATGCTTGTTGTTGCATAGATCGTCAGACCATCTCGCTTCTGCAGTGTAATCTTGTATTCGAACAAACTATCTGGATAACATCAGTTCGACTCTAAGCAAACAAGACTCGTACTTGAAACTCAAGTCATCGAGCCACTTCTTCCCCGTCCGTAGGTTGAGCTGTAATATTAATAAGTTTCAGAAAAATCCACCGTAGGCAATTGTAAACTATCACGTGTTCTGTTCGCTGATCTCCTGTTTCAATTACTTATGCTGGGAACGCAACTATACTTGGAACACTCATCGTGCACTGAAGTCCGAAAGAGCTATGCATCAATCATCACGGCACACGGAACATTGTGAACTCTTCAAGCCTTTCTGCTTCCGTCTACAATTTCCGCGCGGGTTCTCACCATAGCAGATGTCCATTCCACCTTTTTGGAGGGAAGTTCGGCACCGACAGTGGACCATCGTAATTCCAAAGATGCTCTACGAAATATTCTTGCCAAACTCAGTCACCTTGATCTTACGGGGCGCGTTTCTCCCGAGGGTTCCATGATGAAGGCGCACGGAGGATATTGCGATGTCTTCATTGGAACTGCAAGTTCTCTGTTGCTCGGTCTTCCGCCGCCCTCACGCAGTGTCAAGGTTGCCATCAAACGACTCCGAGTGCATTTGATGGACGAACAGAATCTCGCAAAGGTATCGGAGTCAGATTGTGGATGGTCTAGATGTTATTTTGTTAGCATAGTATTTTTTCTTTTTCCAGCATCTTGCAAAAGAAATGCATTTATGGTCGAAACTTCAACACACCAATGTCTTGCCGCTCGTAGGCTACGTGCTGGAGGATGATTATCCGTCTCTAATTTCCGAGTGGATTGAAAACGGAACAATCGTGAATTTTGTGAAAGGCAATCCTCATTGTGATATTGATCGTATTGTCTGTTGTTTTTAAATTTCTGCAGTATCGAACCAGTAATGTGGGCTGATGCTGTAGACATGCAGGTTCTCGGAATAGCGAAAGGGCTTGGATACCTTCACAGCAAGGGCATAATCCACTCAGACCTTAAGGCCGTAAGTTCTCAACCTTTTCTGTGGCCAAATCTGACAGGGTTTCAAGGACAATGTACTAATGAGCAGTCTACAAGAACCACTCATCTGTGATTTTGGAATATCCCGCATGCTCGCTTCTTCGCAAACCATTCATGGGTGTACTACGCTTGGTGGTGGCGTGAAGGGCTCTGCTCGGTGGATGGCCATTGAACTACTTTTCAGCCCTGATGGTTCAGACCCTAAGCACTCAAAAAAGTCCGACATTTGGGCATATGGAATGACCGTCTATGTGACTATATCAACTGATTATCGTGTACATTTAATTAATACATTTTACACAGGAAATCCTTGCAAAGCAACTTCCATATGCACAGTTCTCTAGTGAACCTCCGGTTATTTTAGCTATTTTCAAAGGCGAACGTCCCTCAAAGCCGAAGACACTCAACACTCGGTCATCGTCGACGTTTTGGAAACTGTGTGAAGAATGTTGGGACAATGACCCGAATAAGCGCCCCACTATAAACCGAATCATCACTGTTCTTAAACACAAGACGCTCGTCCTGAGACAGCAAGAGCGTGTGCGCGAATGGGTAGCCGAGACAAATTATGAAGTCTTGGGAATGAGACGTACGACACATATGAAGATTTCGCGTGTGCGCTCTGACCTCCGGCTCGAGATCGACGAGGAATCCAGCTCGAAGTCAGCCAGCTCAGACTCGTTTACCAGCAGTGATGACAATTGGTCAAGCCAGTCAATCATCTATGATTGGCACGGCGATGATGACATATGTGACATCTCTATCGAACCCCCTTCCAGTTGGCCTTCAGAAAGTGAAATAACTCACGACGCCTATGTCATCGATATTATCCCACCTTCGGAAATTGGCGAAGGCGAGGACAACGTCCATGTTCAAAGTATAGCCCCGCCTTTAGAGAGTGAAACAGCTCACTTGGTTTCATATCCGAGCGTGCCTGAGCTGGAAGGCACGCAGCACATCGACGACGCCAGAGCCGGAAGGTACGCTATGCCATTCAGACGAAGCCTCAACCAGAAGAGCAGCGCTCCATCTGCGCGTCTACCGTATGAACAAGTGTATCCGGACCAAGGCCGGGAGCTGAATGGATCTGAACAGGCGATCCTCGGCATTGTCGACCCTACGTCGAACAGCACCCCGCCGACCGCGCCGGTGCGGAAAGACTACATGTATCGCCACGCCACAGCTCCATCCTTCCCGTATACTGAGTCCTCGTTCGTATTACATCAATCGGAAGCCACAAACATCAAGACGAACCCGGCCCCGGACGCGTTAGCTGATTTGCTCTCCAACCGCACGACTGTGCATGAGCCTCCCCCTAGTCCCCAACCGCCTGTCCGTCCGACAACCCCATACCGTGGCAACTCAGCCCCGGCGTCACTCTACACTCACGCATCTGGGGAAGCAGTACCTACAACATTCTCTGTTCAGCACGCTTCCTTTGCTTACCCACACTCCTCCACTCAGCTACAACAGTACGAGCCTCCATCGTCAGGTAAGGGCAAAGAACCTTCGCCGGGCGCGTCTCAGTCGCCGCCTTCCCCGAATCCCATCCAAGCTCAAACTGGAAAGAGATTCACCCGCTTCTCCCGCAGAAGAGGAGAAAAAGGCGATGGCAACGGGGGCGACTATCATGCGGCATGTACGCGCGGGGTACTGGAATCGGCGGGGGGACCACCTGACGGAGTCGGGGCATGTCGTATACTGTCCGCCTGGACGCAATTACCCGAGGGATCTTATGGACTACCCAGAAAACGCTTTCAAAGACCATCGAGGACAGGTTGCTGCGGGCCAGCCTGACTGCTTCCCCGAGCTGCAAGCGTCGCACAATGAAGGGCGGCTGTCTGAAAGGAGCTACAATTCTGTACGCCGTCATTTGAACTCATCTTTTTTTCTACGCTCTTCGCCCTTTGGCTGTTCTGAACTAACTGTAACCGGGTTGCTTCGTAGTTCATCAAATACTTAATAGTCGCAGCTAACACCTAAGAGTTAAAATGCGCTGTCGATCACTTTACCGCGGGACCTCCACTTTCTGCCTCTGGTATCTTCAGATTGATTATCTAATCGAACAAATTTCCTGCTCTAAGTGCATGTGCCCGAACATGATGCCAAAGCCACAAGTTCCGTCTCATTTTGAGGGTCATTTATACAGGTGTACAAGTTAACGTTGTCTAATCTTACAGTTTTGATTCATCCTCGAGCTCTTGGAGCTGCCAGCGAGAGCCTACACAAGTTTTACTGCATAATGTCCTGCTTAAGCACATAACGATAGCGAATATTATTATTCTTCACGCCCTCCACTGCTGTTTTTACGTCCTTCATTGGCAACTCCTCGATCCTACAGTAATCAACCACATTCAAATGTTGTGTCAATCCGACTCTCATACGCATTGTCTCGTTATATAAGACGAATGGAACGGGAAAAACTCACCAAGGATGAATTCCCTTCTTCGCCGCGAGGTCGAGCATCTCAAGCGCCTCTTTCTTTGACCCGATATGGGATCCGCCAACTGAACATGCGTTCTTCGCGAAAGTGGACACGGAAGTAGGTGGGAGTTCGCTGTCCGGCATGCCCACGCTGATGAATTTGCCGTGCACGTCGAGCATCCTGTCAGAATTATAGGATACGGTTCAAACCAGTCAGCAAGCGATTAAAAATGATTACAAGGTTCGGTGAACTGTAAAACTGACGACAGGTACTCAACGAGGGGAAACCCCTCTGCCACGTCCCGCGTCGAGATGATGAGATCAAGCGTCATCTGGAGATCCTTGTGGAACCCTTCCGCTTCTGTGAAGATATAGTGCGACGCCCCCATTTGTTTCGCATCCTTTTCCTTCGAGCGGCCATGCGAGAACGCATAGACCTCCGCTCCAAGACCATTGGCGAACAAGATTGCATAGTGACCCTGTCATCACGATTCAGCCACCATGAACGCAAATCCGTTGGAATGACGAGGATATTTCATGTGGAAGAAAAAAGAAAGACCCAAGATATACGAAAATTATATTTACCAAGCCGCCTATTCCAATGACTCCGACCTTCTTTCCCGGGCCTGCGCCGTTGCGCTTCATGGCCGAGTATACGGTCAAGCCGGCACAAAGCATTGAACACGCGTCTGCGGATGAGACTGCGTCCGGAATGGGAAACACAAACTGCTCATGCGCAATGATTCCTGTGGAGTACCCGCCTTGCGTACGCACGCCGTCTGGATAATTTGAGTTCTAAATGCTCCAGTCAGGATTAAATTACCTGTAAAATGTGAGTTCAACAGCTTACGTAGGTGTCAATTTTCTTCGGACAGTAATTCTCGTTGTCATGTTTGCACTGTTTGCACGTGTAGCATGAACCGATTTGCGCGCCGACACCGACGCGGTCGCCGGGTTTGATGCCAGACTTGACCTTAGAACCGACGCGCACTGCGGTGCCAACGATCTCATGTCTGTTAGAACCAACGGGGGTTTATAGAGGTTAGAAAGAGAAGCTTTGACGTATCGAAAATGAGAGAGAGAAAGGACTAGCTTACCCTGCGACAAGTGGCACCTCGTAGTCACCCCATCCGGAGGTGAGGGTGTGCACGTCGGAGCCACAGACACTGCACACGGCATGAAAGCGTCAATTTCGAATATCGATCGTTAACTAATCCGTTGAAAAACGAAATCTGACTGACCCGCAATGTGTGATGGCAACCTCGACATCGGTTTCCTCCCAGTTCTTTGACGGGAAGTCGACGACGCTGAAGTCGCTCCATCTCTTTAGATCTTTAGAGAGGAGATCATCAGCAAGCAGTCGCTAAAAACTTATAAACACAGACCCGTGATAGCGTATCCTTTGAAAGTTTTCTGTCCGCGCGACATTGCGTTGATTCCAGTTCAAGTCCTTCGAGTTGTGAGAGGGATAATGGAAGAAAGGAAGGAAGAAGCTCTGCGTCCCTTCCGGCGGGTGGCACTTATATATCCCTTTATAAGCTGTTGTGCTTGTGTTTGGCCTCGCCGCGCGATGAGCGCACGAATGACGTTCGCGAATCGAGTGGCGGAGTGGCTGTGCTTCTGACGGATTGGCGGCAGACAGAAGCAGTACGTACTCACGTGCACGAGACACGCACGCACGTGCTATGTCGGTTCAAGACGAAAACATAAGAAAAAGTAAGTAACTCGCGGAAGTAATACACATGAATACACGAGAACCGAATAGCACAGTTGTACAACCTGGGGTGGACCTCCGATAGACATCAGAAAACACAGAAGAAAAATGAAAGTAAAAAGGAAAATAAGAAAGTGAGCAGTGATGTAGTTGTTATGGGTGATATTCAAGCAAACCCGCTCTAGCTCAAGTCACAGCCCAATGCCTCCGTGGGCCTTCCGCATATGTTCATACACCTCCGTCGAGCCCTGGAACGTCTCCATGCACGCCCAACAAATATGCGTGCTGCAGCTCGCACACAGCATGTGGTTGCACCCCGCAATCTTCTCGATGCTCGCAGAACACTTGGGGCACGCCTTGACATTGTGCGCGTCTTTCCACTCTCGGAACAGACGCTCGCCTATCGCTCTGGATTTAGTGCTGGCGCCGCTACACACTTCTCCATCATGCGCCGCACCATGGCACGCCGTGCAGATGCGCGTGAGGCATGACGGACACTGGAGCTGCAGCGAGGAGCCAGATTCATCATCGATCCTGGAAGCAGCAGCCGTCCGATAAATCTGCGGGCAGTCGGGCGATGGGCAAAAGCGGAATTCATGCGGGCGGGCATGAATGTATGCAAAGAAGCTCGCGTCGATAAGCCGCGCGAACTGCTCTTTCTGCAGCAGCTTTTTGCAGAGCGGGAGAGGCAGCTCCTCGGGGCACCGGTTATCATCGCCCAGACATTTTAGCGGGAAGGACCGGTGGTCATTTGCAGACGAGAGATATCGGACCAAACACTGCTTGCAGGTTTTGTGTCCACATCTTAATGAGATCCCGTCGACGACGATATCCAAACAGATGGGGCATGAGTTATTTTCACCGGAGCTCACAGCAGTTTTAGTGTCGGCCTGTGTATGGTGATGAGGGAATATCGAATTCTTGCTGAGCGAAGTGACTACCCAACGAAACTGCTCTTCCGTACCACGTACAACGAGCCCTCGCTTCACAAAGTCTACAAAGACATTGTCTTTGCCAAGTTTTTCTTGAATGGCATCCAAGCTGCTGAACAAAATCTGGAAGAGCAATCTTCCGGAAAGGGGAAGCGCGTAACACTTCCTGGCACGTAATCGACAAACCTCTTCGAGGATACACTCCCGTGCACGTCCTCGAGCCGCTGGAGAGCCCCATAGCGTGACAAAACACCGGACGTACTGAGCAAATATGTGTGTATGCGTTGACTGTTCGATTCTTTTGATGAACGTGTTCCCCGATTCTGTCGAGAAGAATTTATCCCAAACAGGTTGGGTATGACCCCGGCTCTGCACGACAAGCTTCTCGCCCGCCAGCATGTGCTCCAGTGGGACCTTAACTCTTTTTAAGCTGTCAAGATGCGAGCCCGATAACTGGATTTCCATTTCACCACTATTTGTGGGAGAATGAGAGATAGTCATCTGTACGCCCGGCTGGTTTCGCGCAAAGTTCGTCAGCCGTTCCAACTCTTCCACTAGCGCTTTGTAGACCTCTGGTGTTGTCTTGTAGATCAGTCTATGCATGTGATCAAGATAGATTCGCTCAGACCCGAGGAACGTGAAACGCCGCGCGTTGAGATTTGCACATGCTGCCGCCGCACCGGTAGGGTCTGCGAAGCGTGCCACACCGCGCACTCGCCCATTAACGGGTAGCACAGAGTGAAAATCAAGGCTGATGACGGTGCCGTGCTCTCCAAGGATATCCTTCAATACATGAGTGACATCTCCGAGGGATTTGTACGCGACCCGGCCGAGTAACACATTGCCCATTGATGCTTCCGATTCATCCGCATTCGTTTTTCCAGATTTATTGGTTTTACCTAACCGACCGCCGACGCCGAGCGCGCGCACGCCCTTCTCTGTTGTCTGGTGCGGCAGCCCTTCGAATTTGACAGTGAATTGGCCGGTCTTCGGACGACCAAAATGCAGGCGTGCGGCAACGACATGGCTCTTTACAGTGGAGCCATGGACGGCTTTCACTACCCTTTCTGCCTCCAGCAGTGTCTCGTAACCCGCGTACGCGGAAACACCAGGCGCCGGCACGTCCACGCGCACTGCACACGCGCTTAGGCGTCCGACTTCTCTTGCACCCTGAAAACAATCCAGTACCGCAGTGAGCTTGTCGAAAAAGTAGTCTGCACCGTTGAGCGCGGCGACTGCCGCCGCCGCCTGGGCAGAGGTTGCGAACTGGAGTTTCGCTGTACTGCTTGACGCAGATGAGTGCGGGCGCCGGCACTCAACCTTGAGCACGTCCCCAAAGGGTACAGCGATGTTACGGACGTCCGCCTCTGAGATAACGGCGGGAAGGTGGCCCAAGAGGACGTAGCTGGACTCAAAGGAAGTTATCACGTCCAGAATCCGAAATCCTGATCCGAGAGTTACACGGGTGGATTTGAGAAGGGTAACCGTTATTTCTTCGGACTCCGGAGGCCTTTTGACCGTAGTATTCGACGTGCTTGACTCCGGTAGAACGGGCCGCGCATTTTGCACGCATTCAACGCGCTTGAGGATCGTTGTGGTCAGAAATACGTATCCTAGCCGAACGCACAAAAGATGTTTTAAGTCAAAGGGTTTTTACTTACCTGTCCAGCATTAAGATGCATGAACTTCACTGTGTTCACAGACTCCACCGAAGCACTTGTCTGAAAATGAATGAGACATTGTAGTAACATGATGCGGCACGCATAACGCACTGCAGGAATGTTCGGTACCCTCAACGATGAGACCGTACAGTGTTCATTTGTACAGAGTCCGAGCAAGCAGAAAGTGCAATCTGCTTTCTCTTGAACACGACCTAAAGCTAATGAATCAGGAGTGCTCTGCTTCGTATGGGTATCCTGACTGGCAAATGGTGGAAGAGCAGGTGCGCTTTTCTGAGAAGCTGTAGCGGCTAACTTTGTAATAAAGATATTTTAGCAATAAAAAGATAAGAATTTATCGCATACTCACGTTTCCTGGACCCACTGCATTGTTCGGTAACCGTTCAGCATGTTTGAACTTGCACTTGGTCCCCTTCAAACAAAGACCTCGCGACCATTTCCTGCAATAATCGGGTGGAAGTCCAATAACATCGGATCTGGAAGGAGTAACAGGCGCCTTAGGAGTGGCCGCAGTGACACTTGGAACGCCAAGGTCCGGATGCTTCGGTAATGGAAGTTCAGTGATCTTATAAATTAATTTAAGTCCTAAATTTCTATATGAAGAAACGAATCCGCCGTACAGCAAGTTTGACGACAGGACGGCTATTATCATCCGTCGGTGGAGTAGAGTTATCGGAAGCAAGCGGTATAATTATTCGCGAGTCTTCGGTGGGGAGACTCTCGATTTGAGGCTGGGGCTTTCTCCTTGATCTCCTTGATCTCTGATAGATATTCAGATATAGTATGATATCAAGCACTTGCAGAGATGAAAGTACACCAACGACCTGGTGACACTTACTTTACTGCACTGGGAGGATTTCAGAGCACGCATAGGGCGTTGAGACTCTACTCGTGTTAGGCTGACGATGGGTGGGCTACTGCGCGAATCCGACGGAGAAGAACTTTCTCGATCATATGCGGCCTTTAAGAGAAGAAATGATGATATTAGTACACGCGATATTTTTGGCGACCAGTCCGTAAAATGTATTCACTTTTGAAGATATTTCCAACTTGCTGCTATTTTGTGTTACCGAGGGATGAAGCCAGGGGCATAAGTCACCACGATCGCAACAACCATGCGATAAAGCTTTACAGAACACTCTAGCCTGAGTATCTCGAACCTTTTGATCGTCAACAAGGACGTGGAGACGGCGGCAGCTATCGTTGTATTTACAGTATCCACGATTGAAGTTGACGCATACTTCGTCGAAGGGAAGAGGCTGCGAGAAATAAATAAGGCTGTACTAGCATCAGATTAGGAAAAGGAACAAACTTCGCAGATGATCACTGGCTCCTTTTGTCCGAGAAGTACGTCCGAAGTTGTGCCTTCAAATGGATCCGTAGTATCGGACAGTGAAGAACAAGATGCTTCCGACTGAGACTGTGAAGTGTCTTAAGGCATAACTAAGCACATTGTTCGCGATACTCACGAAACACGGCTCTCCTAGTGATGCCCCGCTATCAGTCGAGAACGACGAGTTAGCACTGCGATTAAGTCCGTCTAATCGGCTTGAAGATGAAATATTGACGCCGTTCTCTAGTGCAGAGTTTCGTCGGGAAGACTCAGTCATGAAGTAATGCGATATTGGCGATTGAGCTGAGCTGTCGGCGATTTTTGTTCGACCGAGTTTTGGGGATAGTTTTGAGATATCTAGGTCGACAGGCGGTATTTTCTGTTTATTTCTTTCAATCACAAGTCCGGTTCCGAGTCCATCGCGTCGAGTACTAGTCATGGCACCTGAGTTCACTTGCACTACCTTTTGTCTGTTATTTTACGAGCGATGAATGATGTTGACAAAGATGGAGAACACGCAGACACATGAAGGTTGAGAGCAAGGAGCACAGAAGCAACTTGGAAGTTCGTGAATGATGAAGAGTGAAGCTAAGTCTGTGCTGAGCTCCTCGGTTTACATAGAAGACTTAGTATTCGTGGGAACACGGCATTCCGGCATTGTACCGTCAGCAGTATAACTTAATACATTTTGAAGTCCGGATATCCGCTGCAGAAGTCCGAACCTGCGCTCCTTCGTCGACCTTCACCATGTCCTAGTGCGTGTCAGCGTATTTTGCAATGACACTTATTTGTCTAATTGCTTTTACAGCCAAATATTCGGACGAGCAATTAAGACGGAGTACCTTTCATTGGGTACGATCCTCGCCGCGGCAACCATTGGCTACGCCTCCACGAGCGGCGGTAAGAAAGAGGCTGCACCTTCGGGCGGGTCAGTGCAAGAGACAATTCAGAAGGTGAAGGAGTCCGTCCCTTTAGGTGCTGGATCGAGGTACGTGTTTTGATTTGCTTGGTACGAGATACATAAACTATGGCCTGACCATTCGTTCACTTGCTACAGTGAAGAGGAACAATTGTAGGTCACCTTTAACAGTGAATACTCAAAAGAGTACGTGATGACGACTGACCAGGGTCGATAGCATCAAAAAATTCATCGACGAGGAGGAGAAGAAGGCGCACCATTGAGGATGTCGAGGTTTGGTCTTGGTAGTCGGCATGCCGTCGTCGGACTTGGCGTAGACCGTAACGAGCATGTTGCGCTGCACCGTTCCTTGAATAAAGCACGCTAGATTTTCTCGCAAACCCGATTTTTCTCTAACTTTTTGAACGTGCTTTGAATGGCGCCGGCAGCGCGTGATATCGACATTGAGTCTGTTGCTATGTGAATGCGCAAATATTTACCGGGGCCGCTTGATCTGCTCCCTCTACTACATACCTCTCGAAGTAATGAATCATGACCACGTCGACGTCGAACAAGCCTCTCAAACGCTTATCTTTACTGCAGACACAGTCGTCGCCCGCCTCGCCTTCGCTGTCGAGTTTCAACAGCTCCGAGGTCGCTTCTAAGCATCGTGTCGCGCCCGACGTTGCGGTCATGGGACCTTCCTCCACTGTGACTGCTGCGCAAGCCTCTCCGTTTTCTTTCCCGTTGTCGCCAACCGCGAGTGCACCCACGGGATCCGGGTCGAAAAATGCACGCAGGCACTCATCTATTTACTACGTCTCTCCTGACCGAGAACTCGAGCGGATTTCGCGAGGCTCGGGCTCACCAGTTAACGCGCGTAGGTTCTCAGCACTGCAAACGCCTAGCGAGAATGCTCGTACGATAGAAAGTATAAAAAGGGACAGAAGGAGTGTGGATCTGACGGACACGCCGTCCCCGCCGTTGACGCTTGCTGAGAGGTAAGCGGTTCTCGTCTTGACCTGCATGCACTGAATCGTCACGCGTCGTCAGACACGCCGACCTGTTGCGTTTCATCGCGCAGAAGGAGTCTAAATGTCTCGAACTGCGCTCACAGCTCGCTGCACAAGAAGCGGAGCTCCTCGTGCTCAAGCGCAAGTGGGAGCGCATAGTGAGCCGCGGCGGACCCTCTGCGTCTGTCCCATTTACCCCGGGCACGGTGCTCGACGCCGACGCGTCTCCACAAGCAGCTGTATTCTCTGGAATAAAAGGGGGCGTGCAAGGTGTCGGGCGACTTCTTGCGCATTTCGGGGACACCAGTACCCAAGTCCCAGACTCGGATCCTGGGCATGGGTCGAACTCATCCGTGTCGACGACACTGACGTCCTCATCGTTGCGTCTCTCTCAGTCTTCAATATCATCGTTAGGTGGTCCGGATGAAGGGTTCGGAGAACGCGAGGAACCTGTAGCGGAGGCAAAGTCAGGGCATCGTCTATCGAACTCGATCTCAACAGCTGTGCGGAGGAGACCGTATGAACCATCGTCTCCGTCGACGCCTTCTCCGTCGCCTTTAACTCCTTCCACGCCGCCTTTGACTCCCAAATCTCCCTATGATGGTCTTTCCTTAAGTCCGCGCCACCTTCGTCTTCCAAGCTGCCAATGCAGTCGAAGCACCAAAAGCGCCTCAGCACAGCATCAGGCGCGTTCCCCCCACCATCATCCATCCCGGCCATGAACGTGGGAGCGCCTCTCGCAGCTTGGGTCGATAGCGTTGGAAAGAAGTTCGGGCAGCTGCAGGCTGGGACCGGAGGTGCAGGTGCACATCCCATTCACAAGCGCGCGTCGACGCTGCTCTCGGACGCTTCTCACTCATTATTCGCTGCGCTCACGTCGCCCACCCGTACCTCCCCGGCGGGCGATCATGCCCAACTCGTGCCTTCGCCAACCTCCTTAACGACGTCTCTACTTGACGATGATGACGCGCTTGGAGATGGATCGGGGGTGCAGTGGGCGGGTATGGCTGCCCTTTCTCCTGAACGACCGAAGATCGTTCCCATCCGAGCTGTTCCGGCTAGTGCATCGGCGTCGCACTCTTTGGCGAAGCAGCAAGATGGCAGCGTAAAGGGCACTGATTCTGAGAGTGAAGAATGGAACTGGTGATCCATTTCTACGTCTTCTCTCAATTCTCTTCAGTTAATATCACTGGTCAACCTGAAGGCCTTTTTCCCGTCGTTTACCCCCTATTCAGATTCTGCAATGGCTTGTCCTTCCCTTCCGTTTATCCCTTCTTATGGCTAATGATATCAAACCTGCACCACCTATAAATGCTGTTAACGAAAAATACATCCCGATTACGTTCCTTGTTCGCTGTTTCATTGTCGCATCTGTTCTACATACCCAACTGCATCGACCGTAGATAATCACCTGCATATACATGTAATGGATCCAGATACTTGCAGACTTAATAACATCGGCTAGAAATTCTACTAGTGGAAAACCTATTTTACTCGTGGTTTTGACGAAAAACTCAGGAATTCAATAACAATATCGTTGGAAGAAGGGAACGGCTCAATTTACGAGTATATTTTATAGTTATTATGCTATATACACTTGCTGGAGCCTGGTTCTCCATGATAATATTTATATGTAGAAGAAAGATAGAGCCAGATACTTGGCCCGAAGAGATGTCATTTCATACATGCGCCGGCGAAATTCCGGATCCTTTCTCAGACCGTCATACTCCTTGAGGGCCAGCAGAAAGTCCCCGAAATTAGTATCTGTAAGCATGATTAGGATGAGCATGAACGTGCCCAGCCTCTCGCATGCTGCCCTCACGTATTGTGACACAATTTAGGTCATACATGTAAAAGTACAACAATTTTCATCTTTGAACATGCAGTTTTAAGAGATCAAAGCTGATATGTCCTCCGGCAACACGGGCGTCGTGTCCTCCCAATTTTTGAGCCAGCCCGCCTGCGCCCCATCCCGACCCTCCTCGTTGGGGAGTGCAAATACGGCGGTAATTAGCCAAACGTCCTTCTCGCTGGGCTCTATTTCGGAAATGAGCATGGGCAGGACCGCGCGCGCCTCGATGAGATTCGAGTTCGCGTCCAAGCGAATTGCCTCGCCCTTTCGAGCCGAGTCCTTCTCCAGCGCGGCAACCCCCGATGCGCCCGCCCGCGAAGCAACGCGCACCGCGGCACCGTTCTCGCACGTCCCATACTCCTCCGTGTCGCGTGATACAGGCTCTAGCGCACGCCCATCGCGTCGCTGGCCGTAAATCGCGAAGCCCCCCTCCGCTGCGCGCAGGCGGCGGCCCGTGCGCACGCGGTGCACGCGGAGGTGCCAGAGCGGCGCGTCTGCCGTGGGCGGCACGAGCCACGTCTCGACCTCGACGTCCGGCCACGGCCGCCATGCGGACCGCAGTCGCCCGTGCTCGATGCGCGCGTTGAGCGTCTGGCGACGCGTGCGCCAGAATTCGCCTATGCCATCGTCGCTGAGCGCGAGCGCAGAGTCCGCGCCTGCTTCGGCAAGCGTGCCGTTCCCCACCGGAACGCTGTACCCGAACGCACTCGAGTACGCGAACTTGCCGTACTTCGCAGCACTTTGTTTGAGGTCGTACGAGCACTGCTGGCCTGAGGAGAGCACGTAAGTGTGTCCGCCGAAGTTCGCTGCGATATGCAGCGGGTATTCGAGAATCTTGACGGTGTTACGCAGGACCGCTGGATACGGTTCCTCCTTGGCCGTCCAGAAGGGGTGCGTCGGCGGAAGACTAAGCGTGACGAACGACTTGCAACACCAGTATGGCGATCCGGGGGAGTTGTAATTCTCAGTCATGATATGATTAGGATAGTTGAAGCCCAAGGTGAGCGTGCCGTCGGGGTTGAAGGCGCCTGGCTGCTTCGCCCAATAGCGGATATTGCGCAGCTGAAGGCCTTTCACAACGCCCCATGTCAAAGGAGCGGGAAGTTCAACATTTGCGAATGCAAGGGCTCCCCAAAAGGAGGATTGAGCGAAACGGTAGCACATGCTCCGACCAAACGGAATAGCTCGGCCTAGTAGTGCAGTTTAGACCCAAGAAACAGATGAATTATTTTGAAAAAATATTCACCTTCATAGTCAAAGTAGCGCACGAAATCCAGAGCAAACTTGCTCGCGCGTTCGCGATAGACCTTACTTCTTACCGGGTCTTCTTCTTGCATCAACTTCGAGTAGACGAGTTGTGCAAACTGGATGGCAAAAGATGAGGAATAATAGTCGAACTGGCAAACAGTTTCTGGACCATCTCGCGACCATCCGCCATCCACATAGAATGTATCCAGATGAATGAGATCAGCTTCCATTCGAGACTTGTCGAATCGCGGTGATCCTGCTTTCAAGAGTCCAAGATTTGCGAACACCTGAGTAAACGTGAGTTGAAGGTTGGTTCAATATGCACTGAATTCTTACTCTGAACCACAGCCAATTCGTGTTCGGCATTTGCTTGTCGTTCATTCCCCCAAGCCAATTCTCGAAATTCGTCTTCGCTTCTTGTGGAAGCGGATCCCACAATTGTTCCTTCGCGACTGCGATGGAAAAGCCGATCGCCGAACACTCGACCATTCGCTGGTCCTTGTTGCGCATGTCTCCCCAGAACTCTTCATGATCCGGATTCGTCCCGTTTGCAAATCCGCGTACCCAGCGCTCCGCACCATTGTATTTACCTTCACCTGCGAGCAGAGACGCGAGACCCCAGATAGGACGAGAGAAGCCTTCGAGCTGGGCGGCTGTCTCGTCATAGTGCGTCGCTGTGTGTCCGAGATGGATGAGTGCACCACCAGGAGACGTGTGCGGTCCGAGGGCGTCAAGGAGGCCGACAAGGAAAGCCTGTAGGTCTTCCCTCGTTTCGATCGCGTTCGATGCAAAGGGGGATGTGCTGGCGGCGGCAGGCATTATTGTTCTTGAATAAGTGGGTTTATGGACTGCCTCCGCTGGTGAAATCTTTATACCGGAGTCTAACTAGACGGTCCGCGTCGGTCCGCAACGCAATGTTGGTGGTCATTCCATGGTCGGCGAGCGATCATCGTTGACCACGAGAACGATCGACGATCATCCGGACCGGGACCTGCCGAGGATAAGCCGCCGCCGCCACTGACTGACTTTCCGGATTGAACACGCGTTATTTACGTTTCTTTACGCGTTTCAATACTTTCTGTTTGAAGTGTCAGGATGCATAACCTGGAGGTAGTGGCTTAGCTCAATTTGGTCCACAAGTATGCCACTATTTTACAAGCCCTACAGTATACGACACCTCCTTTAGACACCGATAGTCCTTTAGACACCCCACATCTTCTCTCTTAATTCTCAATCTTTCTGCCTGAAATTTGATACACATATTCAGTCAAGCGTGTTCTACCCCTGTATATATTTTGAAAAGAAAATATTCTTTGGTTCATTCTTGAGAGCAGAATATGTACAAAAATTAGCATATCTTCAACATAATGCAATCAAAAACTATGATTATAAATTATTTGAAATCACCAAGTGTCCTACAAACTGCATGGAAATATGCAGCATAGGAAGCACTTCATTTTATTCTTTTAAGTTGAGATATCAGTGGAAAATACAGAGCAGGTTATACTAGAAACTGGTGATTTTGCGTCTGAGTGTGACCCTGACAAGATCTTCCGACGCGCGTCGCCAGTGAAATCCACCTCTTGACGCGCCATCTGTAACGGTGTCACAGGTGTCTAAAGGACCTGCGGACGTGACAAAAGCCTTGTTTCCGTGAAACTTTTATCTTAATTGATCCTGTGAACGAAATGTCCCAAGAATTTCACAGAATGCTCCTGGAATAGCTTGCATTCATTCTATGAATTTGTTTCAACAAAAAGTAGTCATATGTGTTAGAGGAGGGCAATAATCGATTGGGTGTCTAAAGGAGGTGTCGTATACTGTACCCTTTCTAAGCAATGTATGCTGTGCGAACGAGTTCAAAATGAAAGCGGAAACCAGGGGCTATATTTAAGAAGTTTATATATGCAAGTACATGCAAGTACATAAATATTTATGACCCAGGCAAGTGGTGTGCTAGAATAGTAAATTATTGCTCATTTGGCTCGAGCGCAGTCGCTTAGTACGCAAGGGAAGAAAGATCTAGGCAACAGTGATCCTCTGCGGCGCCTGCTCTGGAGAATTCTTCGGGAACGAGATGTTCAAAATGCCATTTTCCATCGATTCCCTGATGTCACACTGCTAAAAGTACACCAAGTAAGAGTAATATTCGATAATGCGAGTCGATGAAAGGAGTGTCCTACCTGAGTACCAGCTGGCAGCGGAAGCGTGCACGAGAAGCGTCCCGTCTGCCTCTCGCGGAGGATGAGCGCCTTCTCATCGATTTAATTCACATGTCTCTGCTCGCCAAAGACGACGAGACGGCCCATCTGCACTTCGATCGCGACCTCTTCCTTTTTCAAACCTGGCAGTTCGAGCGCTATCGTGACGAGGTTCGACTCAGGGCTCGTGGATGTCGATGCGCGGTTACTTTTTCTGGGAGCATCATGATTTATGCGTAGCGTTATCATACCTTGAGCCTGGACTGCTCTGGAATATATGGGTAATACGAAGTAGCCACAACGAAAGCCACAGATGGACATGCGAAGGTTCCGGAAGAACAACGTCGATCCTTGTGGCAAATAAAAAAAGGCAACATTGCTCAAACATTGCTAGTCCTTTTCAGAGTATGCTGGAGGTTTCTGAGTGGAATGATATGACTATCGGAGTAAGAATTTACTTTCTTCACATAAGTCAATGTTTGTCAATGACGCGTACTCTTCTCCTTGAAACGGTTTGACCTCAGAGGGTCGGTAAGAGTTTGTACCATGCGTAAAAGTGGGAAAAAATCGTGAAGATATACTTAAAGAGATGTGATGGAGGGCTTACTGTAAGCACTGTACACCGATCTTTTTTGTGCACTGAACCTGTGATGTATGTACGTATTGCAATTACGTAAGACACGTGCATGCCTCTTTCGGTATCTACTCACCGCACTCCTCGCACACGAGTACACCGCATACGAACACGACTACGACCTCGACGAGGCAACGGAAAGCAATGATGGCGCCCAATCGCTCGCGATCCAACTCCAATGCCAACCAACGTAGCTTTTCTCCGAATGTACCCCGACAAACACCGAGGCAGCGGCCTCGCCGTGGCTCAGGACAAGCCGCCCCTTCACCGACCCCTACCCCAGCACGCACTGCGACGGCCGTTCGGGTTGATCACACACCAACTCCAGAGCCTTCATTTGACGTTGGAATGTCCCCTGCCTCCCGCTATTACAAGAATCTCCGTGTCTTACGCCGACACGATCCCCACATCGTCTCTATTTTTGACCAATTCGCTCATGTAACTCTGTACTATCAGCCAGAGCCGGACAAATTCGAGAGAGGAGGATACGAGGGTGTGATGTTTTTCTTTGAAAGGTAAGTGCGTCCTTCTATGTTTGCGTGGCGGTAACCTAACTGATACATCCAGAGACATTCAACCAGTATATGGTTTTTTCATTCTTAATCGTCAGGGGATGAACGACTACATAAGATACCTCTTACCGAGCGATGTCGTAGACCCCATAGAAAACCTCGTGTGGATCAGTACTATGGATCATGCAAAACCGTCTATAATGGGCGACCAAAACAAGACGGCGGGACTTTGGGCGATGCCCATGGACGTGCGTGAATCTTTGGGCACTATGATGACGCGTCTCAAGGATTGTATAACGAGAGGAGTGCCGTATCCTGAGGAACACCGGTGAGCTACATCTTATTTGCAATAACTTGCTATTTTGCTCAGTCTTTTACAGTTACGGTCCTGATCGAATAGCTCCGCAGCAAATATGTTATGAAGGAGACATGGGTGACGATGGCAGCGGATATTACGACTGGTCCAAGGGGATGTCGGATGAGAAGCGGACGAAGGTGATTAATGCGATACAGGAGAATGCGAAGACGAAAGGGAAGGAGAAGGAGAAGGCTTCGTCACCGCCAGCGCAGACAAATATGTCAGAACTTGACCAACTTTTCTCGAAGCTTGCTCCCGCGGCCAAGCAATCCCCAGATCCTGCCCCCCTCGCGCCACAGCCGCCGCTCAGCGGACTCGCACTGCTTAATACGATGTTTGCATCGGTGTCCGAACCCGTCATTTCCCAGCCGAATGGAAAACTTACGCTGGAGCAGCTTGGCTTGGCTCCGACAGTCTCGTCGCCACCTCAGGATATGGAAATCCTCTCGCCCAAACCAAGCGCGGCTGGTCTGCCGCAGATCCTTACTGCCGATGTCATCCATGAACTCATGGGCTTGCCCCTTTCGGACAGCCGCAGTGTGTCCCGCACGTCCACATTCGCATCCGAGCACCCGCGCTCGCCGAGCTCCGTTGGCGCGCACCGAAGCACGGAGCACGGGTACTTCGCTGATCGTGGAGAAGATGACGGCGGCGCGTCGGAGGCGTCGATGAGTGTCGACGTGGAGGACCGCTCGGACACCAATGTCTTTGAACGCCTTGAAGCCGGCGGTCCACGTTCATCGTTCTTGACCGCGGCGAGCTCGGGTACAGTGAACGGGGACGCGACACCTCGTGCGCGCGCCGAACCTTTGGGTCTTGCTTCACCGCCGACAAGGACGAGGCCAAACGTGATCCACGCGGTTTCGGATGTGCATGTGCCGTCACTGGGTGTCGGCATGGCTCCCAATGCGAACCGGAGGTCTAGTGGCCAGGCAGCGACTGCAACGCGGACAGTTTCGGCGCCGTCGACTGTACGTGCGCCTTTTCAATCGGGCGCGGAGCTGTGGCCAGATGGCGGGTCCGCTGCAGGTGTGAGTGCGAGTACGTCTGTTAACGGCGCCAAGAGAGAAGAGCCAGTAGAGGAGGTCGTTGAGCTGGATTTCAGCGAGATCGGTGTGCTCGAAGACATTCGCGCGTTCGAAGCGAAGGGCGCGAGCAACGGACGAAAGGGAGAAGGTGTTGGGAAGACGAAGGAGAAAACGAACGGCGTGCACTCGAACGGCGTCAATGGCGCGCCAATGAATGGCCCGACTTCCCCTCGGGCGTCTCGGCAGTCCGCAAGGCCATCAAAGAGGGAGAGAGAGCGACAGCGCAGCGTGAAACCGAACGGGGAAGCTGTTGCTTCTGCTCCCGTACCATCTCAAAACGTCACCTCTATCAATGGCATAAACATGAGGTCGTCGACGCCGCAGGCTTCCATCCACACCGATGTTCGTAAAGATGTCGCTGAAAGCTCGCTCCGCGCCGCCTTGCTAGAGTCGGGCCTCATCCGAGCGGATGGTCAGGCAATGGAAAGAAACGCGTTCGTTCGCGAAGTATTGACCCTGATACACGTAAGCAGGTTCCGTTTTCCTCTGCTAAACATTCCTAACGCGTTTCATCATAGACGGACAAGGCTTTTGTCGACAGATTATATCAAACTTATACAAGCTTGGTGGCTGACTCTACTTATGCCCCATAACAACTCTCTTTGTAAGTTACTTGCCTTCCTTTTGATTAGCATGCTGAAATATTTTTAGTGCATCATACTCATTAGACACAAACGCTATTCTATTTTAGTCTTCAGAAATGCTCGTTTTTTTTTGCAAATCCCCTAAAGCATTTGTACCCACGTCCCTCTTTCCCTGTCACTCGCTGTTGTACATGACAATTTCGACTGCTTTCACAAGTGTGTTTTTATAGCTACTGAGATCTGCCGAAGATCTTTGATTTTGATTCAGATCTCCGTCTGCCCTGCTGTGTTGTTGCAAAGATGTATTTCATGTACTTGGACCCTTGATCTGTTCCCACCAACATGTTCTAGTTATACTCTGTACTTCGTATGCTCAAATGCTCAATGCACGGCGTGACGCGCCTCGAGGAAGATCTTCAGATTTTCTACGTGTACGGGTGGGTCCAGGAAGTACTGCACGCTGCCTTATATGGAAATATACCTAGTAAAAAAATCTAACATGCCATGTCAAGTCCAAAATATTTGTATTTGTATTGCATGTATATATTACAAGACATTTCATAACTTTCCATGGTGTTTTCTGCATTTTGAACGGTTACTTTGTGTGAAGTTGAACTAGGATGCGGCATGCTTTTCTCCATGAGGGTGGGAACACTTTCCGTATAAGGCAAACAAGTGTGTAATACTTTCTGGACACCCGAAGAACACGATGCACGGCCTCGGAATATAAGCGACCACTGAAGTTAATATGCTGTGTCGGCTTCCCTTGGGCGGTCATTTGCTAGGCGTCGCTAACCGACAAGCGGCGAGCGCAGCTTAATATACAGTCAAAACGTGATGTCCGTCTTTCAGGTTCTTACTATTTACCACTTCCCTATCCCTCGTCCTCCCGCGCAGCAGATAAATACAGCAGCCCTATATAACCACCAAGCGTCCAGATCTCTCGACAGCAAGATATATGGCAGTGAGTGCCGTGGAAGAACGTTTACAGGTGACCTCGATTAATCCACCGCCCTGACATTCATTGTGATCTTCTAGCCTCGTGAGATTTATACTTTGGCGTCGGAGCCATGCAATGATAGTCCGGTGAACTCGCAGACATCAGGACCCTCATCTTTGAATCCTGGAGCTGTTGTGATGCCCCAGTACATAAACTCGCATCCTGCTAGCGCCAGACTGCCTCAGGACTCAACGCCCTTGCCAAGTCCTGCACACAACTACATTCTTGTTCCTCCGCAGAGCGACATGTCCTCGCCCAAGTTCCCGCCGCCTTCACATAGCTATTCGGGACCAGCCACTCTTCCCCAGGACTCAACGCCCTTGCCAGAATACACACCTTTGCCAACGATGATGCAACAAACCAGCCATAATAACAATGTCAACCCGGAGGTGATGCCTTCCTACCAGCCGCAGAATTATCCCAGCCCCCAAGGCCAGCAGCAGCACATGCACGGGCAACCGCAGCAAATGCCGACGCATGCGCCTACGCAGTCAATGCATTCCATGCAGCCAGGTGCTACGCCCTATGGCCAGCAGCAGCAAATGCCGAGGCATGCACCCATGCAGACGGTGCATTCCATGCAGCCAAGTGCTACGCCCAGCATGGATTTGCGCAATGCGGGCGGAGTGCCCAAGCGGCAGAACGGAGAGCGTGATTGGAGTTTCGGGTTCTGCGACTGCTTTGGCGACTTTGGGACTTGTGTGTTTTCTTACGCGTTTTCCATTGATTTCGCTCGCTGCGCTAACAAGAGATTTTAATAAGGCTGTTTGGGTTGTCTTTGCCCGTGCATTGTCTATTCGCAGGTTAAGACCCGTTTGTCTCATCTGGAGCGGACGGGTCAGCACCACCCGGAAGGCGGCGACTCGTTCGCCTCCGATTGTTTCGTCCATGGCCTTCTCGACTGCTGTGGCATGGGTTGGGTTCTGCAGGTCCGTCCTCTGGCATTTGATTTAAAAAAACAAATTTTAAAAGTCCGAATTCTTTATAGATCGGTTCGCGCAGTAGCATTCGTGACCGCTACCGCATCGGTGGTAACGGCTGCGCGGATTGCCTTGCTGCGTGGTGCTGCACACCATGTGAGCTGACGCAGGAATCTCGCGAAATCGAGCTCGAGGAACGAGCACTCATGGGAGCCGGGCGGGTCCCAATACCCTACGCATCTCCTATGAATACGGGCTATGCTAAACCCTGAACACCCTTCGTCCGACATTTTCGGGCTATATGATATCTCTGTCAGCATTCGTCAAATGCTCCAAAGACTTCCACGCTTCTTCTGTTTTTGTTGTTGACTTCACGATTAGCTACATTACTACGAACATCTCAGCTTTAAAACCTGAAATTAAAGCTTACATGCAGTCGTATGCTTGTGGTATACCTCACTGTTTTCCGCTTTGTAATGGACCCAATCCTTGATGTTGTAGAACGTGAGTTGCTCATGGCCCCCGTCAGCGTCAGCCTATTAGCCCAGTCCGCGCTAGAATAGGGGGTTAGACACATATCCGCACGTGCACTATGCATTTCTTCATCCAAAATGAGACGATTCCCAGGCCTGTAGCTGAGACACTGTAGAGACGATAGCACTCCATCAGTCTGACAAAGTTGCGACAGTGCATGGACGCAGCTAGAAAAAAGTGCATGCCCTTTGAGACTTGTCGCGGTCGCAAGAAACTTGGTAAAATATCCTCATTGAGTAGCATCGGAGCTCTAATATCATAAATTGTGGCTGAGGATGACTATTGCATATTTACAAGAAGATTCTCGATCTGGATTACTGTACATACACTAAAGAGAAACTGCTAGCGGGGGCCACTGACAATGGTACAACAAGAAATATAACCCGATAATTTTGTGTGGAAGGAAAAGAAAAGGAAAGGCGAAGGAAAGGCGAAGGAAAGTAGTTCATAGACAGCCTCTACCAAGTGGTCGTCCGAGTCGCTTGCTTGGCTTTCATCATCAAAGGCGGTACATCCTCTAGTTTCAACAACTGACCTGCTTCTTGCCAAGTTTTGCGCGCATTAGACGCATCAGAACCTGTCACCCACAGACCTTGTCGAACCGACACGTCAAGCTTCAGCACTTTGTGGCATGCCTGAAACGACGTCAATGATAGCTCCGCGCTTATGAGGGCCTGTGGGATATCATCTCGGAGGTATTGAAGTGCTTTATCAAATGCTGTTTCGTCATAATAATCTGAGCGGAGATTCATCGAAGTTAGAATTTTCTGCCATCATAATGTACCGCCTTGACGCACCCTTCCGTATCTTTTTTGAAAGTTCTGCAGTTGCGACTGTAAGTACGGCTGCACCGCCTAACGCAGCGGAGGCAACTGTGCCCCATGGTGGAACAAGCTGTGTCGCAGCGGCACTAAGCCCGAAAACGCCATTCAATGTCTTCAGGGTGTGCTCCATCCGTCGAAGAAATTTGTTCCACACCGCCTTTTTATGGGCTTCGTCTCTTGTGCCCTCGATTAATTTGACTAGTTTAACCAAGTCCTCCCTCATACTCTTCACGAGATCAGTGATCTCCATCGACCGCTTCCTAATGTCAGTTCCTAGCTGCTCGAGCACATCGGTAAACCGGAGCAACCCGCCGTTATGTGAGCGCTCGATGTCGCCAAAGTTGCGATCAATCGTCTGTATAAAAGTCCGGTAGCTTTGCAGAATTTTCTCCGACGCGCGGAGTGCGGAACTCGCATTAAGCTTCAGTTGTTCGACGGCTAATAGAACCATCTGCTCCAAGCTTTTCTTGCGATGTTTCTCATTGGAGGAGCTGGTATCATTTGAGTATACATTTCAAACATCCTAAAGAGTCAGACGCACTGTTCCACCTGGAGTTGTTCGTACCAGCCATAAAATATGGTCGACACGATTTTCATGTCCTTTATAGCGGTCACAAGCATCATGCACTTGGCGAGGTCGAGACTAAGTTCATTGGAATTCTGCATGTGTGGTGCAGTCTGACGAAATCCGCTGGCTTCTGGCTCATGAAATGGAGCAGGCTCGGTGCAAAACGATGGTCCATGCGACAAGGGCGAGTCGGAGGGAGATAACGATGGCTGATTGGGCGGGAAGAAGTAAGGCGCTAGCGTCTCGGCGTTTTGATAGACGCTGGGACAAGGGAACACCATTGTGTCGCGGGGCTGAAGCTGTTGCCTATCGTACACCATCCCGGCTTCTTCCTCCGTGAGTACCGGAAGATGGCTAGACGCAGGCGCGGACCATGGGTGCCTGTGTATGGGTGCTGCAGTCGGATGGGGAACTGGGAAGCTCGGGGGTGGTTGACGAGTAGCTGATGAAGGGTACCAAGGTGATGGAGGAGCACCGTTCTGCCCGTAAGGAGCAGATGCGCGACGACTGGGCTGTCCTGATTGTCTGAAGGGTTGAGCGCTCCCGGGCTCAGGGTACGAATACGAGCGACGTGAATCACTCTGAGAGGATGAAAATCCTGGACTGGCCATTTTGTGCAACCAACAGGTGAGTACTAAGGGAGAGATGGAAGGGATGGAAAGAGGAGGGAGGACACATGAGCATCAAGCACGTCAGCCTTATATGTCCAGATAGACGCTAGGAACGAGTCATAGAAACTCAAGAGCATGTGCTCCTTGGGATGGGTACATGCTGCACCGCTATCGATGAGTCAGAGCGCCTTTTCCACACATACGAGGAGCGGAAGATCTTGAAACCTGGTTCGCTAAATGGTTCAGAGGCTATACGCAACTCGAAAACTCCCCCAAAGGTAATATATATCAATCCTGAATGCTTGCAAAACGCACAGAAAATATATTGTGAACATCTGTCTGTCAAGATGGATTCGAAGTGTACTTACCTGGTGTCGTTTTCGTACAACTCGGGGTACCTAATAGGCGTCCTAGGAAGCTAGAATATACAGACAACGGAGACCCGCATTTAGATGGTGCATCTGCCAAACTCTGCGCAAAATGAATCCTGAATGGAGTTGAAATGTGAATAAGATTTCTAAAGGTTGCACCGAACCTCCCTTAACACAGATGAGAAAGTTCGTTAGAATGATTCCGCGCGAACTACTACGAAAAACTCGATATGTTTTTGCGTCAGATGTTTCGATTAGACCACTCGAGATGAATAAAGCTTTTGGAAGACGAGAAAAGGCAAGCATGAGGGAAAAAGGAGAAACAATATCTTCAGTATGGTGTATACTGTCAGCGTCCTCTGACAAAAGGCATAGCATGATAGAAAGAGCTGACACACAATTCCAAAATTACAACTTCGAGTCATTAGTCAACTGTCTCCGAGAAGCGACTTGTACGAAGCTTCTGGTCCGCCCGCGTCCAGTGTCCCCGTGCGTGCTTCGCATCGTGCTGGCTCATCCATCCGGAACGCTTTCCTTGTCGTACCTCAAGTTCAATCTGAAGGACACGATGGCACGCCTGAAAGGATGTCAAGGCAAGTTCCGCTGCCTTTGCTGATTCAGGTATATGGTCTCGTAGGAAGACAATAATTTCATCAAATGTTGTCTCATTGTACTCTGTTGAGCGACGAGTCATGTTCCGCAGTTTCAAGACGAAGGAACAGTACTTACTGTCTTGCGCAACCTCGCACAGCTTTGCCGCAGCTCCCGAAAGCATCGACGCTCCAGCGATGGCAGCTGATTCCAGAAGTCCTAGTGGATGAAAAATAGAGAATATCGCGCCACCGGCAGACAGCAAAAACGAAAGGGCCTTGAATGCCCTTGAGAGCCATCCCCAGATTTTCCTTCGAAGAGCACGTTTGTCCGCCTTCTCCTTTGTCTTTTCGATATCTTTCACGAGGCCGCGAAGATGCTGCTGAATCTTTTGGACATGGCTCGACAACGACCTTGATTGGGCAGAGATGCTCGAAGCCAGAGTTCGGACTTCCGATGAAATGAAAAGAGATCCTCCATCTTTGGATTGAGCTATGTCCCCCAAACGTCGATCAATGGATCGGATGAGGGCTCGATAGCTACGGATGATATTATGAGAAGAGTGCAGTACAGCTGTAGCTCCGATATCCAACTTGTATACGGTCGAAATTATCGTGTGCTCTAATTTGTCTTTACGCCGCGGCTCCGCTCTGAAACAGAGCTTCCATTAATGATTGGCACAGTACGATGAAAGAAGAAAAGAAGGCGAAGACGAGTTTTAAACGAAGGCGTGCTCACAAGTCAAGCTGAGCACGCCAGCCGGCGAATATTTCTTTACAGATCTCCATTTCTGCTATGGAGATAACAAGAACGTCACAGCGATCAAGGTCGGGCTGGATGTCATTTATGTTGAGGCCCTTGCGAGTGACTGCCTTTCGTAAAGGCGGGGCTGGGCGAGCTGTGCCAGTATTGACAGCATTTCTACCTGCGGACGAGCTAAAAGGGTGCAAATTTGGTGATGACGGAGGAGCAGGGCGGCTGTGCGTCCTCATCCTCGTCCTCTGTGTAGCTCTGCCAGTACGATTGTCATATTGGACCTTCACTAGTCTCTGTTTCGTTGAAGAAGAGCATAGTGCAACAGCAACAGGTGCTCTGACAGCAGCGACTGGAGGTGGATACACGTGCGGTCGACTGTGCGCCCTTCGATGATGTATACTATAATCCGGCGAGTTTCCAATCACAGGCGGCCATGGGTCACTAAATATCTTCGTCAAACTCTGATCGGCAAGCTCGACCAGATCGTGGATAGTATCCAGAACTTCGTCAAGCATCGCCTATTAGGAAACCCTAGTGGTAGACACACAAGGAGGCGATGGTGCAAAGCGCGATTAGCTGAGGGGTCGTAGCTTTCGTCGGCAGGAAGTCTCGTGTCCTAGAGCACGTTTTCTGCTTTCGGTGGCATTGAGCATCTTCCCAAGCAAGTCTGTTATCATGGTAGGACTAGCTTTCAAACCATCTCACGCGAAGCTGGTTGAGATTAGCCTCAAGCTGGCGAGAACGTAGGTCAACCGGACCGTGAGTAACCCGTACCTATAGCGAAATAGGGGAGTCAGCGTGAACTTGGGAGACGCTCTTCATAGAGCTTCATGGGCTTTTCTGCGTAAAGTATCATCCAGACCTAGTGTTATGATTAGAGACAAGGTGGTGATGTTCAAACCGTCGAATTCAAGTTAATCGTGGCAAATTTCTCACGCTACCTCACCAGATGCTTGTCTTCATCTCATAGTACTGAAAAGTCGCTATGCTTCGTGATAAATGTACTCATTTTTGCAGACCTCCGTAACTGCACTAGCTTTTCTGCCTTGATTTTATTTTCTTCTAATTTCCTGGAGAGATGCTTCTGACCGTCATTTAAGCATCGTTTAGATGGCGCTCAGTCCGACATATCCGTGCCGCCAACACCTAGGAACCGCGCGAAGCAGCATATTCCTCTTGGAGGAGAGCGGCGGACCCGTAACATCATGGCAGCTTCGAAATCGATTCCGTATGCTCGAGCCCCATGCGGACAATCCTTTGCACAGAATCCGCCAGTTTTCTCTGAGTATCATGTAAATGCTGAGGGATCCGGACACTCTCGCGGACGCGCGGCAGCGATATCGATAGAAGCGCCTGCACGTCGACGTCTGCTTCCCTATTATCCGCCGCTGCCTCTGGTCCGGGATCCTCCAACGGCTGAACAGCTACTTATGATGATACCAAGTCCTTTGCAGGACTCAAGACACCGCGCTCTCGCCGTATTCGTACAAATCCGAATTTCACTCCCAATGGCATCCTCGCCCGGGTATACCACGCTACCCGTCGACGTATGGGTCTACCGTCCGGTTTTCGACGTTTAATCCTTGCGATATTGCCGGAACCATCCCCTTATAAAACAAAGACAAAACCGAGACGAAGGCGATCGCGAAGTCCTCGGATACGCCGTGCTCAATCTGGTCCTTCGACATCGCATTCGTTTCTTCGAGTCCCGTTACATATACAGAGAAGCCGAGCCACATTCATAATACTTCTCTTCACGAGCACACGTCCACTCCACAATTCTACGTCACAAATCACTTCATTTGACTCCAAACCCTCCACTGTTCCCCAATGAAATAATCCCCCACTCATTCAAATCTCATATTTCACTTGTTTATTGATAATTTCCTCCCCGCGGGAGATACAAACACTTTGCGAGAATAGATAAATACGAGCAGCCAAGCGACAGAGAAAATAAAATTCAATTCAGTAAGGCAGTGGCAAGAAGGGAAAGGGAAGCAGGAAGGGATTAAAAAGTGTTGATCAGTTACGTATGTATGGATGAGGATGGACAGATGACGAGAGGAGAGGAGGAAAGAGGATTTTAAAAAAATGCATGACATTGGAGTCGTGGATGAGTCGGGGTTTATCAAATGCGGGAGGAGTTCGGGAGACGGCGATGCAGGAAGACGAGTTAATGAGACGAGTTAATGAGTGTGTTGCCGTTGTTTCAAGAGAAGAAACGGAGAACAGACGGGACAACGATTCGATTATTCAAAGAACGGCTTGGGGTGGCTATCCTGCAGAGAAGAGAATGGCAGTGCCATGAACAAGAAAGAAAAAGAGGAGAAACAAGACAAAAAAACAACGGCGGCGAGAGGACCGTCGCCCCCAGCACCGATGAGGGTGCGCGGGGCCGGCATAAATAGCAGAGGGAAGGGGGGGAAGCACAAACGAACTCGGGACCTCATCCGCAGATAGTACATCTTCTACAACAACTCTTTTCTCTTCACTCGTTCTTCTTTTCTCGGTCGCGAAGACCAAGCCGGAGCGACGGCGACTCCTCGCCCCCCGTAGCTCCGAACCACAATCGGCAACCTCATTTAAAGGAGAGAGCCGGCAGCGCGCACACGCATGGAAAAAAGCCCTCCACATCACTGCTTCGCGCACCCCGCACAGCTCATCCGGCACAGGAAGCCCTTCTTCTCCCCATTCTTCCCATCGGGTTTCCCATCATTCCTCGGACCCGTCGACGAAGATGAGGAAGCAAGCGACATCGCACGCATGCTCTCCTCCAGCCCGTCCGCCGATGACGCAGGTGAAGACGTCGAAGTGGGCGACGAAGCACTCGCAGTGGAGGGCGTGGGTCGCCGCGGCTCTACATCCACGACGCGCAGTTCCGCCGTGCCATCCAGCACACGACGAACTTTCTCCGCGTCCCAGGCGCGTAGCAGACCCGGCGGCGGCGGCGTCGCATGCCCGTGCGCCTGCCCAGACCCAGATCCGGAGAACGCATCCCAGAACGCCTGCCCCATCTTCTGCAGGACCGTCTGGCTCGCGAGCGTCGCAAGCAGAGCGTGCTGTGCCTGCTGTTGCTGTGCCTGCTGTTGTTGTTGCGCCTGCTGCTGCGCACGCTGCTGGCTCTTCTGACTCTGGCTGCGCTCTTTCTCGCTGACAATACGCGGGGACGGTGGTGGGGACGGCAGGCCGTGGTACGGATACGCACCCACGCCCTTGCCAGCGAGAAGCGTGCTGAACGGCACCTTGCTTGAACCCGAATTGGGGCTCGGGGGCGTCGACGAGGAGCTGCTCGAAGAATTCGAAGACGCGCTGTTGAAGTAATGCGGGCGCAGCCCACTCGCGAGGCCGGAGAGGTTCGCGTTCGCGTTTGCGTGAGGGCTGCTCGCGGGCGACGTATTTGCGCTGTTCGGAGCAGGCGCACGTGCGCGTTGCTGCTGGGCCTGCATGGCAACGCGGTTCCAGAGTTGCATGCGATACGCATCGAGCGTCTTCAGTGTAAACGGGTTCACGTCCGAGAAGCTGTCGAACCCGCCGGCGGCTCCGTTGAGCTGCGACAAGACCTGACCCATGAGCAGGTTGTTCTGATGTTGCTGATGTTGCTGCTGGGCGCTTCCAGAACCGAAAACCTTGTTCGCTGCGACAGCAAGCGGGCCCGGAATTTGGTTGAGCGCGGGGTTCATGTTCTCGTTCGCCCTGTCTACGTGGGAGTGTGCGTGAGCACCGAACGTCGTCTCCGGGATGAGCGCGGTGTGCACGGGTGTGACGCCGAAGCCCGCGGCGCCCGCCTGGCCGCCCCAGAACGCGCCTGAGCCGCCACCGATGGCCGCAAGCCGCGGCGACGTCGGGAGGTCCTTGTGTGTGTTCGGCTTGATCACGGAGCTTGAAGACCCTGAGGAGGTAAAGGAGGAGAGCGGAGAGAGCGGACTGAGCGGCGCAGGCGGCGGCAGCATTGGCGAGGCCCGGCCATCGAGAATCGCCTTCTTGAGCGCAGCGACCTCCTGTCGGAGCGCATTATTCTCCGACTTTGTGCTGCCGAGCTCCGACCGGATTGCATCGATCAGTCGGTCACGCTCTGCGATGTCGCCCTCGAGCGTGTGGATGTATTCTAATTAAAGTGAATTAAAAATAATGAAAGATGAATTTGTAATGAGACATACCCTTTCTCCTCACGCGGAAATTACGCGCACTGATCTTATTCCGCAGCTGGCGCTTTTCCTTACTACTCATCTTCTGGTACTCCTCAGCGCTCGGGCGCCAGTTGTCGTCCGCGTCTAATTCATCAGTCACACTCTTCCCCTTTCCGCCGCCGTTCACCTTCTCGCCGTTGGACAGCGAGCCGAATATACTCGGCGGGCCTGTTGGGGCAGCTGCGGATTTCTTCACGACACCTCCGGAAAGAAGTGTGCCGCGGCGCGCAGCCTTGCCTCTGCCCCCGACCTTGACGGGAGCAATAACGAGCTCGTCGTCATCGTCGCCGCCGCCGTCGTTCTCATCTTCAGAAGCCTCCTCCTCGCGCGCGGACGGTGCGGGAGTCCCGACGAGTTGGGGGTCGATTGCGAACTGAAAGGCGGGCGAGTGGGAGGCACTGCTGCCACTCGACGAGGAACTGGGAGCGGTCGTGGTCGCCGACGCTGTCGTTGCGCTGCTGCTGGGTTGAGGGAGAGGGGGAGAGGGGGCCGAGGGGTCGACGCCACCCAGACCAGAATCAAAGCCGCTGAAGAGGTCGTACGGGGCGTGAGATAAACCCGCGAGGGGGTCGGTGCCTGGCTTGAAAAAGTCGGTGGCGCCAACGAGGCCGTCGTACGGGCCTCCCGCACCAAAGTCGAACATGCTGTCCTCATCTATGGCGGACAGGCCGCCTATGTCGAAGTTGGCTGCAAAGTCGGGCTGGGGCGGCGTCGGAGGCAGGTGTGCGAAAGAGTTGGTGGGGGAGTGGGACTGGGAGGAGGAGCGGGAGGAGGCGGCGTCGGGGTTGGCGGTGGCGGATAGGAGGTCGAGGTTGAAGAAGTCCTCGACGTGGAAAGGAGACATAATGCTTGGAGGATGGGAAGGAGGGTCGAGGACGGATGAGCGGGGCATATTTGTGGTCGTGGTCGTTGGTTGGATGGTGGACGTTGGATGGAGAGAGCGCTGCGCCGCCACCATCTCAATCTCTCGGCTGTAAGCACACGCAACCTAGGCGTGCCCCTCGGCATCCCAACAACCCTGTCCGGGGTCTCTCTCTTCCTCCTCTTTCCATCTCTTTCTATTCTCTCTTCTTCTCTCCTCCTCCTTCAAAATATTATCTTGTCTTGTCATCTATCTCTTGTTCTACAAAGCACTCTTATTTTTATTTTATTGTATTTTTCGTCGTAACCAGCAGCCGTAAAGTACTAATTTGCCAAAAGGGGGTGATTGCCACAGATTGATACCCAGCCACACTCCCAATTTGGGGCTCGTAGACATCTTGTCAAATTGCATGGTGACAATGACAGCTGGCGTTGTTGCTACATAGCTGTTGGGCGAGGATCTCCATGTCATTTTCGTGGAGATGACCTTGGACTTACAGAAACTCAAATTTGCAATGTCTTCTTTGCATATAATGATGATGATTTTTTATAGTTGAAATTCCATGATTCCATGCCTTTGTTAACCTAGCCAAGAGTGAAACTTTACACCGCAGAAAGGGTCATTTATGATGTAAATTTATGTAAAGCTCCTGGGCAGGGTAATCTAAACAGATGCCAATATGATTCTCAACCACATAAAGACTGCCAAAAAATGTAGCTTGGATTACATTGAGGGTTATGCCACAACATATACAGGATCAGCCTTAGCTAGTTTCTCCTCAAATCAACATATTTTTATCTTGGTGCTGCCTGGACGATACTTGGAAAGGGGGGGACACCTCACTTCGTTTATAAGGAAACACCATCAAATAAACACCGTCAAATTAAATATCTAAGACGAAAGAAAAGATTAAAATGTATACAGTGCGTTTCCTAATGGACGGACAGCGGCTTGCAGCTCGGGAATAAAAAATAAGGAACATGCTAGCATAATGTTATAGGAAGAAGAAACTCAAAAATAAATATGTACCATACCCATCCATCCACTTCTAGCCAAGCCCGCCCACCTCACGGGTGCACGCCCCACCCGAGCACCTCGAACATAATCGGAACCAGCCCCGTCGCGAGCACGCCAATCCCAGCGTACACGACCACCTTCGTCAGCACTGCATTTCGCGTCAGAGCACGTCGAACAAGAGGAGCAAGAAACACGCACCGTCGGCGTCGTAATGCTTCACGACTTCCTCGTCCTCGCTCACCGCATCCTCATCCGCCACCCCCGCACGCTTTACCGCCTTCGAGTTAAAGCTGGTGTCGCTGGTGCCACCGCCGCCGCCGTAAATCGACCCGTTCGCAGCGCCCATCGGTGCCAGGTACTCGCTCCCTGCACCCTTCTCACCCCAGTACACGCCGTCGGACTTTTTGCGGCCCTTCCCGTACGCCTTCCGCCTCTTCATGCCCCCCATCTCGTCGTCTCGCTCGCCGCATTCATGCAGCGTCGCAGGCAGATCCATCACACTCGGGATCGGGTGCAGCCCGCCTTCGGGCACCGCGCCCGCGTACTCCGTCGCAGGCGTGTAAAACCGGCGGTTCGGCAGGCCCGCCCCCGCCGGCAGCACGTTCGCCAACACGAGCCGCGGCAGCGCGCGCGTCGCGAGCCACCGGAAGATCGGGGGCAGCAGTGAATGCAGCACGAACTTCGCGAGCAGCCGCCACGCGAAGATCAGCGCGATGCCCAGCGTTAGCTTCAGCAGCGCCATCCCCCACCATGCCCCCGCCAAGCGCCAGGCCGACGCGTGGGAAGACAACGGGGGCGAAAGGAAGGGCAGCGCCTTCCCTGCCATATGTGACGCGAGCCGCTTGTCGTCAAACTCCACGAATACCGCCGCCCACCGCACAAGGAGCATGCCTGCGATGACGCTCACGAACGCAATCGCATCCTCGAAGCACGGGCAGTCGTCCACCGGCTGTGGGTGCCAGTGGACCATCAGCCCGCACAGAAGCGCGATCGCCAGTGGGCCAACCCAGCTCGGCCACGCGGAATCACCCGACGCACCGACTACCCATGCCTCGATGGGCGACCACCAGAGCGCATGCGCGCCCCACACGCCCGTGCCGAGCGCGACGCCGACGACGCAGTCTGTGATCGAGTGCATGCCCGTGTACAACCGTCCGAAGACGATGGAGACCGCGTATAAGGAGAGAAACACGCAGAGGAACGAGTACGTGAGCGTTGAGATGGCAGCCGAGGTGAAGTATTGCTTGTGGACGAGAGAGTAGATGTACAACGCGATCGAGACGCTGTTCGTTGAATGTGTGCTGGGAAAGCCATACTCAAGGTGATGTGTGCCGATAGCTGGGAGTCGCAACTTTAAAAATGAAACGAAAATAATAACGAACGAATAACATACTGAGACGAGAGACTGGTGGCGCGTAAGGCCTTGGCGCACAAATAAGATCCTTGATAAACGAAGACACATATACACCCATCCCGAGCACGAAAACCAGCCTGCCCACTTATTAGCCCTACGCCTCCAAATAATCGATTATACGATTATATAAAACCACGATGCTCACCCTCGCCCGACCTCCGGGAATCCGAAGAAAAACAGCGCTGGAAGGGCGGTCATGAAGAACGTGTGCGTGCCCAGCGAGCTCGTGTACACGAAGTACGCGTCCAGCCACGGCGCACGCACGCTCGCCTGCAGACGTGCGACCAGCGCCGACTCTGCTTCCAGCCGCCGCATCACGAGCTGGCGCGCCGCCGCCCGCCACGGCGCGAGCGAGCGCACGTAAAACTCTTCGGGCGCGGTGCCGACTGCATCGGACGGTACCGGTGCTGATGATTCGCTCCATGGCGAGCTAGACGGTCCTGTGTTGACCAAAGTGTGCGAGCTCGCGCTCGACGCGTTCTCCGCGGGCTGGTCTAGTAAAACCCGCTTTTCCTCCTGACCGTGGATGTCGTGAATGATGTCGTTATGTAGCGCTTCGGTCCTCAGATCCAGATCTGCGCGAGGAAATTTCTCGCTCATAGCCAAGTCATCAAGGGTTCTCATCGTCGCGGGGTCGTTGAAGTCAAGCAGGTCGTGAAGATATGGCGTCGTCGACGTCGTCGACAACGTCCTCAAGTTCAGCTCCACTGCCTGTCTCGAACGGCAAAACGGCCGATTTGAAATGGCTAATTTTGATTTACTAAATTTGATGTCGATCATGATTGGACCCCGAACTAAACTTGTATTACTGAAAGCAGTTTAAGCTCGAAATATCGAGCTGTAGACAGCCCTGGGATAATAGCCTAAACTACTAGGGGAAACGACCCCAACGCTAAAACTAACGCGAAGACCGAGGAGTAGGCTTGACCACTGCAGTCGAGTTGTTGGCAGTGTAGAAAAAGAATCAGGCTTGTAGCCAGTACACACTTTCGATTGGAGCGTTCAACGTCTGTATGTATATTGCTTCAGCTCACCCGTTCTTGACGGCCAATGGAACTTGAGAGGTCATTAAAATATAATAAATGCAAGCCTTTAGTGATCATAAGCCACAGTATAGCTGAGATATAAAGCACTCAAATACACTATAGTAAACCGTTATTGCATTTTATCCACTTCAAAACTCCCTGACACAATACTCCATCGACTAGTCTCATTAGCAGAGTCACGTTTAGAACTTGCATGACGATTTTGGATTCTGCGTAGATAAGTACCATTAAAAACGTGAAGAAAGGCTCGCATCCTGTGCCAATGCTTTCAAAGCAGACCATCCAAGAACTAAACAAAGGAAAGGGGAGAGGAGTAAATAACTTCCTCATGGGAAAGAAAGTGATGTACATAAAGCTCTATGGAGAACGAAAAATACAAGCGAGCCTCAGGACGACAAGAATTAGGAATTTCAGAGCTAAACAGGTGAATCGTTTGATATTCCTTCCGAGAAATGTGATCTGAAATAGCAGAACGGAAGAAAGAGTAGAAAAGATGATTCTTATGTCCACCATCGACCTGCCAAATAAAAGCGATGTAAGCAAACTGTGATGCAAGTATTAAGACCTCGATACGCACAACGGATAATCTCGGAGTTCAGTTACACCAATGCGCTTTCTAAGCAGCCGCATTGTACTAGTCAAGTCTTCGACCTCCTTCTCCAACTCCTGCACGCGTTTCACCAGGCCCTCTGCCGCTTTTCTCTCTTCATTCAATTCCGCGCGAAGCACTGTCATGATCTTGTTGAACTCCTCCTGTTTTTCGTTGTTCCAAATCCTGTTGTTAAAACTTGCTCCGCGCTTGGAACTCATAACGTCGTCGATGTAGCGGAACCAGGAGGTATTGGCGTATACGAGGCACTTCGGACCTAATATCTTGCTGAGGTAGAGTGCAAGGGGGTAAAGCATATCGCCTTTCGGAGAAACACCGAGATTGAATTTTTCGAGGCGACCAGGAAGGACATCGATAAAATCGACAAGTCGGCGCGGCGGAAGGTCGACACAGTCGACGTAGAAATCCAGGTAAACTAACTTGGGACATATGGATATGATATGCGGAAGGATATCCAGCGATAGCATAGGCTTTTCGAATATAATAGGCTCGTTGTTGAGGGAAAGTTTCTCCAGCTTAGTCCAATCCTTCAGCAATGTGCTCACATCAGCATTTGTAAGCCTCAGCGGCCGATGATACGAGAAATAGAAGACGGTGAGATGTTTCAGATCACGAATCGGAAGTAAGGTCGCGAGAGTTACGATATCCAGTTCCACGCCTTCTCCATTGGTGAGACCGAGGGCGTCTTCCGCCTCGACCATATCGGCAGCGTGCTCTGGAATCAGATCCAGCGTGAATGACTTCAACTGGAGAACGAATCGAGACGCGCATACGATGAAGTCGAAAACTGCTCGAGACGTTTCTAATTCCCGGGAATAAATGCCTAGACGAGTGAGATTCGGCATAGCCCCCGTCGAGATGAAGTTATTGAGCTCTTTGAGGCCAATCCCCACAGAGAGAGATGTTAGAAGGTGAAAAGCACCATTCGGTAGTACCGGTGAGAATTCATCCATATCCTTCAAATTTCCAGAGCTACATGATCTGCGGTGCTCGAACTCGATCGTGTTCAACTGTGGCAACGTCGCGGCAGCCTCGGCGATAGTGGATGTGAATGAAAAGAGAGGAATAGTGAGTTTTCGAAGACTATTCAAGTCTCGAATCAAGGTAGACAAGCTTTCGCCAAAAGTTCCCATGGAAAAGAGCATGTGTATCCCTAAGGTCTCCAACTTAGGGGTTCGATAAACAATCTCCTGAAAGAAATTCAAATTGAAGGGCTCGTCGTTGGGCAACCTTACTATCAAGCGTTTCAAGCTCTCGTCCATGAAGATAGCCGAAAGCTGTAGTGCGTTGGAGTCATTGTGTGAGGAAAGATATAATTCGATAAGTCTCGGTGTGAGACTTGGTGTTCGTCTGTCTCGCGAGATTGTGAGCAGGAGACTACTAGAAAGCTTGGAGACCGTGTCTGTCTCGACGGTGAGATATCTCACGCGTTCTGAGTACTGATAAAATCTTCGCCAATCCTTTGGAGTAATGCTTCGTGTGAACGCACGCTCCTAGTCGAAAATAAATAGGGCTACTCAGACATAACGTCGATTTAACTCTCCAGTTATGCGCACTCACATAGTCATCCGTTAATGGGGCCAAAATGGAGAGTAGCGGGATCGGGGACTCTAGGTCTTTCCATAGCTCATTCAGGGCGTCATTCGACCAGAGCGAGCAGACTCGCGCGCATCGCGATTGTGTTTCTCGATCAGCCAGTCCAAAGATGTTGACTCGAAGTTCAGGGGTTAAGAACACTGGATGCTCTGGTCGAGTCTCCATTCCAATGTGAGCTAGCGACGAAGACTAAGGCTGCCGCGTTCGTCCAGACATGAAGAGTATGAAATAAGTTGGTAGTTCCGAATGACCGGACTTGAATCAAGTTCTAGTGAACATTTGACACGTTGAAAGTGTGACGGTGGTGTGGTGTTTTATGTAATATCCTTTTGTAAGAGATTGGCTTGGATCTCGGTGAGAAAAATTGTTCATTAATGTACCGTAGTGATATGAAATTGTTTTACTCGGAGGAGAAAGACCTCAGATTTTCTAACGATTTGCAAACAGAGCTGAGTGGAAGGTTTGAGGAGGAAAATTAGCGAGCCGGAACCACTCAATTGCAATTATTACAGTGACGCGTTATGTAACAGGCTACAACAAGGCGCGCCATCGCCGCCGTTGGCTCGTTGTCTTCAATGATGACCACCATTCAACAAGACTTATCTTCCTCGAATGCGGTAGCACCCGCAGTAGAGGTTAGTGCTCCTGTCAAGCCTGAGAAAGCCTCTGGGACGGCGCGCATGCCACCTTCGCTCAATCAGCTTGCTGCTCGTATCGGTGCTACTGGAAACACTGTCGCGCCGCTATCATCAGCTCAGTCGTCCTCGCGCCCCCGTCTTGCTGCTCAGTTACTTCGTACTGGCTCGCAAGTGTCTTTGGTTAGCACAGTTACATCAACTGCTGACTCAACGGCAGTCAACCCGCCGACAACGCGCTCGGCCTCCCCCGCTACATCTAGCCGGGCGTCTTCTCCGCTGTCAGCTGTAGCTACTGGCGGCGAGCCATTGACGACCGATAAAGTGGAGAGGTTGAATGCGGAGACGGAGAAGAAAATGCCGGTGGGATACAAGAATATCCCTAGTCTCGACGCGATCACCGCGCGAATGGCCATGACACGCGCTCTTAGCATCGATGGCAGCCACAGGCCTCCCGAGCCAGAGACTTACGAGGACCCTAAGACGCCTGGAATACCGCAAAAGGTCCCTGAGCACCCGCTACAATATCCCTGGTAAAGAATGCTTTATCTTCTGAAATAAACGTTTGATGGCTTATGCAGCCACAGGACACTCTACCACGACACGAAGTCCAAACCGCCTTATTTAGCCGCGCCGCCTGTCGTGGATGGTGCACATGTGCCTCCAGTCCCTGCAGAGACGGGTGATTACGAGGCTGGTCTGACTGTGATTGGCGATTTTGATACCGTCGAAACTTTCTGCCGGTACTTCAATTGGCTCAAGCCGCCATCCAAACTCGAGCGTAATTCGAATTATCACCTCTTCAAGTCTGGAATTAAGCCGATGTGGGAGGATGAAGCGAATGCGAATGGCGGCAAGTGGGTGCTGACGATGAAGAATAACCCACAGCTACTTGACCGTTGCTGGAGCTGGCTAGCGATGGCACTGGTAGGCGAGGAAATCGACGATGGCGACGAGATATGCGGTGCCGTCGTGAGTCTGCGAAGCAAGGTCGACCGTATCCAATTATGGATTCGTAGCAAGGACGATATTGAACGGGTAAACAGCATCGGCAAGAAGCTGGTGAAGACGCTGGACGTCTCCGAAGCTGATGGGATTGGCCTGGAGTTCAAGGTACGTTTTTTATGCCTTTCGTTCACGTTGACGTGATAGAGCTTTCACCCTCGACAGTATAACAGCGAGGATCGTCCCCCACCAAATAAATTCCTTGCAATCCACTCTTCCTTCCCTCAGTCGTCCTTCAGGTCGACCTTTAGTCAAGGTCACGCCAGCAGCCCGACACAAGGCTCAAGCGATAGCCCAGCCAGTGCAGGGTCTGGCAGCGCTTTTGGTGGATTTGGTGTAGGCAGCTCGGCGTGGAGAGGGAAGAGAGGCTGATCGCTCGGACTTCTGTAAACGAAATGAAAGATAGTGTACGAGTCAATTGTAACATTTTTGGGACTTCAGATGGTATTATGCAAGCCAGGGAATCTGCTCCGACAATCAGTTTAATTAAGTTTATACTCGCAGTGGTTCGATTGGTACATGGTCAGGCATATCATTTACTCAGACATTGGGAGATTTATTACTGATAATTCCTAGCTACCAGCCATCCACGAGCGGGAACTTGGATTTTGAAGGATGGACAATAATCATTCGTTTGATCGTGAAATTATCGATGTCGAACCTTCCATATCCTGTCGCTCCTCTGTAAAGCAGCATTAAGCAGGTGCTACCCTGTAAATAAAATACAAAAACATTCACCCAAGACCTGCGACGCCGAGACCTGCTTCCGTGTGGAAGGTTGCTCCGTTGATTGACGTATTCCCTAAGAAACGTTGAATTGACTCTTGAAATGAAGATTGTATGGGACACTGTCCATGAAAACTCACCCGAACGGATCTGGGATGCAACGTCGAGAGCTCGATTGATGTCCTTAGTCCAGACTGAGGCTGACAATGAGTACTCAGTCGCATTTGCCATCTCGATCGCCTCGTCCACTGTGTCGACGACAGCGATCCCGACAACTGAATAAGATGAAGACAGGTTGGAAACCTATCTATGCAAATTAAGATGCAAGGAAATCCCACCTGGACCAAAGCTCTCCCTTTCCCATGCACGCATTCCGGGTCTCACGCCCTTAATTAGATGCGGCTGCACGACCGTGCCCTCCCTGTTCAAATCTCCAACAAGTAGTTCCGCGCCCGAGTCGCGTGCTTCCCTCAGCCATGCTCACGACGTTCTCCGCGGAGCCCTCACTGAACAGAGCGGAAAGCTGCGTGGCAGGATTCGTCAGTGGGTTGCCGGCTTGTAGGTTCGCAAAAGTGCGATTGCAGCTTGGGAATAAGTGTACTCGGCTGCCTCGCGCTGCACGATGACGCGCTCGGTGGACATGCAAATCTGGCCTGAGTGCAGCATGGCGCCAGTGTGCTATGCCGCGTGCCGCAGCGTCGGTATCTGCGTCGTTGAGCACCTAAGAATCTAGGTGAGCACCTACGTTAGGATATACTAACTATTTCTTACAACCGCAGGCGCTTTGCCTCCCAACTCAAATACACATGGTTTGAGGTACTTGGCCGCTTCTCCGGCAAGAATCTTTCCAACACGGTCACTACCTGTGAACTTTTGAGGGGAGAGTTAGATCCAAACTCACATCCTGCAGAGCATATTTCACTCACATTAACATGTCTGATAAGAGGATTACCAATAAGCTCTGCAGTCAGCTTCGGCGAGCTCTCCCGGGACATGGAAATATAGTTTAGGACGCCAGGAGGCAAGCCAGCCTTGAAGTCTACAGGATCAGTATATGTCATTATTGAAGATGCAATGAAGGCTGTTACCTCATGCATAAGCTCCACAACAATTTCCTGTGACCAAGGGCTGTACTCTGAGGACTTCAAAACTACAGTGTTCCCACATATGAGAGGAATGAGTATGGCCCGGAAGGTCAACGTGACAGGTGCATTCCAGGGAGCTATGGAAAGCCTACAGGACATGTGGAGATTAATCGAAATGTTGAAAAGTCAGTAAAAATATGCGACGAACACTGCACCATGAGCTCTTCTCTGGACAATAACATGCCCTCCGATCGCTGATGAGGATGGGAAGCTCTCCCCCTTGACCTGGCTAGCCAGCGACGCCGCCTCAAGGATGCCGCCGCGAGATCCTACGATGTTTATCATCACCCAGGAATTGGTGGCGGCCGTCTCGTCTTGTAAGGCCTGTTTGAATTTATTCTTGTACTTCTCTGTCTGCACGAGATCTGCAGCTTTAAGGAAAATATCAGCGCTTTTTTGCTGCAAGGGTGCGCTCCCAAGCGTCGAATGCCTTTCCCTGCTGCGTCGACCGCATCCTGTTAGGTGTCGAGCTCAGCATTGACCTCACATACGGATAAATAATTAAAAGGCTGACCTTACAATCCTGCGACGTTGCCGAGGCACTGCTACCTACGACCTTACTGCTCAAAGGATTACGGACCTCAAATGTTGTATGGTCGCTCGCAGACTTGCGTTCGCCATTAATCCACAAAAGGGTCTCAGTTGAAGCCATGGGAATGAGAGTTCGAATGCGCAGCGTAATTCGAGTACGCCTACGCTATATAAATCGGCACCTGACAATTGTCTCCGAAAAAGAAGCATGATGCTTAGGGATCCTAAGACTCTCGTGAGAGTAAGTACGGGGACTAGCGGTCCCAGGGAATTGCTTAGAAGTCCATATATAGGAAATTAATCGCGTCGAATGATTGTTATTGGACGAAGCTGAGGGAATGCTGAAACGGAAAGGGTCGAGCGGGGTAGCTGAAGTGAGGAATGGAGATAACGAGGAGCCGGATCGAGAAGTTCACGTATAACTGAAACAGCTCTGGAACGAAATTAATATTACCAGTGTAAAGCAAACAGTAAACATACATAATAGAACACTCAATAGATAACAATACAAACAGCAACGATGTGTCCCGGGGATACCATGCAAGTGATGGGAATTATCGAGGTACAAAACCCTCTTTGCTGAATCGTTCTAACCATAATCTGCTCCTAGCCACACGAGCCTTTGAGCGCTTCGCAACTTCTTTGAGTTCCTGAGGACTCCATTCTCTCCACAGGAAGTCCTCGGTCTGTGAAACAAAAAACATCCGGTACGTTCGGACACAAACTTTAATCTCTAGTCCACTCCGACTGACGAAGGCACTGCTTGGCGGATTTTTCTTAACAGCGCGATAATTCCTTGACATAGTTACGTGTCAGTCTCTGTTACCGCAAGAGACGGAAGAGTATAAATAAGGACATACCGCGACAGAAATGGCGGCTTAACATCAGCGTCAGTCAATCCTCTCGTGATTTCATCCTGTATAAGTATTATTGCAGTCAAGATCAGCACGCAAAGGTGAGTTAGCCTTTTCACCCACCGAAACAAAAGAATCGATGTAAGCCTGCCAACGCCCTGTGTAAACGTCATAGTCATCAAAACTTGCGTCGTCTTTTCCAAGCAGCTGGATAGTCATTGTACAGGAACCCGGCGCCTAGTTGAAGAGATTAGCAAATAAAGTAACAGAACATCTTCCCTTCAAACCCAATTGGGCTTACCCAGTCTATCCTAAACAAATTTTCATCAGGTCCAATGGCTTTCTCCGCATTCGAACGAATTTCGTCCAGGTCTATGCTAGTTGGCGATAACGTCTCTCTTTCTCGTTTAAGGCCCTCGAGAAGGACGAGAGACTTGCTATCTGAGAGAATATTTTGTACCTTCGACAGAATAAGCGATAACTCAAAGCTAATCTGCATGCAGTGACTCACCTGCTTAATGATAGCGCCTATAACCTTGTCAACTGTAAACATGATGTACGCCTGGCGAAGCAATAAGCTTGCAGAAAGTTACAGAGTTGCGATTCACAAACTTTTGTCCCGAACATATAGCGAGTCATTTCCTCAAACGTCTGCTGGTCAATTTGATTATCGAATAACCTCTCGCACGATTCAAGTAGGTATTCGTAGAAATGCGCTGCTGGAGAAGGCCTTTGCAATAGTTCACCTAGTCTTCGATCGGGTGCCTCTTTATCGAGCAATGCTAAGTCTGAAGAAACAGGGTTCGCAAGATAAGGCGATGACGGATCACTGGCAAGTTTCGCCGCCAACGCTTTGCATGTTGACAGCCGAGAGTAGAGGACCTACCAAGCGAATCAATATCTTTACCCCTAAGTCACTCGAGTACATGTTAACGCACCTCAAAAAGTCGCAGCAAAGAATACAAGGAAGCGTTCGTGAAAAATGACCCGCGCCGGACAGGCCTTCCTGGGTTATCGATGGATGTCGTGCCTTCCGTAACTTGCGTAGCCATGCCACCATTAACCTTTGTTTCTGACGAAGGGGGTGCATCGCCAACCATCGTCGCAGAAGCTAAAGCAGGTGATGCAAGCCGAGAATCCGATTTTGAGTTCGCATTCCCTTTCGCTTTTCGTGCTGCCGATTTGTCCAGAACATTGTTTTTCAGAATCTTCTTCCTGAGGTCGCTACCCCCTCCACGTCGCCCAGTTCGCCCGCTTCTTGAACTGCTCCCAGCAGATGTAGCCTCATCTATCTCATCTATAAAATTAGCATAATCGTCGGCCATGAAGTACTCGGAGTCAAATGTCGCATTTCGGGCCTGGAAGGCGGCATGAAACGAAGCTGGATCTATCATGAAAAACATGGGAACGAAGTAGCGCAGGAAACCTTCGACGCGTCTGCGGTCTGCAATGCCGATGTGATGTTGCATACGATCGAGAAGGGAGAACGTCAGCTTAAAGACATCCTCGATAACGTTGACATCGTCCATGATAAAAGCCATCTGATAGCGCGGTCGCGTGCGGGCAAACAACGGGTCAATTAGCGATGCCCGCTTTGCCATTTGCTCTTCCCGAGCGGACTCGATTTGGTTCATGAATGTCTTGCTTGTGATTGTCTTCTTGTCGTTCGCTTTGAAATTGATGCCTTGGTGGTCCAGCGACTTCTGATAGTTCCGCGCGTCGATCACTCTCCACACTTTGTTCCACTCTCGCTGAGCCTTCTTCCATTCCTCTTCCTTCTGTTTCAGTCGTGCGAATACGATGGGGATCGCGATGGCAGGAGAGTCGTGGATGGCCTGAATGACTTCGAGTCCAGCTTCACGCCCATACACCTTCTTAATGATACGCTGGTGGATCGCCTTGTTCGCACCGGATAAAGGAAACTTCTGCTTGGTCGTAGCACGCTCTTCGGGGGAGAACTGCATGAACTTCATGTGGTACGGCTCTAGAGTCGCAATCGTGCGGGTGATAGCCTCGATATGGAAATCGTATTCGTGGCGTTCCTCTTCACTGCGGTGAAGGGCCTCCTCATACGCGTTCTTCTTGTGCGCGACAAAGCCGGAGTCTTCGCTAGCCCATGTCGGATGAGATACCCATTCGTCATTAAGGACGCTCTTGCACATCTCATCTCTTCCGGAACACGGTACATTTGCTTCCTATTTCTTGTGTCAAGAATTTACTCATACTTGTTAATCAAATGACTTACGCTTGCAGGCAGACGCCTATAGCTCGGACCGGAGCGAACGCTGAGGTTCTCTTTCGTCAAGCGCTCCATGCCTTCGTTATACACATTTGCGCCGTTTGCACCGTTCGAGGGTCCGAACACACCGCTACTGCTCTCCCAGCTCGCATCCCAGCCAAGGATTTCTTTGAACTGCACGAAGAGCTCGTCACTCAAGTACGTACGGACTTTGTTCAACAAGTTTCCGCATGTCGATGATCTCCTGCGTGAAGAGGTTGATCAACTTGAGGAACTCGTTGTATACGTCAAGGTTGTCAATCGTATGGCGGACGCGGTCGAAAAAGAACATGTCATCCCGGGGTAAAAAATGCGCAGAGGCAGGAGGAGCGATGTTGTACGAAGACGGCCCAGGTCTGGTAAGAGTAGGTGGAACAGCATGAGCATACGAGCTATTCGGAGGTGAATGGGCAGCGTCATCGGGATGCAAAGAGTCGAGAACCCCAGACTGTTGGTGTTTCTGCTTCTTCGTCTAACAAAAGAAGAACATATGTCAGCAGATTCTCCTGATTTCTGCAGGAGAAAGCAAAGAAAACCTTGCTCTGAACAGCCTTTACTGGTATTTCGCTTTCCCTGTCCTTCTCACGCTCCTTTTCTTTCTCTTTTTCGCGATCCGGAACTTTTCGCTTTCTCTTCTGGGCGATTGACGTACCCACAGATGCAGGGCCTGCGTCGGCTGCTCTTTTCTTTCCGTGTTTGCTTCCTCGGCCTCCTTCTCAGTAGGGACAGGGCCATCCAAAGCACCCAGCATGTCACGAGGCATGAAGTGTTGCAAACCTGAGAGTAGGTCGGGAGCGTCCCGAAAAAGCTTTGCTATGCGGGTCGCGAGTTGGTCCTAAGTGTAAACTTTGGTCAGAGACGATACCACAAGTGCAAATTTTGGACGTCATAAACCTGGTCTACCGGCGAGCGTTTATATAATCCCAGAATATCGATGAATTCTTGGTAGAGGTCCGCATGACCGGCAAAACGCTGCTTAATTTTCGTCACGTATTCCATCGCTGGGTTCATCTCCTCGTGCGTGTATGGCAAACTATCCTCTAGAAGCGAGGTGACTGCGCTTGGACCGGCGATAGGTCCAGTGGCTATGCAAAAGCTGAGCATGATTATAGCCAAGAGAACAGGGATACACGCACGATCAACACTTTGGCTTTGAATTATCGTCCCATCCGGCGTCGTGACGGTAATAATGTTGGTGTCATGCGCGTCAACAGTGCACTCTATCCTGTAGCCTGCGGGAAGAAATGTGTTGAAGCCCTCGATGAGCGAGGGATAGCCAGAAAAAAGTGACGACACTCGTTGGATTACGCCTGGTGTGTCGATACTTCTAACATGTCAGTAAATTACGAATCAACTAAAGAGGGTGATGATACACACGTTTGATTCTTGAAGTCCTTCATGATATCCAAAAATCTGTTGTACACTCCTGGACTGTCTGAGAATTGCTTCTTGACGGAATCGAGGTACGAAAGTGCGTCTCCGACGTTCAGCGGCCTCTCACTAAAAGGAAGTAGAATCCAAATGGGCAGTCGCCTTGATCTCCCACGCAGACTGGCCTAAGGAGAACCCGTCAGGCAGGGCTGTATCGTCTATAGGTGAATGCTTGATTGAGACATCCCTCGCTCGGTCACCAAGAGTGCCATCGACGTCCATCTCCATTTGTGTATTGGCTGGACCTGCTTCCGCGTCCCCGACTCCTCCTAGATCTCCTGTCTTCGTTACCTCCATCTGAACTTCTTGCGCACCCGGTCCATCTTCCGCTAGAACATCCTTTCTCACAGTTGCTGAGTTTAAAGGTGGTGTACCGCGCTCGTTCAACCTGACCGCATTCTCGACAGGGTGTTTTGGCAATATGACACTTTGACTTGGTGGCATGCTCGGCCCAGAGAGTTCCATTTCTGCGCACCCGTTGTCAGAGCTGGGATGGAAACTGATTAGTGAGCATGAACGTTGACGGCGTAAGAACAACGCGCAACGATCGTCGAGGTGCTTCCAAGTTCGGGGAAAATCCTGGAAAAGCGTGACATGAAATATTACGGCATGCTCCGGGGGTTGCCGCGACGAGTGTCTAAGCCACAGCCTTGCGGAACGGGGCATCCAGTACTCTCGACCTTTGAGATCAGAAACAACATACTCGGGTTCTCTGACCGAGCCTCTCTGGCGCTACGTGTTTGCGTACTGTGGTTTTAATGGTTCACTTGATAACTTATGGTGAGCTTCAACCTTTATTCGCAACTTTGCCCCGTTTTAAAAAAAAAAAAAAAAAAAAAAAAACGAAGGGGAACTTTTTTGAAAATTCATTACAAGAATTTCTAAAAAGTCTAATCGCGTAAGATCTCTATAGGAAGGCCTTTTCAATATCAAGCGCGAACCCACTTTTTCGGGACTAGAGGCGATTTTACTCCTACTCGTAGCGTCTCAAGGACTTGTCCAACAGCCATCGTACCGTGCTCGTTGTCTCCAATCATTTATTCCAGTTCGTTTCCCTCAAGAGGCGATCTACCAGTTTGGGGTCACGTTTATTTATGCTTCGGATTATATCTGAGCGAGGATTCATGCTCCCTGAATATTGCCACGTTTTGAATGCCGACAACTTATAAAGTTTGTCTATACGTTCCCTCAACAACCGAGTGTGCTCTATAAGCCTTCTAACCCTCATGAACAAGATCGTTGTCCTTACCGCAAATTTTGAGAACTCCGAGTCGGAAAATGATGTCGGCTGACCATTTGACGATACACTGCAGGCGCTTTGCAAGGTGCTCCAGGATTTGAAACTAATCAAGAAAGTTGAAATACCATCCTACCTTTTCACTGAGTCTATTGTCAACATTTGCGCAGATCTTTCCCATTTGTCTGTCATTTGTTACGATCTTACGGACACGAGTCGACGGGACTCTGCACTCTTCATTTCAACTTTGGAAGTATATTTTTCTGCCCTCACTGTGCTCAAACTGCTTCTCAGAACTTTGGACGTTGAGCAATTTCTTGTATGCGGGATCCACCTTACCGTACGTAGCCCGGCGCTCGAAACAATGCATATGTTCATGCAGGCTACTGTACATGTACAGATGAAACTTGCTGGAGACCATTCGCAGCTTCCGGGTGTTTCTAACTTCTTGATTGCCCGAAGAAGAGCAACTTGAGAGCTCCGTACAAAAGCGGAGACTCCAGAACATTAGAGAGTCTGGGGTAAACACAAGCCACTGAAGCGACATTTCCCATGAGAAGAGAGTGTTGTCCCGTGACAGTGACAATTGTACTGTCACGTAGCGCTGCGCTCGTAAGTATTGCTAGTATTGTTCCGCCAGCTCGCTCGCTTCATCTGTTTGAGAGCGGTACCGTAGCTACTTAAGGTCCGTGCTTCACTCTGGAGTCTCCTTCGCTAAGCCTGTGTCAAGGTAAACTCGAAATAGCTTATGTTATTGCTTTTGGCTCCTTCGTGCTCTTGCTGCTCAGCCTCGCAGATTTACAGTATCTTCTGAACCCTATGAAGTTGCTAGTGTGGTGGCCGGGGTCAATCCGGAAGGCCTCGCAGATTCGCCTTCTTAGTTGTCAATGTCTAGTCGCATTCCCGCACTCTTCGGATACATGCTCTTCGTATCTTGGCAATATGTATACTCAGCTCGAATCTCCTATTGCTTTCTTCTGGCTTCTCTCTTTGGGCGGCGGTTCTATATATGTCAAGAAGTGCATTACTTGCGCATGCCAGTGTCCCGCGAGCGCATCAAGTTTTTTTTTTTTTTTTTTTCTTTTTTTACTCTCCTCATTCTCATCATCACCACCATCATAACCGCGCACACACGGTGCTATGAAGAAGTGTTCCAGGGCTCAAACATGCGTAATTCTGACCATCTCAATCATTTTTCCTATCAAAAAGAACATACCAACTTGTATCGCTCATAGATTCTTCAGTATTTTGAGAATCAAGGTTCTATCATGGGGTCGTTTCTGTCGATTACGGCTTCATAGAAATTGAATGACGGGCATAACATCACCTCCACCCTGCACAACGCCCGTTTGCACTCCTGTTCAGTGCTTTTCTCCCAGCCGCAGCAGGGTCTATTTGGCCGTTATGAGCTCATCTACCAATGTCCCGGCTCTCGACGATACTGTACGTCTTTTCATTCCTGCATTCTCAAATAAACTGGCAGTTCCATGAATTGATTTATGTGTGTAGTTCGGGGCGTTGTATCTGGGTGCCGTGTGAGCTCGCCTGATGTTTAAGGCTCATTGGAGTATCGCTCATAATACCAACAACTTGGTTTCAGACTCTCTACTGCGTACGTTGCAGTCATTTCTCTTTTAAGGCACAACTTCCGATCTCTTATCGCCACTTAGGTTGTGGGGCGTCGGGTCTATCCAGTTGTACTATTACTTCAACGTAAGTGTACTGTCCATTTTCATACTTATCTTTGACCATGTGCAAATTCCATCGCCACAGAAATACTTCAACGATCAGCTATGGCTCAAGATCCACGTATTTCTTGTCTGGGGTTTAGACACGGCGCATCAAGCACTGGTGCTTCATTCTGTCTATGTCTATCTGATTACGGAATATGGAAACGTGGCTTATACCGGTCACCTAGAGAAGTGCGTATGTTGACTATTAGGAACAACGAGTGGGCATTCTAAACTCGACGTACATTTCAGAACATTGCTGGATTCTACCCTCCTTAATGCCTTCATCTGTGCGCAAGTGCAGGCGATATTTCTAATTAGAATATGGCTGCGTGAGTCGATTCTCTGACATGAAGTATTTTGGACAAACATATCCTCTAGTGAGCAAGAAGAGCATCATTGTCACGGCCACCGTCGCGACCTTCGTCATTGGACAGTTCACAATTACAGTCGCCTATTACGGACGCGCGTACCGCTTTACACAGCTCGAAGAGCTCACGGCGATTCTCCCTCTCACGCACGCGATCGACTCACTCACAGCGCTCGCGGATGTGTCCATCGCGGGGGTGCTTGTGGTGCTCCTGCAGCGCAGCCGCACAGGCTTCCGTAGGAGTGAGACTATGATCAGCCGCCTCACCGTGTTCACGATCAACACTGGTCTCATCACCGCCGTGTGCGCGATCTTGTCGCTTGTAACGAGCCTGGTGCTCCCGAACACGCTCATATATATCCTATTCTACCTTTGCATCCCTCGACGTAAGTCATTCTTCTAGCTTCTGCCTTAGTTTTGAAAACAATACTCATTCGATGTTTACTATTTATCAGTTTATGTGAACTCGCTCCTTGCGAGGTTGGTTCCTTATTTTTTTATCCGCACTCCTTCATGTCTAACTTGAGGTTCCCTGCAGCCTTAATTATCGTAAAAGCATGAATACTGGCGTCTATGACGACTCGTCAAACGGTGTCAATAGCATCCCATTAGCTCACTTGAACACAAACTCGGGCAATGTGCAACATATGGTGCGTTGCGAGATCAACTTTTTTGCCGATATGCTATGTCTTTTGGTATGCAAATATTAATCGCACGCACGCCATTATTTCTTTATAGAGCTTAAATCCTCGCGTGGTCAACATTTCAGTCAATACGGAGACTATGACCGATGGATACGATCCAAAAAGAAAGACTGTGCGTACAGGCGATGTCAATTGTTAGTTGACTCACCGCCTAACTTGCTGTTTTGGATTATACCCTGTCTACGAATGAGCAGCAGTCTGAGGGTGGAGCATCCGAATTGGACCTCGAAGCACTTACGACGAAAAATGAGCATACGGTCTGAGCAGTCCGTCAATCTATCACAGGCTGGCCAGTTGTGCGCAAGCGCTACTATACGTCTCCCCTTCCCCTTGTATTACTTTCTTTTGTTTCTAGTTGCGTTTTGTATTTCATAACTTGTAACCGGGATTTTCATTCTATTTTGGCTTTCCGTTGTCATTGTCATTGCCATTGTCGTCGCGTCGTCGTCGTTTGTATCTGATTTGTCTACACAGGTCCTATTTGCAAATTTGTATGCCATATGGGCACGAGAATCACGCAAGGCGATAAGACGTGTGAACGAGACAGTTATAAAGAAAACGGGGTACTTGTATAAGTACGTCGAATGCCTTATACCCCCGGTCCCGATCCAAATAGAAAAATAAGAGGGACACCCAAATGCTATTCAGAGTCATCATTGCCTTGCAATTCGTAGCCGGAATAAGGGCGTCTTCTTTCGCCGGAATATCAATGAATCGAGAAATAAATTAATCAGAAGATAGGGAGGGATTGATCCTGCCAGCGCTGTTGGTCGCACTATTACTGATTGCCTTCCTCGAGCGCGCCACGAAATCCAGGAGTGTGGGAGTAGAATAGATCCAATGATGAGCTTTGCGAAGTCTTCGAGAACTCGAAGGTTAGACAAGCGGAACTTGATTATCGGAGGCTTTGATGGAGTGAGCAGATGGCGTACTTAGTTGAGAAACGACGCTCGGGTGTAGTCGTCGGCGGCGGCAGCTTATCTGGCAGGAAACTTCTGAGGGACGTTAACGAGGATAATGCTGATATTACACGTCTAATTTCAAGTTGCTCATCCTCCGTCGGCTGAAAGATTCCGACGGAGATCAAGAAGTTGAGCCAAACATGATCATGTCAATTTTTAGAGAATCTTTTTGATTTCTTCTTCCCCGGCTCTTAAGGAGAAATCGAGGGTGCTTGATAAAATTAGATACTTGCCTCTGCAAAATTGATACTCGGAGCTTGACATAGATATAAAAAATGTGGCTGGAAAAGCTTGGGTCCCCGCCCTGCTAACAAATTTGGAGTACACTTACGAGAGACGTTATGGTGGACTGTATTTCTCAGAGCAAACAATGAAACTCACAAGCCACAGCGGTTATCCTCTTACTTGTTTGTTTGTAAAAAGAATCCAACGAGAATGTTTCGCCACCTTAGATCTAGATTCTCATCCCAGAATGTCCTTACGACTTCCTTAATTGGCACAAGTGAGTCAGGCCCGAACGGCCGAAATTTCAACCTGAGAGAGCAAGGAAGGAGAATTTAATAGTTATCTATTCTCCGGGGCATGGGCAACGTTCGCCTTCAGCGCGTGCTTTCGAGGCTGCAAAATTTGCCCGCGATCATTAGCGCTGCCGACAGACTACCCGAGGCCGTCAGGAAAGAGCAAAGTCCATACAGACCGTAGAGCTCAGCGAACAGGCCTCTCTCAGCCTGCTCAAGCTTGTTCTGTTCGACGACACCGAAAACGGCCAGGATGACCCGGAAGACGTGCCAAAGACCGACCGTCGGCGTTCCATCTTTCCTGCTCGCCGCGTTCGTCGTGCTGTCCATAGACACACTGACAGCCGCCTCGTCCTGCGCTTCACTCGCACCGCACATCTCGCTTAGGATCTTGTACAATTCGCTCCTATTCACGCCGCTTCGAATCACCTGCATTGTCGATCAGCTTTCTGCTCTTCTGCGCAAGTTAGGCTCTTCTCCCCTGGCGGCGCAGCTGTAGAGTCAATCCCACTTCTGACTCCCGCTCGGCGCGCACGGTTGCCTGACCCAACCGTGGATTTGCATTGGTGCGACCATAAAGGCGCGATCGCGGATGTCTTCTCGCGAAATGCGCGTCAGTACCCCGACAAGCCCTGCGTGATCCAGCACACGCCGACGCACGAGCGGATAGTGTTCATTTACAGTGCGATCCGGCACGCGTCGAACATCCTTGCGCACCACCTTTTACAAAATGGTGTGCAGCGCTTAGCATGATCTGGAATCAGTGGAATGCGCTATGTGGTTCCCTTCGACATCTCTGGATCTGTTGTGTGAAAACCCCTAGTATGAATCTGAAGTAATCTGGTCGATGTCATTGTGTTCTAATAGCCAGAAGATAGCTAACTGCATGCTGGGGCCGTCTATATATCGCTGACTCCATTACATAGACCTGCGAAAGAAGCGTACACATCTATGTACTCTAGGGAAGCGCAAAGAAGCCTGATAAAGATTACTTCTCGGTCGGGTGATTTCGAGCCTAATATATTAGCCTCTTGCCAGCGCATCAACCTCTTAGTTGAAACTGTTCGACTCCTGTATGTACAGTATCCTGCTGAGCGTCTCACGACAGTCGGCCTTCTAATGGCAACACTGATGCTAGGTACTTTACCAGTATTCCTCGTCCTCGCTGCCTCAGTCGGCTTCTTGTATTTGCGCAAAGAGCACTTAATACCTTTTCGACGCCGCAGCGTTCAACCGCCCGACCCTCCAGGACCGAAGGGTATTCCAATATTTGGTAACGAATTCCAGATCCCCCGAGACAAGCAATGGCTGCGCTTCCACGAGTGGAGCCAGCAGTATGGTATGCCCTTTGTTTTCCTGTATTTTGTGTTAATATATATTTGAATTAGGAGATATCGTCGGCATCAAAACCATGGGACAGCCTGTCCTTATCCTCAGTTCGGCGCAGGCGACATTCGATTTGTTAGAAACTAGAGGCGAGTAACTTCCACGCAGATTGTACGCGAGCTTACCGATCACTTACCCCGGCCTTCTACATCCAGGTAACATTTACTCGAATCGGCCGCGAGCAGTGATGGCCGGCGAACTGTAAGCGTTCCGCTTTCTGGGCGCAGCTCGAAAGAAGAGCTTGATTGAGACCGCCTCGAAGTGTCGGATGGAATCGCGGACTTGGATATGCGCCATATGGCGAGCGCTTCAAAGAGTTCCGCAGGATGTTCCACCAAACAATGGGTCCGAGATCCGTCCAGGATCTTATACCTATCCAAGAAAAAGAAAATGCTAGATTTCTATTCCGTCTCCTCGAGAAGCCTAGATCATTCATGGAGCACGCTCGCCAGTGAGCTAACATTAATGTTCTTCGTGAGCTTGAACGTCCGCTTGTCCTGACGGTCGACTCAGGAGTACTGGTGCAATCATTCTGATGATTGCTTACGGCTATTCGACCCAGTCCGAAAACGATCCTCTCGTGAACATAGCGGAGGAGGCTATGGTCGGGTTTTCTAAGGCATCAGAGCCTGGCGCCTTCATTGTAGATCGTTTTCCTTTTCGTGAGTGTATTCTCGACAGTCTTGCGATTTATTCTAGTAATTTCTGCCTGATCAGTAAAGTACGTTCCGGGCTGGTTTCCGGGTGCGGATTTCCAGAGAATTGCGAAGGCGATGAGAAAGGATCTGGAACGTTTATATAATGTTCCATTTGAGTTTGTCAAGTCGGAGATAGTGAGATTATTCTGGTTATTGTTTAAAAAAAATTGATCTTACAGTTTTCATTTCTAAGGCTTTAGGCCAATTTACTCCGTCATTCACATCGAAGTATCTTACGGAAAAACAAGACCCTTCCGAGGACGAGAAAGAGTTCGTGAAAGCTGCAGCTGCTTCTCTTTACTCAGGTAAGCGTGCTCAGAAAGCTTCGTCGCTATTCGGAAGGCATGAACTAACTGCGTTCTGGGCATTTTTAGGTGGTGCCGACACAGTAAGTTTGTTCATTGCACTTCTAGTGAGAAAACTGTCTCTCAGAGTGTTTTGCTTACAGACGCCGTCGTCTATCGCTTCTTTCATCCTCGCGATGGCACTTTATCCCGGGGTGCAGGCGAGAGGCCAGGCTGAGATTGACGCTGTAGTTGGAACCCGACGTCTGCCGACTTTCTCTGACCGTAATGAACTCCGTTTCGTAAATGCTATCGTAAAAGAGATTCTTAGGTGGAATCCCGCTGTTCCTTTAGGCAGGTCAATTCGAATACAAAGCACTTTCTTTAGTGACATATGTTTGGGAAACGTAGGGCTACCGCATCAGGTTGTGCAAAATGATGTCTATAGAGATTACAGCATAGCGAAAGGGACGATCGTTTGGGCTAATATATGGTAAACCTTCTTCAAATTATCTTCTGAGCTGATGCCTATGTGTCATACAAAGGTCGATCCTGCATGACGATAAAATGTTTCCTGAGCCATTGGAATTTCGTCCAGAGCGCTTTCTCGGTGTCCTAGACAACCTTGAGCGAGATCGGACTACGGATCCCTCTATCTTGGCTTTCGGATTTGGGCGCAGGTTTGTCTGCTTCTCCACACTAACTCGCGGAGGACCATATTGATACTTATTCATGCAGGATTTGTCCGGGGATGCATTTAGCAGAAAACTCTATTTTCATCGCTGTTGCGACCATGTTGTCCGTCTTCGATATATCCAAGTCCAAGGACTCCAACGGGATTATCATAGAACCCGAAGTCGATTATTCAGGATTTATCAGGTTTGACCGAATATGCAAATTCAAATTATGACGAAATGATCTTACTCTCTCGTAGTCATCCGAAGCCATTTCTTTGCGATATTCGGCCTCGGTCTGCCGAGACTGCAGAACTCATTCGACAGGCAAACGCGCAATTTTAATCTTTCATAGGAATATGAGGCTGCATGAATTAACTTAACAGTAGTCCTTGCTTTGAATCTGTGACTACCATCGCAATAAATAAATATGTACATCACATGGGTGCTGGCCTCTCGACAACTAGCGGGCAGGTTGCTATAGCGTGGCTCCTCGCGCAGGGCAGCGATATCACTCCCATCTCAGGAACTGAAAGGGAGAAGGTAAACATAATAAGTCTGTCTCACAATACAGGGCTCGTTAAATCGAAACTGCAGTACTTGGAGGAGGAGAACCTGGGTGCCAGTAGTGTTAAATTGACTAACGAGGAAGTCGCAGAAGTGCACACCATCGCCGAGAATGCGGAGGTGAAAGGACCACGCTATCTTCCTGGCATGCAAGAGCAACTTTTTGTTGAAACTCCGGCACTGTGACCATTTGTATTGATTCTTTAAGAAATATATGTAACCAGAGTAACGCTTGTTTCCCGTATAGCCACATACGCGTCGCGTCGCGTCCACGTGACTTTATTCGGTAGTTTTTAATTAGGTCATCAATTCTGAGTGGGTCCCCACCATCTCTTACTTTGCGACATCCATCATCTCGCAAACTCTTCCCTTTATCTACAATTCAACGAAAATGTCGCGTGCAGCTTTCAAACGCTCGTATGACGTCTTCGACTCTTCTCCCATTTCCTCTTCTTCGACACCGCTACAGCCGCCTACAAAGCGATACCACATTGATTCCGACGCGTCTTCTGACACCTTCGCCTTTCACCTCCCGTCCGACTCGCCATCCAACCCCTTTGGCAGATTCAAGCCTTTTGTTCCGCGCGGCCTCCCACGTGCAACACCCGTTTCCGACCACCTCATCCTCCGCTTCCAGCTCGCGGCGCAAGCCAGCAATGTGCACCGCATCGTCTCTGTGCCCCCCAACTTCACCTTCTGGCATCTTTCGCGCCTCACACAATTTTTATTTGGCTGGAAGGACGTGCGTACCGAGCGCAGTCCGTACAACAAGTACGAGAGGATCAAGCGCCATATCGAGCATGTCTTCACCATACAGAAACGGGTGTCGTTCTACTCGAACAACTCGCGCCATGTGGGGGTCATCAAGAGTGGCGAAACTGTCGTACGCGTCGCAGGGAACATCAAAGGGCTCAAGTCGAGGTGTAACGATGGGATTACATGGGAGCGCGAGGAGTGTTATACGTTGCAGCACTTATGGCACAGGCCGGGTACCAGCAGTGAACTGTCACGTGCGATTATCTATGTACGTGCGCATTATTTTGATTCCTCTGCTCCGATTTTAAGACGGTTTCAGGACTATGATGTGCTGTCTTCGCGCAAGGAGCTGGTGTATATCTCTATTTACAGTGATTCTGAAAAGCTTAAAGCTCAACAGCACGATCTCGATGACTCGTGCAATTTGCCCTACGTACTCATCGGTCAGGGCCTTCCGAACGACGATGACGACGAGGAATTTGCACTCGATCTTCAGCAGTGGAATGAACCGCTCGCATTCGAGAACTACATACTCAGTCAAGAGAAGGATGAAGAGGAAAGCGATGATGATGTAAGTTATGCCTTTCTGCGCGTTCCGTGCCATTCCTAACGTTGTAATTCCTCAGGGTCCATCCCCTGCTCGCTTAGCGGAAGAGCAGGCTCGTGTCAAGCTCCGCATGACCGCGCCTTTACCCTCACGTCTGCCCATCGACGATGAAGAGGGGGAGGTGGAGGAAGAGGAAGAGGAAGAGGCATCAGTCACGTTTAAAGTGTTGAACAAAGAAGCAGAGGCGCCCAGGGCGTTTCCGAAGAAGCGTCAGTCTTTACCGCGTCTCCCCGATCCCGACGAGAGCCGCGAAGTGGGCGTGGGCTACCCCGAGGAACACGATGAGCGACCTAAAGCGTTCGCGAAGCGGCGGGCGCCTGTCGCACACATGCCCGACCCGGATGAAAGCCGCGAGATTGGTGCTCATCATAATCCCGGCCCACGCGAGGTACTAGCTCCGAGGCGAGAGCAATCGCCCGTGAAAAAGCGCGTTGTTGCGCGACTACCTGACCCGGACGAAAGCCGTGAGGTTGGTGTCTCATATCCCAGTGACCGCAAGCGCATACACCTTCCGGACCCCGACGAGAGCCGGGAGATTGATGGGTGGTCGGACGGAGATGAGCGCAATGCACGCGTAACGCTTGACACGCGTGTGCACGCTCTGAGGAAGAAGCCCGCTGCACCATACCATCCTGTAAAGCAGGTCCCCACTCGTGGTGGCGGGCGCCGCGTCGTGCTCGGCGCGCTGGCGGAGGAAGAGGAAGCTGGCGACAGCGAGGCAGAGTTATAAGGAAGATTTACGACTGCGATACATTGCGATACCCGTTCTTGAGTACATCTACAGCATGCTTTACGCACTCCCTTTTATGATTTTTGGTTAATTAGGAATCTTGGAATCTCAAAATGCTAAAACCGCAGCACTTGCAAACATCCATATACATTTATTTCTAACTTGAAAAACCAATGAGTGCCACAGTGGTCTTGATATTCGTTTGAGTTCATACATAAATACATGTTCAATAACGTACAAATACAATTCAGAAGAAAATGTGATGAGTCATTACTTTGCCGGTCCAGTTGCAACTCCCGAGTCTATTCCATGTGGTACAGCGAACTAGTGCCTTCGACGCCATCGACCGCAAACAGGTAGTTCAACGTCGCCGCAAGACGAATTCCACCCATTGCGAGCAGTTGCTCGACGAGCCACTGGTCCTTGATGCGGCCCGCGTACTCGGGGGTGTCGAGTTCGAGATATGTGTTATTGATACTAACCAGCTCGTCAAGGGCAGGCGGCCAGATGATCTCGCAATTAAGCGCGTGCAGCGGTTCTGCCCACGCGTAGGGGCACACGACTCCGTCGTCCGTCGGGGGTAGGCCCCGCGGTGGCGTGCGCGCCGATCCAATCCGAGCCCCGAGTGGGAACTGCTGCGGCTTCCACGCAGGCGGATACGGTCGCGCTGTCGAACCTTCGACGGGTGGGCAACTCGTCCAGCTATCGATGAGCGGGGCGAAACGTCCCAGTACGCCCTCGTGCATGATCTGTCGGACGTAGGGATCATAGATCGTTCCGCGCAGCGCGCTTTCGATGCGCCGGGACGGCAGTGGGAGCGTATAGTTCTGCGGGACCGTGCGTAGAGACTTGGCAATCAGGCGTGAGTCCCAGACGGTGTGGAGATCTGAGAGGGGGAAAAGATAAATCAGATTCGACTTTCTTCGCGCTTCGCATATACAGATACAAGATATAAGGTAGACCAAGTCACAAAATTCCATGAAATGCTAGTTGTGTCTGAGAAAATTTCAAGGAAAATGTGAGTACCAGTTAACGCTTTTGCTTCAGTGCTCGCTGATAATCAAATTTCACGTGCTGTTTTCTCAAATGCAATAGAAATGCATTTCATGGATTCTTGTTGTCATAGCCGTTATGCATGACATAGCCTATATATCAAAGAATGGGAACCCACTGGTAACACGATTATCGAACTTGACTTTGACGCCGTTGCCACCCTTGTCGCGTCCGGTAAGGTGAAGAGGTTGGTGCAGGTCACCCATGAAGTGAATAAGAAACTTGAGCGCTTCCTCCGCACCGGGATTGCCCTGCTCAAGCCACATAGTCGTGTTGCGCACTGCTCCCAAGACGTTGTGACCTGGCGAGCCCGCCCAGCCTTCATCCCCGAAGACACAATGCTGCGAGGGGTGATCACCGATCCCATTGACGTAGTGAAGCGTCCCAGACCAACGCATGTGCATGCGAACCTTGTCGGCCCATGCTGCGACGGGCGCTAAATGACAATCTGCGTACTGCGGGAGGACGTCGCAAAGCTGTTCGACTGTTGAAGGATGCAGATGAATCTGAGCAATCGTCGCAACGATTTCATGTCCTGCAAATGAAATCAACGCGTGCTCGCTTGCAAAATAACGCGTACGAACGAACCTGCTGCGCCCCATGCGACCACAGTCGGTACGCTCGCCGCTATTATCGAGAGAAATGGCACAAGTAGCCTCATAGCTCGTTGCAAGTTTGCCTTTGTGGAGTTGCGAATGATAAAGCAAATCTGAACGGAGCAAAGTTCGGCACAACGTCCCAGAGGGTCGATGACAGGGACAGTAACGAACAGACCAAGACGCGTACCACCCACCTCTGGAAATTTATCACGTGAGCTCCGCTTATGGCTTCGCAAGAAAAGGGACGATGATCTTTGTCAACTTTATCAAGCGTCTGCCTTTGCAATTGAGAATAGCCAATGCAATATTGGCTATTTTCATGCCTATCTGCAATTCCGACTCCTTACTATTGAAGTCCGAAGCTTCACTTGAAGGATCAAGAGACGTTGATTAGTTAATTATTTTCCAAGAAAGACAACGTCGCCGTCTTAGTCGGATCTCGGACAGTCAATGTGGGCCGGCAGAAACTTCGAGTTCATACTTCAGAAAATTGCAGTGCCTAGCATCGCCCTACCTAAAGCAGGAATTGGCTATTCACCACCTCGTTCTCCCGGAATTCCAAAATGACTTTTATCTAATGACAAAGGGGAGCCAGACGTTCTCCAAGATAGAACCAACTTGAAGCATGGTCGAACTGTAAGCCATTGCTCCCTTCTGTTGGGGCTAATGGCTTCCAGAAAGTGCGCTCATTCTACAAATTACCTCTGTTCTCGGAAGTCAATGCACATGAAAACACATCACGCCATGAGCTCCTCTGCTTCCCCTCAAGAAAGAACTGAGGATACTTCTTCGGTGCGATTGCAGTGACATTGATTGCCTTTCACTTTCTACGGGCGCCATATCACACTCAGTATGAATTTATAGCTCCATCTGCTCGGTGTTAGCGCTAATCTGAGTTGCCATCGCTTAGAGAAGACAGTCGAGTATAAAAGAAAGAAGTCTGAGCATTCTCGAACTCCTACTAGCTCCACCATCAAGCTCAGTCTCAATTATGACAATGGCCAAACTTGCCGACCTAGCACCGAACTTAGTCCATCCTCAGCATGCCGAGGCGGATGACTTTAATCCACGAGCGCCGGTCAACGAAGAAACTGTCTTCAAACAGCAGATATGTCGGGCAGGTCTTTTCATCACAGAAGAGCTTGAAAGGGCAACGGAGAGATGCAGAAAGAAAGTGATGACCATTGTGCAAGATTGCAAACGAAGGAATCGCAAATTCAGGCAAGTACAACATTGAACGAGATGAAATGAGCTCATTTATAGACCTTTTCTCATAGAGACATTGAATGGGACATCGGGAGCGACTGGGACCTTTGCTTACCCAGTCCTGAATAGTAAGTGAAAACGAGCTATCAGAAATGCTCTGTATTAGACGATTTTGTTTAATCAGTGTAAACGACATTGTCAGCCTGAAGAATTTTACATCAGACGTCCTGCGAGTGACACAAATATTCGACAGCCCTCGGTTCTACGTCGATGGTGTGTCGTATTTTTCCATAAGCTTGATATCGAATATATTCTGATGCGACTGAAACTAGAGCCGAGCGCGTCAGACATAATTCAAGGCGCGCATATCTACTCAGACACTCCAACGACCTGTTCTTACACATCAATATAGGCGCCTTGGGTGACTGTTGGTTCCTTAGCGCCATTACGGCAGTCGCATCGAAGCCAAAACTCATCAAAAAGCTATGCGTTGAAGTATGCATTTGTTCATACTGGCAATTTGTTATTTATGTACTTGTAAGCTATTGATGCACTTTAACAGCGTGACGAGGACGTCGGCGTCTATGGCTTTATATTCTGCCGTGATGGTGATTGGGTTGATGTAGTCGTAGATGAGCATGTTCTCTTTCATTTTTTCGGAGTTAAAGACACACTAAGCACGGTTTTATTCAGTCAGCTTTTCATCCGGGTCCGACAGTGGGAGTATGTAGCGGAAGAGGTCCGTACTATTGCTACCCCTGTGCTTCTAGGAATGCTGATAAATAATTTTAGACGCGCAGGTCATATCAATTTGACCGCGATAAATATGAGCATGTCGCACGCAAAGGAGGGAAAACTCTTTTATTTGCTCGATCCGCGAAAGAGAATGAGACTTGGGTGTGAGTCGTTATATCATCAGAGCTTACAGCTTTTTTTCACGTTTGATGCATATATATACGATTTAGGCCACTCATTGAGAAAGCATATGCCAAGCTCCATGGAGATTATGCAGCGCTTCAATGTGGCTACGCAAACGAGGGTATCGAAGATCTGACTGGGTTAGCTTCGTCTCATATTTCCTTAACAAAGTGTTTATCTTTGGCACACAATCATGCTTAGCGGTGTTTCCGACGCGATTCATACTAATGTCAGTATATTCTACCCTGTTTTGAGTTTCACTCTTAATGAGAATATCCTAAGGATGTTATGGATACCGACATCTTCTGGAGGGAGGACCTCCTTCACGCAAACAAGGAGTTACTTTTCAGTTGTTTCTTGAATTCGCCATTCGAAAGGGCAGCAATAAGTGTTGATGGTATGCATGTTTATCCACTTCCATTGCATATGCTCATAATAACTGGACAGGGATTTTTAAATGTGTGTATATCAAAGTCATTTTGCTACTCGATGAGTTAGTTCTGACAGAGCTCCTCAACGAACCATCTGCAGGGCACGCATACACTGTCCTAAAAGCAATTGAGTTTCGTGGAAAGCAGTTTCTAAAGATCCGCAACCCCTGGGGCTCTTTAGGGTGGACGGGACGCTGGTCGAACGGCTCGAAAGAGTGGACGCGAGAGTGGCGGGATGCCCTTGAGCCTCTCGAGCATCACTTTAGTGACGATGGCACGTTCATCATGGAGTATTGCGATTTCTTGAAGATCTGGACCTGCATCCAGCGTACGCAGCTACTCGACCCTTCGTGGATACAGAGCACTTACTGGCTTGACGTAAAGAGCCGTCCTGTTCCCTGCGCATGGCAGTTTGGTGATGTATCATGTACGACCTCAAGCCTTGTCTGGCTCCTTATTTCGTTGTTACTGATGGTTATATCCCTTATCCCTTAGTCACCTTCACAATGAATAAAGCGTCAGAGACGATTATTGTCCTCTCGCAGTCGGATGATCGTTTCTACCGGCGTATTTTCGGATTCTCCACCTGGAGTTTCGACTTCAAATTGTTCAGGAAGGGAGAAGACGAGCCGCTGGCTAGCTCAAACTTCTCATACGACTTAAAAAGAAGCAGAACACTACGAATAGACCTCGAGCCTGGTTACTATGTTGTTCATGTACGGCTTGACAGGACTATCGATAATAGCAAAGTGAGTTTTCAAGTTACCCAGCCTGGAATCGAGCTCTCCTTATGTTACAAATTTCTACACACCTCGAATTTGAATACCTGAAAGCACGGTTAAAAGAGGAGACACGTGTCGAATTACTGTATCGTGATCCGGAGATTACTGACATCTGCCTGTTACACCGCTGTAGAAATATCCATACTCCAACGAGCTCCAGGATTCAGTGGATAATCGCAAGCTGTCAAGGGTGAGAAGCGAGCTCGCACGCAGCAAGTCCGTTGCAGCCAATTTCGACGAAAGGTACGCCTACCAGACCTGAGATCCTTTAGGTCAATCATTCTGTGGATTAACTTGTTCTCCTTATGCAGAAAATGGGAAAACCATCTCGCCCTTCCCTTAGAGGCTCTGGGGGGACGCGATATCCATCAGATGCAGATAGAGGAACTCGAAAAAAAGTATGCGCTTCAAACAAAGTCCGCGCCAACTCGTCGGACCGATGCCTATTCTCTTTCTGCTGATGTTGCCAGTTCGGCAGCTGGTGACACTACCAGGGTCTCGTATACTGGTTCATTGCAAGACATCGACAAATCGATTCCAGTAACTTCGACCTTGGGAACAAATAATTACAGACCTCTCTCACCGAAATCAGAAATCGGCATCGAGGAAGATAGCAAAAGGGATCAAGGTGGGGTCGAGAATACTGGTGCAGACGGTGAGTTAGGCATGAAAAGCTCATAGTTCTTGTGTTGATTTGTAATGTCAATGTTGATGAAGAGTGTGAGGAAAGTGCGTTTGAGGACGAGGGTTCAGATTACGAAACTGCTCCTCAAACGCCTGTGGCCATCGAACTTCCGGAGAGCCCAGTGGTAGCACCTGTGATAGACGCAGAATCTGAATTTATGCATTCGCAGAATTTTTGCAAAAATGTTTTCTGTGCTAGTTATAAAGTACGGGTAATCGATTCTTACTTTCTTGTCATTCTCTCACGACTTCATCTCGTTTAGACCCTCGATGTCTTCGGCGTGAGATGGACGTGTTCCGCCTGTGCAAACTACATTCTTTGTGATACATGTCATAGGACACGGATGCATGCACATGCGATGGTAAGGCTTGAGCGGCCTGAAGATTTCGAACACGTGTCTGATGTACGTGACTTCAGTTGACTCTTATCATACTTTTCCTTTTAATACTACTTTCCTAGCAGACAGACGACGATGGAGACAACGTGCTTCTAGGACTGCGAATCTATACGAAGAAGGGTGCGCCAGTGAATATAGCTGGCCAACTTCGTCACGTACAATTGAAACATCGAAAGAAAACTACCTGATCAGCTCGAGTCTTGCCAGTTGCCACATTTGAACATAATGATCGTAAAAATTATTTTCGAGATATCAATGTTACTAGGAATGCCATTGACTTTCCTCGAGAACACGCTTGAATTGTCGCTTGGTTTGACAGATGAAGGTGATTTTCTGTCCAATGCCAATGTCCAAAGTGTGGCTGAGTGATGAGCAAAGCATCACTGTCGATCTCCGAGAAGGTCGATCATTTCGGTGAAAGCCCTGCCGATCTCCCTACACTAGTTCCTCTGCTACATGGCCAAGAAAATTTATTTACTTGTATATAATATATTTTCTTAGACAGATGGATTGTATGGCAAATAAGCTTCTAAGACGGATAGGGTTATCCAGGTGCAGACAAAGTATTTTTCATGGTGTAATTATTATATTTACATGTACATATTCATGTGTTATGCTCCAACTGAAAATCCAGCGGCGACCCAGAGGTGTATATGGCTTTGCTCACACTAATTTTTAACGGCGAGGGAAAAGTGATTGTGGACAAGTCGATCGGAGACATATCATTTATATCGTCCGTTTACTTTCCGAAACCATTAACTACGCGATATTGATATAATTGGCCCTTCGCCCTGCTAGCTAGCCCAGTGAATCGATGTGAAATTGGAAGCGTTAAGATCACTACAGTGACTGTAGTCATAGAAAAATACTTATTTTGAAGCAACAGAACGTAAAGCGTTGTGATTTCAGGAAAGATACTCTTGGACAATCAACGGAACACGAGCGTCGCATCTGCTGAGTATATCAATCGTTTCCACCTGTGTTAAATCTGTTAAGCAATAATTAACTAAAGGAAAGAAATCGCGTACCCAGATTCGCGCCTCAGCATCTTGGCCCTCGCTGCTCAGCACGAAGTCACTCTCCTCTTTGATCTCAGAGTGGCATATAAATTTCCCGTGCAACGCCTTCGGATATGCGCTGTCCAGCTTCGCCCTAAGCTGTGCGTCCTTTAGATCCTTCTTTCTCAGCGCCTTCGTGGGGTCTACTGTGACGGCAGCATGGACGAGCCTCCGCCCACCCTCCTCCGTTGTGCGCGCCACGAGAACGAAGCTGAGCCATAGGAGGACTGCGGTCAAGACGCTCCCTTTCCATTCGGCGTTGAGCGAAGAGCGGCAATACCCCGGATTGACGGCATTGACTGTAACGGGGGAAATCTCCGGAATGCGCTTAGAAAGCGAGCGCATAAAGAAGACGTTCAAGACTGGCGAAGAAATGTCAGACGGAACTCTTTGAGCCAGATCATGTATACTGACGCTTCGAGACAAGGTATCTGCGCCGCATCACACTATATATGAGGTCAGTTGGGGTGTGACCTACCCGGTAGCCATAGATCACAATTACCTTGTCTTGCAATGATTAGAGTCACTCAACTTCTCCAGTATTTTAGGCGACGAAAGCTCATCGGGATACAGCTTTGTAAAATAGTGGACATCGCTGGCGACAATCGTCAAGCGCGGAGCCGGACCATTGGCAGGCGTCTTCGAAAGATAGGGAAGCATGAGCAGAGCTAGAAGTGCCGTTCCCAGATGGTTGGTCTGAATACTATGAGTTGTTAGAGCCAATCTATCAGGCTGACAATTTGAGCTAGAGATGTTGCGCCTTACGTTGACTCCCATCCGTCTTTTGTTTGCCTGTACTCGGTCGTCGAGATTCCGGAATTCTCCACGAGCAGATCGAGCCTTCCGCCTCCCTCCTTCTCGAACTTGTCGGCGAAGGCGCTGATAGATGCGAAGTCCATCAAATCGATTGCCCAGACTTCGCCTCCCTCGTAGCCACTCGTCTCTCGAATAGCTTCAAAGTCAAAAAAAGTTTAATGGACGCACTGCATAGAAAACCCGAGTACTTACAAGTCAGCGCGTCCTGAGCCGTCTTCATATTCCTGCAAGCCAGAATGAGTCTTCCTGCACTCTCACCTCTGCCCATCATAGATGCGAGGTGGCGAGCACATTCAAGACCCAAGCCTGTGTTGCCACCTAAGACGATGACAGTTTTCCCAGATAAATCCGTATGCATTGAATCAATGGGCGGGATTGGCCCGTACTGCCCACGATAGAGATCGGATAATGTGTATCTCCCCATGATAATTGGTGCTGAGTGGGGATTGGACCGAAAGCTTTGAGTTGAACTTGTAAAGTATAGAAAATGTCGAGAGCTTCGAGGGCTCTGTTGGTTTCAGTCGAGACTGGTCCGGTGCTTTATACTACTTAGATTTTATGGTGCACGGACGAGGTTTTCCTGCCGAGTCGGATAATGCTGGCGTAATACATGGCGTTATACATAGAATTCTGTGCCGACGCAACTCGCGTTCACGGCTCGTTGTACGAATTCCAAATCTTCAAGCCTACGGCGAAGAAAGGGTGACGTATCGGCAACATCTCGGCAACGCGCGTCGCGTCCGAGTCGGGATCGACGCATGTACCGGTCCTTGAAACAGCACATTTTATATTGCTTTTTACACAATTACCTCGCAAAAGTTTTTCAAAAAAAAAAAAAAATTATAAAGCTATACTACTCAGGCCTATCTGCACAAAATTTTGAGTGATAAAAGCAAGGAAAAAATGAGTTATGAAACGCATACTGTTTGACTCCGAAATGGCACATCACCACTCCTTGCAACACAACGCTCCCACGCTTATCTTCACTCGGGATTTGAGCCGCTGCTCACATCCCGGCTGACATTTTGAATGTCAATTTGCTTCCAAATCGTCCTCAATATCTTTCGGAAGCTCTGGCTTGGGAATAGGCAGAAGTGAGCAATTGAACTGCAATGAGACATGGCACGGAAATTATGTGACATGACACAATTGCAAAGAGCAACTTTACACAACTGTATACTTATCCATCTGACATGAAATTTTGCAAAGACATTAATAATATTGTTTTAAAAGTAAATACATTCTTTGTTTGAGCGTAAAGAAGGGTTTTACGAGTGCATAGGACTGGAAACATTTTGCACCACTCAGTTCTAGTACCTTCTCACGCTTATTTCACCCGTAACTTCATTAATTGTAGACCATTTTACACCGGATTTTTTTGTAGTAGCGTATTTAGATAATAAGATGATTTTTGTGCACTAATTTGAGCTGAGGAAGGTGTTGTTGAGTCAAATTAAATGGCGTGTTACAAGGAATGGTGGTGTTGCAAGGACCGGTCCATGTCAGGAGCTTATCTAATACCTGTTACATGTAATAAAGTAAGTGCCGTTTACAAAAATACAAGTAAATGAAGTCGAAGCGAACCGCTTCAAGTATAGGTTATAGTAGCCCCCCCCCCCCCCCCCCCCCCCCCGCCGCAGCAAGCAAGTCGTTCGGAATAAGTGAGCAAGCGGCACAGCTGTCAGTTGGTTCATGAACCATGCTGTCATTGACACACCTAGCCACATGGCATTACTTATGAGCTGGAGCAAATGCAATGCATGCAGCATCAGCTTGAGAACTTCTCGACACGAAATTCCCTGTTCACGATTGATGATCATCGAACGCTTCCATTCATTGAAGCTCGAAGATTGCAAGAAGCCACTGTCATTGCGTTCGTACCATGCTGTTCAAACCCGGCAATATGGAGATCATCCATTATAGTAATTCAAATTTGCTGACCACGTTCGAGTCAATCAGAAATCCCCGATGAGTAGTATCAAGCGTACGCCATAAGACAATCAATAATACTTTTCGACAGCAGAATCAAGCAGAGGTGGACCAAAAAAAGAGTTCGAGACGGACCATTACAGAAGTAAGGGGAAGATCAAGTAACATGTAGAACAGCCTTCCGCTCGTGCGCGTACGTACGTCGAACAAAGAATGGAAAAGGAGAAAGATGTTGCAGATGCGGAAGCGGATGCAGATGCGAAGCGGATGCGAACTGAAGCAAGCCGGAACAGAAGTACATAAATGTTGACTGCACCCAGAATAGAAAGATTCTCCGCGCCTTCGTGCAGTTTCTTCTTTCCGCTTTACACGATTGCTAGTGCACCGAAGACGATGCCCATGAAGCCAACGGCGACACTCGTAGCGACGCCTGCGCCAAAGACGGCTTTACCCGAAGCGGCGCTGCTGCTTGATGCGGCACCCGAGGACGACGCGCCCGAGGAAGCAGGCGTCGTCGCGGTGCTTGACGCGTGCGAACTTGCGCCAGAGGAGCTCGTGCCCGAAGCGGAGTCCGTCGCAGAAGATGCGCCAGAAGATGCACCAGAAACTGAGTAAAAGGAATGAATAATGGTAATGATAATGGTAGCAAGGGAGATGACCGTACCAGAAGCACACTCCGTCTGTTGGAGGGCCTGCGCGTTGCTGAGGTCTTCAGCGGAGCAGCTGCTCTGGAGACATTGAAGAGCGGAGGTTTGGAAGGCGCTCGATGTGCAGATGCAACTTAGGTCCGTGCTGTATGGCAAATGACAAACCCAACACGTCACAACTGTTTGCTTATGCCGTGCTATGTAAGAGCTCACAAACTGGAGCAACCAGCGCTGGACGCAGCCGAGGATACGCAAGTGATGATGCATTCGTCGATTCCAGCGGTGCCAGTCGGGAGCGCTGCTGAGCTCGTGTCGGTGCCCGATTGTGCATGGACGGCAAGGAGTGCTCCGGCGGCCGCAAGGACGAAAGTGGATTTGGTCGTAAACAGCATTTTCTTTCAGTGAATCGATATCGTTTGTAACAAGCTACGTTGACGACGTGGGCGACGTGGACGACGTGAAGGAAGGAAGAAGGGCGGGGTGGAATGGTACGATGCTCAACGCGCGTTTTTATATGAAGAACAGAAGATGGCAGGTGTCAGCGCCAAGTGAGGTCGGACCACGTGAGTCCCTATTTTAAATCACTTGATCTGCAGATCAGTGCGCGCGTGTGAGGCGATGACCAGACCAAGCAACGTCACAGCCTAGATTCCCTGCAGTAAGATTTCAAGATCTTCGGAAGCTTGTAAAAATACACTGTCCCGAGAAAAGTTCTTCATTTTCTTGCAAGATCTAGAACTGCCATCAATGATTTTCGGGTCTTCGCTCGGTTCAAGGAATGGGTAAGCAGGGTTCGAAGACCGGTAAGATTGTTTCGTAGCTGCGTCAAATCGAACTCGGTTGCCACGGATCGCTCGTCTGTTGATGTACCTCAAGTCCCATTTTCAGCAGTGCGTTCAACATGCTATGCAAAGAACCGGTTGTGGAACGAAGGCCTGGAGAGCAAGAATACAATCATACCTTAGCGTAGTCCTCGTATCCCTTTTGTGTCCAGTCGCATTCCGGCAGGACATAGTCAATGTCGTCTCGAGGAGTAAACCATTCAAGCAGCGCAAAAAAGAATATGTCGACAATAAGGATTGCAACGTAAATTGGTCCTGCGAAGAGGCCTAGCGCATAAGTCCTACATGTTCAACAGGATCGCAAGACTGGTTAGTCTTGTAGTCACGCGTAGCCTCGGGAAACAAACGTGCCTTTTTATCCTGGTCCACAGGTCGTACTCCTGGGCATTCAGTGCGAAATTATACACACGCTCCGTACGCTCGGCGACTTCTTTCCAGTTGTAAAAGGATCGAACGCGTGCGTGAGCACGCCACGGGTCATGGAGCCCGGCACTCACACGCCCAATTGCCTCGGACATCGCGCGGACGATATCTAGCCATACAGATCAGTACTTATGACTTGTAGCTTCAAAGGAAGTCTTCGTTTACCATCTTCCTCGGGAAGTGCAAATGAGATCATGTCCTCGGGAAGGACTTCCGGTACGCCGCCAACTCGCGTAGAGACGACGTACAGGCCTGCACATGCTGCCTCGAGGATTGCGATTCCGAAGGACTCAGTAAGAGATGTGTTGAGGAATATCGAGCCTTCTGTAAGCACCTTTCCGGAAACGGCATCTTTGTTTATATTCTGTTTTATGAAAAGAAAAACATGTTTGACATACCTTGCGGACGTCGCTATGTCTAATTGGCCCGAGGAGGAGGATGCGGTCCTGCAGAAGATGCTTCTCCCGCATTTGGAGGAGGTCGATGAGCTTCGGACCGTCGCCACCTGTAGTTTATATGTGGGTCGTTGGATGGAGTAGGAAAACAAATTCGACACACCGACGATAAAACGGACGTTAGGGAAAAGGGCACATATCCTCGGGGCGGTGGCGACAAGCAAGTCGATTCCTTTCCTGTACGCAAGACGCGAAAGGACGACTATGGTGACTTTCAAGCAAAATATGAGTTCGGAAGCCAGAGTATCAAGGAGACAGACAAACCAGTTTCCGTTGATAATGGCCTATCAGAAGGTTTGAATTGATCAACTACGAGCGCGTTCGGAATGACGTGAACGATGGAAGGCAAAATGCCTGACCGGAGTACAGTGTTTTCGCGTCTATTTAAAGCAAGGGCATAAGCGTCGATTTATACCAATTCAATACGATTCATACCCTGTATGAGATACGCAGATTACGCCGTCAACATTCGCGAGCGTCGCTTCAAGCAACTTGTTTGTCAAAATGCTCGCAGCATCTTCGAATCCGAAAAGTGAGTGGTCCGTGAAGACAGTGCGTACACCAAGATGATGGGCGTGTAAGATTCCTTCATGGCCAAGAGATGAAAGAGATGCGTGTGCGTGCACAATACCGATGCGTTCGCGGAGAATTATAATGCGAAAATACGGAAGAAAAGTGAAAAAGTTGGGCAGAGTCGCCGAGGACGCGATAGTGATGAATGGTATATGATAAACCTTGAGGCCTGGAAGAAGCCAGCGCACACCTACACGGTCTGGAGGGTGTGAGTGGGTGATAACGATGACTTTGTGTCCTCTACGAAGGAGTTCTGCGCTGAGCATGTAAATGTGGTTTTCCACGCCTCCCACGTTAGGATGAAAAAAGTCAGAGATCATCCTGAAAAGTCGCTAACTCAGCGAGAATCTACAAGGGCGGAAGAATTCGTACGCTATCGAAAGCTTTGCCATTGCTTTCATCAGATTTATCGTACAACGCTGATTAGCATAGCCAGTTGGCGAAAGCCTGAGCTCGTGGGGACGACGCGCGTGGACGCGACTGGGTTGAACGCGTATTCCGCAAGGGGAAGAAACGCTTAGTCATAACCATTCTGAAGTGACGCGTCCCGGTCAGTGCATGTCGTCAAACGCCGTTCTCAACCGCCACCATGCCCGTCGCCGTCAAACCGCAGTCAGCTCCTGGAGGAATAAAATCATACTACCAAGCAAAGATTGAAGCAGCTGAAATTACCATCAACCACAAAACTCAGAACTTACGCCGTCTCGAGGCCCAACGTAATGCTTTGAATGCTCGAGGTACGTTAGACTCTGGCTTTCCAGGGAATAAGAGGGCTTATATCTTTTGACATGAACTAGTACGTCTCCTGAGGGAGGAACTGCAACTTCTGCATGAGCCTGGAAGCTATGTTGGTGAGGTAGTGAAGGTCATGGGCAAGAACAAAGTCCTGGTCAAGGTGCAACCCGAGGGCAAATACAGTACGCATACCTTTCTTTGGTGGTATACATAAACTGAAATTCGGATTAGTTGTCGATTGTGACCAGGAAATCGACATAAGCTCTTTGAAAGCAACCCTTCGTGTCGCCCTCCGTTCCGATTCTTACACTATACACAAGATCCTACCAAACAAGGTCGACCCACTAGTCTCGCTCATGATGGTTGAGAAGGTACCAGACAGCACGTATGAGATGGTTGGTGGTCTCGACAAGCAAATCAAGGAAATCAAGGAAGTCATCGAGCTTCCCGTCAAGCATCCCGAGCTTTTCGAGGCTCTCGGAATTGCTCAGCCCAAGGGTGTACTTCTTTATGGACCCCCAGGTACGGGAAAGACACTTCTCGCGCGTGCCGTCGCGCACCACACCGACTGTCGCTTCATTCGTGTGTCCGGCTCTGAGCTTGTGCAGAAATACATCGGTGAGGGCTCGCGCATGGTGCGCGAGCTGTTCGTAATGGCGCGTGAGCATGCCCCGAGTATTATCTTTATGGATGAAATCGATTCGATTGGTAGCTCGCGTGGCGAAAGCGGTAGTGGTGGTGGAGATTCAGAGGTTCAAAGGACAATGTTGGAACTTCTCAATCAACTAGATGGATTTGAACCGACGAAGAACATTAAAGTCATCATGGCGACTAACCGAATAGGTGCGTCCGATTATCGACTAATTAATATCATAGCATCTTTTTACATCGCCTTCAGATATCCTTGACTCTGCGTTATTACGACCTGGCCGTATCGACCGTAAGATCGAGTTCCCACCGCCAGGGCCTGAAGCACGAGTCAGCATTCTGCGTATTCACTCGCGCAAAGTAAGCAGTTGTCCGTCTATGCAATTTTAATTTAACTAATCGAAAATCCATTATTGTCGTGACTGTCTAGATGTCTCTTCAACGGGGTATTAATCTACGTGCTCTCGCCGAGAAGATGGGTCAGTGCTCCGGAGCTGAGGTCCGTGGTATTTGTACAGAAGCCGGTATGCCTTGTCGTCCCTCTTAATATTCGGACTCGGACCAAGATTGCTGACACTACTGCAGGTATGTATGCTCTTCGAGAACGCCGACAACACGTCACGCAGGAAGATTTCGAGTTTGCTATCGCCAAGGTCAGAACCAGCCCACCTTTTCCCGTAAATGATGGTCGTTCACATCGACTTTCTTTCTCGTACAGGTGCTCAAAAAGAACCAAGAAGGGAACACATCGGTCAACAAGCTGTTCTCGTAATTTCTTCTATCCCTTCTGTATTTGCTGTTTACCCGTTCTCCATGCAATATACTGTGGCTTTCGCAAAATAGACCGTTCTTGTCGCCCGAAAGTGAACGCCGCAAATAATCTTGAACAGTGCGCATAACGAGAGAAAAGACAAGACGGAAATCATTCAGGCATACATTCCAAGTCATCAACATGACCTTGCGCTTCCTTACAAATTGTATACTAGATGAGCTGTTCGAGAAGGGGAACGCGTCACATGCATACAGAAATGAAGGCGGACAGTTACGTCCATGAATATCATTCCTCACGCAACCGCATTATTATCCCTCCTTGCTAACGCAGACAATGATCTCCCAGATGACGAAGCGTGAATGGCCAGGGTGCTAATATGCCTCTTCTATGTATGCTACTCGATCCGTCCTGATATGTCATCTCGTCGACGGAGATTTCATATATCTTGGCATTCTCGATTCTCTGTCCGCGGTTTAACATCGGCAAGGAATCGGAGATGCAACCTTCTATGTCAGGGGGTGAAACACCTTCTGGCGACACGACCCAGATTCTTTACTAGCTTGGAATAAGGTTGGTTGGAAGGACGCGTGCAGGACATGAAAAGAGGCCCGTATCTGTTCCAGGCAACACATTTCGGAAAGTCGGAAAGGAAGTGAGAGTAGGGGGTGAGGCCTCATGCTTGAATGATTTCATCAACTCTCCGGAATCTCGTTTCCAAATAAATGCTGAGCCGTCTGTTTGAAAGTTAATGCAATAGTAATCACATACTACCCGGTGAACAATTGTGTATTTCTTACTTTGACTTGCAGCAAAGACAGATTTATCATCGGTTCCTCCGAAGCCACCATGTGCTGTAAAGTGAACTGGTCCGGTCTTGTCTTGTAAATCAGGGTCATATGTGACCTTGCTATACCTCTCTATGATCGCGGCAGTGACGGGAATTTCCCTTCCGAATTGAGGCAACGACAGGGCAAGACCAATCTCAACAGATTCTTGGAAGGTGCATCAAAAAGAATTTGAATACAGAGGACGAGGGGACACTGCCAATCATGGCATAAATGCAGAGATGATCATTGATCGTCGCACACTACTCACCCACGAGACTCCTGAGACTTTTCCGGACTTTGCATAATCTCTGATCTTAACCAAATTGCTGCACTTTATAATGTTCAGATTCAACTTTTCTGACATAGAGCTCGACGTCGAGGGAAACCCATCTTCTGTGTATGACGGATCCACCAGGAATGACAAGGAATTTCCCGAGTCGACAAATTTCTTGCAATCTGGCGCAGGATCTAGTGACCACGGCTCAAGAAGACACGACGGAGGCAGCCGCGTGCGCGAGTTAACGGTAGAAGAGCTAGTAAGTACATCGCCGTGCACGATTCTTGCTTAATGCTCATAAATTCATTGTCCTATTGGAACGGATCGGAAAGGCAGACAGAAGCTCTCCCGCCCGTATTCTCTTACTCTCCCTTGATTGTCCCGCTCACTGGAGGTGTGGCGCTCGATGAATCAATAGGTGGGATCCGACAGGCGGAGCATCGGCAGCAAAAGAGCATAACGCTGTTGCGTCGGGATCTTTTCGACGCGCGTTACCAGCTCATCTCGCAGGACGACAACGTCGAGGGCGGACCCTCTTCGGGCCCAGGGATTGACATGTCTTCCACTTCCGAAGCCAACGAGGAGAGCGCAAACGCACTCACGTTTGTCGATAATCCATCTGACCTCGTCCCAGGCGTGTACGAAGGCGGACTGAAGACATGGGAGTGCAGTCTCGACCTCGTGGACTACCTTGCGAGCGTGAACCCGGAAAATGAGATTGGTGGGACGGGCGCAGCGAAGTGGATGAGAGGAAAGAGAGTTCTTGAGGTGCGGGGATTATACTTGCAATGTAGTGCGACTTTACTAATATGTCGAAAATATTCGCCTCGCTGTGCACAGATTGGTTGTGGGACTGGTGTCCCAAGTCTCTACCTGTTGCACGAGCTTTTTTCTCAAGTGCCGATGAAGGATGACCCAAGCACGGAGATCGTATTGCAAGATTACAACGACCTCGTTCTACGGCTTGTCACTTTTCCTAACTTGCTTTTAGCATGGTGTGCGTATTCAACTTGTTCATATCACAATGTACTAACGAGGTGGAATTTCCTAAGATGCTTCCCTTGAAGGCCAAGCTTACCGTTCGCGACGCAGCCCATCTGAGGCAGATGAAGAAAATGAGTCTTTCGATATCACGCAGCCGGGGGACATGCACATTACACCAGGTTTGCTGGCCGCCTTCCGTACTTCCTTGGAGGATCAACACATATCAGTGCGCTTCATTGCGGGATCCTGGCAGGCGTTGAGCGAGGACGCGTCATTTATTGCCAAGCCGTTCGACGTGGCTATGGCCTCCGAAACTATCTATGACGTCGCAAGCCTTCCATCACAAATCAGATTGTTGAAACGGGCGATGACGGGTGACGAGAACAAGGACATTCACGCGCTGGCTCGAAATCTTTCTGTGGAAGAAAGTCGTTCGCGGACATCTAGCTCTTTATGCTTGGTTGCCGCCAAGGTATTGTACTTCGGCGTGGGCGGGGGTGTCATGGATTTCGAACACGTAGTGAGAGAATATGGTGGAACGGTTACGACCATACTACAGCGCAAGGCTGGGGTTGAGCGAAAGGTCATGCGCATAAATTGGAATATATTAGGGAAAGAATGATAATCTACGATACGAAAGAAACTAAAACAAATTTTCTGCATGGGAACGACATACAAAGGTTATTAGCCATACAATGGAGTGTTTGAAGCGTTGTGTTCCCTGTAGAGAGAAATGGTAAGCATCGTGCAAGAATCGATGCAAGGAAAGACAAGGACGAAAGAATCAGAGAAGCCGATGTTTTCATGTCCTCGTCCAGCGACATACTCACTCCTCCGTCACACATGCCCAAGACGAGCATGCATGAAGCGACCTGCACATATGTACAAGTGGAGGAGACGAGACGCCGCAACGAACAAGACACTCAACGAATGGATGAACTTAGTTTCTTCTTGGAAAAAATACCGACAAGAGGTGTCATGCAAAAAAAAAAAAACTCACTTCAGCGTACACCCTCCCCAGCGAAGCAACCGGAATCGGCACTATAGAAGACCGAGCAATCAATAAATCGTCCAGGAGGAAAAGGAAAAACAGAGAAAGAGTCAGGATTGAGTTTTGGTATAATGGAGTATCCACAAGGAGCTTGCGCTCTCTTTCGGAAGCAGAACTGAATAGTTTGTTCATCACGAAAAAAAGTGTAGTCTTTGAACGATGCGAAGGCAAGGCAGACTCACCAGAAGTATCTCGTAAGGCGGACGGAAGGACGATGGTCGTTCGAATGCGAGAAAGTCTGAGAATTTATAGCCGCAAGAACTGTACAGGCCCCGACAAGGGCCATGCTTTCGAACTCCGCTACTCGTTCCAAATTAGGTACGCGTCGCATCCCAGCTTTGCTCAGTCTTTTACCACCACCTGTATTGTCGTTGATGCCGTTGCTGTTGTCGCTACCAACATAAATGTGTCGATGATATATGTACTCAAGTCGACTGAGACTTTCATCACGGTAAGTTCTTATCTTACGCGTTCTTTGCCATGAAGATATCTATCCATTTCTTCGAGCCGGCGACGTTACTCGATGAGCCTTGCTCTAACATGCATCACCAACTGAGCATTCATTTTTCTTGACATCTTGTTCCTTTTTCGAGTATTGTGCTAAGTATTCTTACTAGAGCTTTGTTGGATCAGAAAGTGCATTTACTCTTTCTCTTGGCCTGGTGGTAGTGGACGAGTAGATGGTGTTTCGTTTAAGGCCTCATATCCTGCCGACAACCGTATATGGGTGTATATTGTTTCTCTTTTAACAGTGATCTGTCGCTCGCTGGTGGAAAGTCGTGGTAAACAGGTAAGATTTTGACTCTTTGACCGCGTCCGTCCTTCGTCCGTGATGCTTTAACCATACAAGCATATGTCCGATTCTGAATGAAGGACACATTTATGTTGTCTGAGACTTTTATTTATTTTGATGTAACTTCTTTTGCTGTTGTTCTAACTTTTTTTTTGACAGTGTTTCATTCCATGGGATCAGTGTAGGTAGCAAACCTTGTCATATACAGGTGTAATTTTCTGTAGCTTGCTCCATAAATACAATATATTGAGACAGTAATTGAATCCTTTCAACAAGAAAGTGCAAACGAGAAGAGAGAAAAAACCGAACTCGTAAAATCATGCCGCGTATTATACGATTGTACAGACGTTGCTGTCAGACAAAGCTTTCTGTCATTCCCGCTGCTCCGCGAGCGCCAGAAGTCCTCCCTAACATATCACCAAGCCCGACTGACACAAGGCCTACGTGCCTGTAGGCTTCGAAGGCGCGCTGCCCCCCTCCGTAGCCAACGGTTCACGCTTCTCCCTTGCCGGACTCGAGACCTGGTCCGCCAGATCCGACAGCTCACCCGAGTCCGACTTCCCGTCGACAGCCTCCTTGATGAGCGAGATCGTACTCTCGATGCTGCGTCGCCGCGTGCTCGGGCTCGTCATCGTCGTGCCAAGACTCGCCTGGCGCCCGTGGCCCCGACGAAACGGCGACGGGGCGATACTCCCCGATGTCGGCGTCGCGGGCGACATCGGCTGCGACTGGCTCGGCCTGGGTGAGTCGGGCGCGGGTTGAGTCGCGGTCGGCGAGATCACCCCATTTGCGACGGCAGCCTCGATAGCGGCCTTGATGCCGTTGGGCGAGGGCGATCCCGTACCGTCCTCGCTGGGCGTTGCCGGAGTCGACAGATGAGGTGCCACATCATCAGGGTCCATGAGGTCTGGCGGAAGGCGCTCGTTTTCGATATCCGACTTCCGACTTGATCATGGAAACGAGTGTTCAGTCAGTACATGAAATGAAGTTGAAGCGCTCGTCACTCACGCATCCTCGAAAGTGTTGATGGCCTCTTTGATGCCCTCTGCACCCAATGCGAGCGTCCCGTACGGCAGTTTCCCTGATCCAGACACGTTCTTGAGTTCTGAAACGCGCTCGGATTCCTCACTAGCATTTTAGGTCATAGATGATTTAGGCCAATAGCCAGGAAAAAAACATACCGCAACAGTGAAAACACCCTCGAAATACGACCCACGGCGAGAATTTTGTTCTTTATTATTTTTCTGCGCTCTGCCGATTCGCGCGAGGCGACGGCACGAGAGGCCTCAGTCGATGGCGTAGCTATCGATTCCTCCTCATCCGAGCTTTCGTCCAGCTCCTCCTTCGTGCAACAGTTCAGGACAGCAACAAGCATCTCCGTGACTAGAAGAGAAAATGAGCCTGCCTGATCCAAAGGCAGAAGCGGATGAAACTCACTCTTCTCGCCTACGAATGGTAAACTCCAAGTGAACACGTCCATGAAGTTCGGCAACCAGTATGGATGAGGCGTGCAATTGAACTGACGGATGTTCATCACGTTGCTCTCGTACTTCAGGACGGCAGCTTTGTTATTATACACATCGAGATAATTAGGCGCGGAGAAGATAGTCATAACAGATGGGAAGCCAGTCGTCTTCGTTTTGCGGTACATGCGGTAGCTAGTGTGGACATCAGTGTTAGGAGTTTGTGCGGAGTAAAGAGGACGCTCACCCGGCATCCTGAGCCTCATGGGCTCGGATGATGGAAAGGAGGTTATTTCTTTCGAGGAATTGGCAAGCAGCTTGATATCTATAGTCAATAAGAAAGTATCGTCAATCGCCGACCGAGGTCCATGAAATCGACAACGCACGTGAAAAAGAATGAGCAACCGCGAACATGGTTATGCACGAAGCTGTCCGCCGTCTTCTCCTGCCCGAAGTCTTCTGCAGGGTCTGACCAAAGAATATCACACATCAATCCTGTCGTGGGCGGTTCGCGGAAGCGGTCGATCTTGCAGACGGAAGATGTCAGAAAACATGAATCAGTGAACAATAAGCATATCGGGATACACACCCTTCGAAGATCATCCAGCGTGTTAAGCTCAGGCGAAAGTCCACCGTGTATGCACAAGAACTGCTTGTTCATGATCGCCGCGAGTGGTAGCGCGCAAAAGGATTCCATGCAAGCATCATAAATGCGCTCAGAGTACTTGTGTTTGCCTGTACAAAGCTCAGCATATGTACATAGAACATATCGAAATACTTACATTCAAGTTTGAACGTGAAATAGTCAGTCAAATGACGGCATTCATGATTGCCGCGCAACAGGAAGAGGGTATCTGGGTACCAAATCTTCAACGACCATAGATACATAACGCACTAAAACAGCACAAGATAAGTCATAAGTGAAGGAAGGAAAAACTTGATGACGCGCCTCGATGCTGAAGTACCCTCGATCGACATAATCGCCTAAAAACAGGTATCGGGTGTCTGCTGGACTCCCGCCGACTTCAAACAATTTCATAAGGTCATACTGGTAACTCGCTCGTCCATTAGCATCGTTTCTCCGCTTATCATACGGCACCCAAAGCTCACATATTGGCCGTGAATATCACCACACACTGGAAACAGAGCGCTTTAGCGCGGCTTCGATTCAAAACAGGGCGGCGTCAGGCTATCCCGGGGCAGACGACATACCAGTTATTGGCGCGTCGACCTCAAGGAGATTTGGCTCTGCACGTAAGAGTTCTGTTCCCTTTTCCAGAATATAGAGCGCCTGCTCTTCCGTGAGACGGCCTTCGCGATAAAAGTGATTCTTCAAAAACGCAATGTCCGGCTTCGATGGGTCCTCGCGCGAGAAGAATTGTGCGTTTGTGGGGATGAACATTGCGGGTGCTTGCACCTAAAACAGCGCGAAATCATCATAAGCATAACATGAAAATAAGCGACGAAAAAAAAAAAAACACGCACATCCTTGATGACCCGCTCCTGCGTACTGACATTCGTGCCGTCTTCGAGCTGGTGCTGGGTGAAATCGATCTCTGGGACGGGCGCTTTCTCCTTGATCTGTATGATTGCACGCTGCAGCTGGGTTGCGGCGCTCGCCATGGCTGGTCGTGCGTCGTGCTGGTGGTCGTGCAGGAAGAAAGAAATGTGGACAAGGAGGAAGTGGAGGGTTGCGGAGAGTCTTGTTGTTCTAGATCTGGCTACTACAAGTAGACGTGCGCCTATGAGGGCGGGGTTTTAATCACCCGAGTTACCACTTACAGCCGGTCTCGATGCCATCAATGCATGTCTACTGCAATGAGGTTTATCTACATGTATACAGGCGTTTTTCCTCAGAATTAGCCAAAGTATAGTGCTAGTACATGTTTTGCGACGTTGAAACCGAGGAGGGAGACAATGTATGCCGCGAAAAGTGGCAGAAGGGGTGATAATAGTAGCTCTGTCCGGATAAGAAATGGAAGAGCTGCACGACGTATATAAACAGCCACATTCAGCAAGAAATTGCGATTGCAGGAGAAGCGAGCTTACCATTCAACCCCAGATAAACACCATACATATACTGCGCGAATCTGTGAAACATGGATACACGTTAATGACAGAACAGAATAGGTAGTACGCGTGCACTTACCCAGCTAAATAGAGAGTATTCCCTACCCATAGACATACCCAGTTATCCTTAAGCACTATAGGCACAAGGAAAAGCTGCGCAAGGTATAATGTTAAATAAAAAGGAAAGAATGCGTTGGTGTGGACGTCAAAGGCATAAGCCCATTCCACGGCGGTGTCCGTAGGGTTAGCGTGCGAAGGAGGCGAAAGCAAGAGGTGATTTGAAATGAACCTGGGAGAAGTTAACATTTCTGCTACAAAACAAGGAGTATAGACCGCGAACCATATTATAGTCGCCACAGCGACGCCGACTAGCAAGAAGTCTCTTAAGATCATAAATATTGCTAGACGAATAGCTTGCCATGGAGAATAGTACCACACTATTGACCATGCGACCGCAGACACTGTCAATGTATCCAATTAGTACGGCATAGCAGTGAACAAAACAGAAGACAGCACCAATCAAACACGCGCCAATCAAGACGAGGATAGCTGGATCGTCTCTCGCCCAAGTGTTTTTTGTCTCTACACATTTTCTTTACACTCCAGCACGTCACGAGTAAACAGAAAGCGTACGCTTGTGAAAATAAACGTTGCGGTATCTATAGACCTTCGAAATTAGAAAAAGTGTAATATCATGTGTTTCAAATGCTTACACTCTTTTTGGAGCAAGACACAGGTACGTTAGCTGCCACGCAGCCAGTTCAAAGTCCTATGATATAGAATGAATATTGCAGGCACTGCAAATGACGCGTCTTTGCATATTACACACCATCTGTTGAAACCGATGCAGTCGACGAAATATCAAGGGCACCCTGGTTGACATGGTTGACACAGCGGGCTTTGGAAAAGAGGAGGCATTGTTGGGCGTAGGTGGTGCACTGAGAGGAAGTAAAGCCATAACAGCATGTATCCTGGATGCTTGACACCCAAGCTGCAAATGCTTTTACAGGCTGTGAACGTTGAACTGGGAGCACGAGCTGCGGCGCGTCTGGTGGGCTTGTCAGACCGTGGACGTGTATGCTGACAAAGTCATCAAAAAAGGAAGATTATTCTGTCGGCGCTGTTCTTCTTTTGAGGTAAACGTCCAGACGACGTCTACCCGTTGCTGCGCCTTCTCCACGACAACGACGACGACGGTGACGACGACACATTCACCATGGCAGACGACGCTGAGGTCCTCGACTGGGGAGGTGAGGAGGATGAGCATTTCGGTGAGTACTTCAAAACGTGTATTTTTTCAGACGCGATAAAGCAGACGACGTTTCGAAGGTGAAGGTCTCCACCGCACGACGAGCATGGGCGACGGCGACGACGTCGTCTCCATCGGCGGCGAGGAGGATGACATGATGGAACTCGCGGCCTTTCAGTCGCGCACTTTGCAAGACAATGGCAACCAGGATTCACCTCCTACTGCTGCGAGGGTTCTTTCAGGCAAAGCGACGCCCAGGCGCGACGCGAACGATGCCCATCTGCCACCTGAGCCTCCTTCGCCGGCGAAATCTTCCTATGACTCATCTACTGCACATCGGACACCTGTCCGCCGCTCGCAATCGCAATCTCTGAAAGCACCGCTGATGCACGCGTTGCCGCCTAAGCCGGTCGTCGCGGCTGGGCCTTCTTTCCGTGCTCGTACTCAATCACACTCGAACTTCATAGGTGCGAGTGTCATGTCCGGCACCAGACGCCCTCAGGACGTCAAAAGACTTGCCAACGGCTCGAAGCCTTCCGGCAGGGATTCTGACGAGCTTCCTCCAGGCTGGGTAACACGCGCGCCAAGGGATAGTACGAACGGCGAGGTGTACTATTTTAACACCCTCACCGCAGAATCTCAATGGGAGCGACCATCTGTTGATGATCATTATGGTAAGGCTTCGCCCTCGAGTCCAAGGGATAGAGACAGGGCCGATCATGAGGATTTCCCCTCGGATGACAAGTTGCCTGGCGGCATACGCTCTGACAAGCACCAGGATTCTCAGGAATCCAGGGAAATTGAAAGGCCTCTTCCTGCGACTCCTGCTCCAGATTTGTCTTACGCTGACCGGCACTACCGTCCTGCAAAAGTGCCGGGCTCACCGCCTGCTCGGAGTGTTCAACGACCTCGGCGCGATCCCTCACCTTCATTTGCGCCAAACCAAGGCGCATCTCGTGGCGACCCGTTATACGACTCTTCAAGCGTCCAAGATAAAACCCGCACGGATAGGGACTCTCCGCCGTCTCGTGCATACGGCCTACAGGCTGGAGCTGATGAGCCGAGACCTCGACGTAGTTCTTTCTCTGGGCCAATGGATTTTTCTCTCTTCACTCGTGAAAACTCGAGCGGGGGTGAATCTTTCGGCGCCCCTCGTGGTCAAGGATCTGACCGAGGACGGGGAATGAATCGCAACTCAGGACCTATGCAAGACTCGAAGAGCCGATCGCAACACTTTGCAAATGATTATAGGGGTGACGCGAACCTCCATACTATCAATAACCAATTCAGAGATCCTCCACCTCATCCAGGGGATGCCGCAGCGCCATCTCATAGAAGTACGTTATCCGCATCACCTCTCCATCTCCTACACGGTTTGCATGCTCGCGTGTCTCGGCGTTCCCTGTCCTGTCATGGTCTACCCATCCGCGCAGGCCTTGCAGCTCTTTCCCTTCATTAGCCATTCTTACACATCTCCATCGGTTCTCAATTCTATTTCTACGCTTCTATAGGGTACAGGTCCCGATCGCCGCCGCCGCGTGTCCGAGAGCGAGAGCCTTACTTCAATAATAACGATACGGTCCCCGTTTTCGATGGACCTATTGCAAGTCGCGGATCGTTTACCCGTCAGGGCAGCGGCAGACCTGCCTTTCAGCAGAGCGGTCCGGCCCAGCGTCAGGCATGGAACGCGCCTACGCAAAGCCGCCGCGATGCAGAGGCGTCTCCGGTAACCTATGATGCCCCTCCGCGCCGGCCGCGCGAACCCGAGTACACACCGAAAATGAACATGGGCGTCGATGCGAAGAGACGGAGGCTCGACGACCGAGCGGACTCGACGCACGTTCGTCGAGACCGTTCGCGTAGTCCTGTGGACAGTCACTCTCAACCCTTTCCTTCGGCCTCTTACCCTGGTGGTAGAGACGACCAACAGCAATATCGCGGGAACAACAACAGTATGTGTTCGCTCTTCGTTCGCCGTGGTCTGCATGAGTGCCTTGGTGCCGAATTCCCTTTCTTATACCTTGTTTAAGATTTCCGACAGCAAAGGCACCCTCCGCCTGGCCCACCTCCACTATTAAATAACAGAGGCCCGGAAAGCAGCGCGTTTGTGGATCGTGCGTTTAATGGGTTGCCTGACAGACCACGAGACGGGAATCTCGACGGCAGGTCTACTAACAATGGAGCTCCCATTCCTTCAGGTCCGCGCCTCAGGAATCAACCCCATCCGACGATCGATCCCGACTTCCGTGAACCCGCCGATTTGAACAGACGTCAGTTACCACCTGCTGGACCAGCTTCTTACAACCAGCAGCCTTCGAGGTTGACCAGACGTGACAGTCGGAGGTTCGACGGCGGCAGACCAATGGACCATCGGTCGGACAGGAATCGTAGTCCAGAACCAATGGATGTGGATGGACCGTCACGATCGAGGTTTGTTCCTCCGCAAAACGTCGGATCCATGTACAGCGAACGGCTGGTTGAGGGTGATCGGCGCGATAGCATGGACAACCTGCCGACTGGACCACGGGCAATGCATTCGAAGGGAAGCGGTCAGACATCGCCCGTTGTAAGTTTGCCGAGTCCTTTGCCAACGCAAGGTAGTTTCACCAGTCCCACGGATATTACTCCGCTCTCCGGTACGTTGACTTATTGTTACTGTTGAATGTTTCTGAAGGAGGATGTTTTGATCAGGTGGAATCTCGACGCGCGGAAGAAGGCCGACGCGTTTCGGCGACCGAGCGAATCAGCAGTCTTTCGAGGATCGTGCTGATGAGCCTCCTAGGCAGTTCGAGGGTAACTTCGGTCCTGTTAGAGACAAGGTTATACCTGAAACTGGGCTAGGCAATCAGCGTTTCGTACAGTCTGCCGTTTCGCAGGACGAGCCATCTCAGATACATGTGCGCCAACACGCTTCTCTTACGTTCTGCTAAACCATATGCTGATGTATGAGTAGGATCGTCCTCCGCCTCTTTCTAATGGTTCGAGGCTTGTTGGGGATGGGCCGTCTTACTCACCAAGGAGGACACCGCCAGCGAAGCCAGTGACTGGAGCGAATAATGTCCCTGTCCCAACGAGAAAAGGATGGCAAGCTGGTGCTGGTGCTGCTGTGGGCGATGAACCCAGACAGCAATCCGACCATCCCGAGCAAGATTGGGGTCGGCAGGCTCGTGCGCCTCAGAGACCGGACAATACTGTAAGGCATACTTATTCCCCAGATCCTTCTCATCTTTGCTAATACCTTTTCAGTCGGATGCCGCTCGAAACCTGTCGACTTCGCCCGAGACTCACTACAATGGATTACACGGAGATGTTCAACGAAGGATGTCATTGAGTGACAGGATTCCTATTGCAGATGCACGTCTTATACCGATCACCTTTTAAATACTTATACTGACCGCATTCTAGGATCATCCTAAGCCGTATGATTCTCCGCGATCTCTGGACATTTCTGAGCAAAACCGTTTGCGGAATCAGCCTTCCGCGCGCGGCTTCGGAAGCGCTCGAGGTCCCCGTGTCGTAAGTACTAAATGGCACACTCGAAAGCAAGTCGATTCTCAGACAACCGATCCTCTCAAGTCGCGCTTCAGTAAGCCCCAGGATAATCCTACGACTGCGACTGAGCTTGGCAGCGAGCCGCGCGTCTGGATTCCCCGGGAAGGAGTGACAGACACATACGGAGAAGCTCAACCATCGAATATGTACCGAAATGATGCCCGCGGCTCAAGTCCACATCCGCGTGCCCCCGAGACCGTCCGTTCGATGCCTGGTCAGCGTCAGGGTGAGGGTTATCCTCGTCAAGGCCAGTCTTTCGGCACATCTCGCGGAATGAGGGAGAGATCACGATCACCCGGAAGCCTAAAGGATTGGCGTAAAGGCATGCCGTCCACGATGGCGCACGAAAGCCCGCACTCTCGACCATCTTTGGATCTCCGTGACCAGCGCCTTGGGGGGATTCGAACGCCAGACGATCGTTCGCGTCCCCTGCCTCCGTCTCCGCCAGCGAATACTACCGTACCACTTTATAATCGGCTGGAAGACCCACCCGCCGCACACCAGCGTGGCAGAGCCGATTTCAGAGGGAGGCAAGGATACTATGAAGACGGACCGCGCGATAATCGATCTGCAAATTCTGTTATAACAACTGTTCATCCTTCGAGGCTTCCGATGATCAACACTAACACGTCGACTAACGTCAAAGTCAGCGCGCCAAATGCGTCTATGGAGGAGCCGCGCTCGTCTCAACCTCCTTCTTTCCGCATTAAACGCCCTCACTCCAAGTTCTCGGGCTCGCCTTCTCGAACTCCTGTACAAGATGGAAACAGAGGCTCCGAGGACGACGCGCGAGAGTCGAGCTTCCAATCACGCGACACCGCGCAAGGACGCACGGAAATGCCCCGCTCAAATTCTTTACTTCATCGTTTGAACATGAACGAATCTGATACGGTCAGTGCACCCAGTGCGCCGCAGCCGTCTTTGCGCGAGCGGGTCGACTTGCCGCCAAGGTGGAAGGACAATGAACCGAACGGGCCTGGCGACGCAGCATTCAACATGGGCACTGTGGGCGATGGCGATGGATCATTCTCCGCAGGCTATGGGGACGGAGGTAGACGGGGTTATGGACGCGGGCGTGGACGTGGCGGCCGGCCTCGTAGGGGTCGAGGTCGGGGTGGCCCAAGCTCTATGACTGATTCGTGACAGGCAATGGAGCGAAAAGGACTCATTGGAGAAAAATATGAAGGGATATCACGAGTCCAACTAATCACTCCTGGCAAACACGCTCTCCAGCGACTTTACTCTCAACTTTGTTCATGCTTATTCATCTCTGTTCGGTTTCCATAAATCTAACAATTTACCCTCGATTGGCGTGGACTGTGGAATAGTCGAAGAGGCGTTCGCTCGATGATTGAAAATCAGCTACCGTGTGGCACTCGTTATATTTCATCCATCGGCTTGTACTGGTCTATCGTCCGGCGTTTAAATCGAACAAATGTTGACTGGAACGTTTCTGATAATACTCCGTCAAGAAAAAACAGACAGATACTCTAGATCGCAGCCTTCGTTTTCCATGATGCGTCGTCGTCTGTTAGACTCGCAGAGACGCACGTGACTCGGCAGTCCTCCTATCTTGCCTCTTCTTTTATTTAGAGCTCGCGGTTTGCGATCTGCAAAACATCGAAGACACAGGATTAAGGACCGGCCTGCCTTCACCCCCGATGAAGACTTGAAGTAGTAATATTCGGAGGCACGGCAGGTCTGGCTTAGTTTGTCCTTCTCAAGCTCACATTACTCAGATTGTCATTTGTGGCACTGGCTGAAAGGAATGTGTAGGTTCTAACAGAGGACTTAACAGCGTACGTGGAAATAAGATAAGTAGTACAGTGCTCAGTGCTTAGCTTGCGATGCTACTAATTGCTAGAGAAAGGTTCGGGAGTTACAAGCAGCCCCGTATTTCGCCACTAACGCTATATCGCTGAATTTCTAGATACACGACATTACAGACATTTTGGAGGACCTTTTACTTGCATCGAAACGAGTCTATCTTGACTTGATTCAAATGTTAAGGTATAACTCTACGACGGACTCGCGGAGAGCAAGAGCACCTTCATTGGATTTCTCAAGAGAATGGGTCAATAACAGGAGACATTTGGATCATACTTTTGCTGCTGGCATGATATAATGAGTGCTGATCACGCACATTCTTGGGCTCGACACTCTTACAGCTTTTGCATATCATTGGCTACACACGGGTGGCCAACCTAACGAACTCATGGGGTCGATTCGCGGTTCCTCAGTTAATCAAGTTATGTCAGAATCTCGAATAGCTCATAGTCCGCGGCCACGGTGTAGAGGTTAGGAATAGACTACCCGGGTCTGAATATACAGTAACCTCCTATTCCAGGCGCCGGAGTCTATATCTCGTAGCGTAACAAGACAGGTCATTCTCTCGTGACTTATTGGGGTTTCAAGATTATATTTTGATATCTTCGTGCGTTTATATGGTATTTGCGGCACCTTCAAACGTACCATTGCATCTGTAACGCTTTCCAGTCCGATTGGTGTAGGACACGTCCGACATAGTGCTGAAAATGTACCCGGATGCAGGAGGATTTATTTATTTGCTAACACTCCTACGGAGGGCAACCGAGGCGAACTTTACAGTAGTACTTGGATAAGAACCAAATATCGATGTAAATGCAAGTATTACTACTATTCACAATATTTTTTCTATAGCCAATTACATATCTCAGTGAGAACTATATAGTAAAGTGTACAGGACGAACATTCCGAAGCCGAGGCTGTGTTAGCCGGAAAGGAAAGGTGTAGAGTTCTGCGCGCTCGACGCGCCACCACACAGACGCGTTTTGTCTACGGCATCGCGGCAATATCATTTGAATGAGCGCAGCCAGCTGCGCAGCCTGTGCCGCAGGCCCCGCAGCTCGCAGACTTATAATAAAGCCAGAGGAAGATGTGCACGCTTCCCTCCCCAAGACTTGCCTTAGACCATGATCATCTCTTCGTACGACGAGAAACTGCCTGTCCCAGACACGACAACACATGCTTTCTACGCTACGATACCTGAGGTCGAGAACCTCACCAATGAGCTGCACGATAATCTGAATATTGGCGAGGCTCCCCCTGCATATGGCGATTCTGTTTCAAATGCGAATACGAATCGGGCGTTCGCATCATCCGATGGAGACGCAAAAGTCAGCTCTCTATCAGACGCTAAATCCACCCTTAAGGATCGCGGCTCCGATGCACGAGAGCGCCAGAGCTCCTCGACGCCGACAAATCGTCTTGATCCAGCTCCGTCGTCTTTCGCTCGTCCCTCTCCGACTTCCCGAGGTTTGAGCTTTAACTCGACAGGGAGCTCGGGTCGATCTCCAGCGCGCGAGGCAAGTTTTCCGCCCCTCGTGCTTCATTCAAAGGGCAAGAAACTTGAGGACGGGTTCTTTACTGTTCCTCCGCCGACAGACGTGCAGCCGCACCCTTTCGCACAGCGTAGTGTCAGGGAGGCTGACTGGACAAAGTACGGTTTACAAAAATTCTCTACAGACAGGACGCAATTCTAACAATTCCTTCACAGATTCCTTGTCGATCTCCAAGCATGCGCTCGCCTTGCACCCTCAGAAGCCGAGAGCCCTCGCGGCGAAAGGACCACCTTTACAAGTAAGATACCATGTTGCATATGAAAGAGATACATACCTCTAATTTATATTTTGAGATATGCTATGGCGTACTTTGTCGAATACAGGTGCTGGCAAACAGCCTGAGCAAGGATCACGCTCCGGTCCAGGCGCCCTCGTTGACTCATGGAACGAGGTACGTATACTGAACGCCCCAGTACTTCCCATGGACATGTAATGAGGCAAATACTGACCTTTTTTTGCATTGCCGTTAGAACTTCTTCAGCCTGCGCGGCCTAGATGTTGTCCTTGCCAAAGGATCGCGCAGGCTTAACGGAAACAGGTCCCTCCCGCCTCCTGATTTTGCGCCGACCACCCCGTCCTACGATCTTCCGAGCCCGGGCTATCCATCTCCGCCGGACTCAATGCATCGCATGCCTCCGATGCCTGCAATGCCTGCAATGCCGTCCATGCCTGCAATGCCGCCCACGCCTTCTATGCCTGCAATTCCTGCAATGCCGCCCATGCCTGCAATGCCGTCCATGCCTTCTATGCCTCCGATGCCATCCATGCCTCCGATGCCAGTGATGTCAGATATGCTCCCTCACCATTCCCATCCCCCGCATCGAGGTTTCGAACACGGAAGACGGCACTTTGGTGCTATGCCAATGCGCGGCGGATGGAACCGCGGACATGACCATCACGGCCCTCACGGCCATCGTGGTTACGAACACGGGAGAGGGCACTTTGATGCCATGCCAATACGCGGCGGTTGGAACCGCGGACACGGTCATCACAGCCATCATGGAAGCCAGGACAGCAAACATAAGTCGAAGCGCTCTCGCTCCATGTCGTCAACATCTTCGTCGAGCCTGTCGAGCTCGTCTGACTCGGACGACTCGCATGATCACGAGAAGGCTACGCTTGGCACTTCCTCCGGTCCAACTCATAACGACAATAGCCCAGGCAACGGCACTCCGAGTTTCGCAACTAGATCCGAACTGAAGGCACACAAACGCCAACTGCGAGCTGCCAGGCGTGCCAGGCGCGCCGCGCGCCGTGCAGCGCGTGCAGACCGTCGGGACGACAGACGTACGGCGCGTATGGAGTCCAAGCTCGCGAAGAAGATGGCAAAGCTTGAGGCGAGGATGGCGAGGTCTGGGCGCGCGGAAATGAGTTTCGTAGAGATGAAAGGAATGGCGTCGGCGGTCGGTGGTGAAGAAGATGGGTATTTCAGGCTAATCGTCGTCGATCTCGTCGTTTGAAGCGCAAGACTGGTGCTTCTGAGTCCGTTCTAAAGATGCGCCCGGGTTTTTATCGCCCATCCGACATATGCAATTATGCAGGCAGAGCCGTTTGGTTCACCGTGCGAGGTCCTATGCATTCTATCGTGATTTTTTGTCCGTCTTGTGCGATTTTTGTTTACGTGCTCATCACGAGCAGGCTATCTCATTGTGTATGTACCCTGTATCTCTGCTTATCATATAATTGTATCCGCAAAATCCTGCAAACATGCAAACTTCTATACGTCTCACTTGTGCTATTTCCTCGAGTAAGTATTTGTGTTTCGCAGTCGAGAATGTTCTCCAGTTGTTGGCCTCATCGACTATCAAGGATACCATTACTCCGCTATCGACTGTAAACTATCCAAATTGGACACTGTCCAGCAACATGCATAGGTTTGTTTCTTGCATTGCTGGGGACAGGACTTACATTGATGACATAAGGGTGCAAGTGCCCTTCGGGTCCGTCGGGTTACGAAGGAGATCGACGTTTTTGCCACCCTCAAAGCCGAAGATACACGTCACAGATGACACTCGTTCTTCTAAATCTTATAATCAATATTATAAAGGCTTGCTCGCTCAGCGAGTGCTAAGTGATTAATCATCGAAAAACCAACCCACATATATACTGGCTTGATTGGAGGGCGGAAGGTAACTCCCTCCAATCTTTCTCTTAGCTAACCAACATCATGTCCCTTTCTTCAAAGACGCGTACGATCGGTGGAACTAAGGTATTCTGCCTTGGCTATGGAACCATGGGCCTCAGCGCATTCTACTCAAAAGCCACCCCTTTGACCGACGAGGAACGCTTCAAGGCAAGTCCGATCACTCGTCAGGCCATTCTGTGCTCTCGACAAGCTGTTATTGAACCTGTCTACCACGCTCTAGGTCCTCGATGCTGTATACGAGTCCGGGTGCAACTATTGGGATAGCGCCAACATCTACGGTGACAGTGAGGAGCTGCTCGCGAAATGGTACGGCATTTCCTCGTCCAAATCTTGATAATGCATTTCTTAAACTAGTACATCCTTGTAGGTTCAAGCGCACGGGAAAGCGTTCCGATATCTTCCTCGCCAGCAAATTTGGTTTCGTCACTGGACCGGATGGACTTGGTGTCAACGGAAGTGCGGCGTATGCCAAGGAGGCAGTAGAATCATCGCTGAAGACGCTCGGCGTTGACTTTATCGACTTGTATTATCTTCATCGGTCTGAACCTGTTTCTCTTTAGTATTCGAGGTGCATATAATGACTGTATTTCTAGCCCCGATCCGAAGACACCGATTGAGATCACTATCCATGCTCTCGCTGAGTTTGTTAAGTAAGGCCTTTCACTGTGGCTACTTCGCAATTTCAGTTTACTCATCCTCGTTTATTTTTCACCTACAAGAGCAGGGAAGATTCGCCACATCGGTTTATCTGAATGCTCCGCTTCGACGTTGCAGCGCGCTCATGCAGTCCACCCCATTGCGGCCGTCCAAGTCGAGTACTCGCCGTTCACTTTGGACATCGAGTTTCCTGAAATAAATGTAATGAAAACCGCCCGTGAGTTGGGTATAACCATTGTCGCATACTCGCCGCTTGGGCGAGGACTATTGACTGGCCAATATGTGAGCCTTGTTTCTCTTTGCGTTGGACGTTTCCAAGAGTACAAATTGAACATCGAATTCCGATAGAAATCTCCCGAAGACTTTGAGGAAGGCGATTTCAGGCGTATGATTCCTCGGTATACCTCTGCAGCCGCTCAGTTATACTTGTACTTTTCTGATATATCTTGTGCGACTTAGTTACTCTAAGGAGAACTTCCCGAACATACTTGCGTTGGTGGGCGAGCTTCAGAAGATCGGCGACAAGCATGGCGCGACTAGCGGACAAGTTGCCCTGGCCTGGCTCCTTGCGCAAGGCAAGGACGTAATTCCCATTCCGGGTACGACTAGGACCAAGGCAAGTTTAATATCTGGAAAACCTTGGAATGCGCACGACACTGACTTTTGCGGCTAGTATTTGAAAGAGAACTTGGGTGGTGCTGATCTCAAGCTAACTGAAGGGGAGGTCGCCGAGGTGCGACACATCGCCGAGAATGCGGAGGCCTCCAAGAATGGAATCCGCTACCCGGAAGGAATGCAGGAACAGCTCTTTGCTGACACACCGGCGCTGAATTCTTGATTGACTGCCAGGGGTAGCGATGTTGTTGAAAGTTTTCTGAAGACCGCCGACTTGTAAAATAATTGACAGGTTCAAATAAATGTAAAGATGACGGTATAAATGATCGTCACAAAGATAGATCTGTATTGATAATAGTATTGTGGCTTGATTGAATTCCCAATTTCCAATGCCGAGTGGCGATGCGGCGATCATTGATAAAGCATTCGTAGATCCTGCGGCCATTGACTTAGGCGACGCAAAACTTCACACATTTCCATGAGTTCAGCTTCCGGCCTCGCGCAAACCTCACTCACACCGGGCAACGACGACTACGGCTGGTTCGAGTTCTTTCCGCAGCACTTGTGAGAATCGCAGCTCGAGGATGCTCTATTTGGCGTGGTTGCTTAGGGAGACGGTACTAAGCACTGTATCGGCCAACCGTTGGCAGTCAGCCACTTGCGTGACTATAAAAGCTGTCGTTCTGAACTTTCTTCTGCTCTTGACTACTTCTCAGGCGTGAACTGTCGTTCCTTTATCGTCCGAAGAACTCAGACGGGAAAATGACGAAGAACAATAACAATGTTGATGCGGAACTCGTCGTCCGCGAAGTGACCGACGGCGTCTGGACGTTCTCCAAGTGCGCATCTCTCTTTAATTCTATCTGGAAGGACTAGTACTTATTTTTTATTTACTCAGACCGTTTGCTCGCGGTGGTCTGATTCCTTTCGGTGGGCGCTCGACGGCCATCCAGCTCGAGTCGGGAGGCGTCTGGGTTCTCGCGAGCACACCGCTTACGCCTCGGACGCGCGAGAAGCTCTCGGAACTGGGTGATGTAGCTTTTATTGTATCCCCAGATGCGGTCCATGACTTATATTTGGGTGCGTATTCATTTATTGGCTGCTACTAAAAGCACTTCATCTTAATAACATCGCTAGCCGAATTTCAGGAGGCCTACCCAGCTGCAAAGCTCATCGGGGTTGAGGCGCTCCTCAGGAAAGAGAACCTGAAAGGTCTAACTTTCGGCGGAGGTGCGTATTCCTGTACATGTACAGTGCCTTTCTCGTCTTCCACCGAATACTGGAACTTTACGCCGCAGTCTACGGCCGGGACCCCGCGGACGCGGCTTTCGGCTTCGAGCACGAGATCGCCGCGTGCTACTTCTCGGGGTTCAAGAACAAGGACGTCGCGTTCCTGCACGCGCGCTCGCGCACGCTTGTCGAGGCGGACCTGCTCTTCAACCTGCCTGCGCACGAGCAGTATGGCGGGCACGCACCGTGGTTCCCGTTCGCTGCGGCGCTGAGCCCGTACACGGCGCTGCACCGGCGCATCGTGTGGGCGCTGGGCGAGGACAAGGACGCCATGCGGCGCGGCGCGCGCACGGTTGCCGGGTGGGATTTTGACCGTGTCATTCCGTGTCATGGAGTGCGTACACGCTTTGCTGTATCCTTCGAGAAAAGAAGACGTATATCTGACTTCCTTCGCTCTCGGATTGGACAGGACACGATAGAAACGGGCGGCAAGCGCGCTTGGGAGGCGGCGTACAAGTTATATCTTCAGTAAACAAGTGCCTTTTCTTCCCTTCATGTTCAGTTCTCGGGACACTGAAATATAACTGATTCCGTACTAGCCTGGCTCATTCCAGGACCGTGTTTGAAGCTGTATTTAATTCTAAATCTGCAGAGTACGCTAAGTCACTGCTCTTGAGCGAGCCCTTGATGCTCCTGCAGCCGATTTTAGATTCCATTGTTCCCTTTGGCCCGCAATTTCAATTATAATCTCTATTCTTGCACTGTGCATGTTGAACTTCAAGCGATATTTGTCAGCTTCAATCGCAGCATTCTGCCTCAACTCTCCCATCAGTATTTCTTCAACAGAGAAAAAAAAAAAGACGAGCATACGTGCCTTTTAATTTTAAGATGATATGCAATTTCTGGGAAAATTTGCTACTGTCATCTGTAAAATTAGAGTAACTGCGGTCAGTTCTGTGGCATTTCATCGATGCTACAGAATTGCCGCGCGACATTAGTTTAATGAAACGGCAAAAATTACATCCGTGGGGAATGGCACGGCAAGGCGCAGAGTTGTTACAAGCCCTTCAGCGAAGGGACGGTGCAAAGTGATTTCATGTACGTTACAACTTGCAGCTGTCATAGATGACCGTGCGAAATGGAGAGAAATCTGTCTAAAACGGTGATAGCAGATAGTCCATATTGTAAAAATTTCCGTACGATAACAAGTCATCGTATGCGCATCGGCGATGGACTAGATTGGTATTGAATACATTTTTGCGCGCGAGTTGGATCGGCTCGTTCAAGATGATGCATCAGATTCGTACACGTACACCCCCGCGCCCTGGAGTTTGTTGGAAACTCGAAAGCTTTTTAGCGACAGACAATTAGATCAAAACAGCCACGGGCCCACTGTGAAGTAAAGCTACTTAGCGCAAGCTGGTACAGGATGACGAAAAGGGATGCTTACTTCTGCCCATGGCGCCCTCAGGTTTGATCTGCAAGCAGCTCTGGTGAATGAGATTGAGCGCCTTTACGGCATCGCGGCCGTCAATAACACATGATATGTTAATTTCGGATGCGCCCTGGCTGATCATCTCAATATTCACGTCACCCTCCGCCAGCGTCGTGAACATGCGTCCCGCGATACCGACGAGGTTCTGCATCTGCTTTCCAACTAATGAAAGGATGGCCATGTCCGGATGGACCGTGACCTTTGTGCAGAGGCATATCAGACTACCAATTCACTATACGTAGTATATTAGATAAAAATAAGCGACGAACCTTTCCACTTTTCTCGAGTTCCCTTATGAGCCGGTCCAGCATGCGCTTGCCCAGCGCATCCTCGATTGCCATACTCACGTGCACCTCGCTCGTACTGATCAAATCGACGACCACACCAAAGCGATCCAGAGTACCGAATATACGCGCAAAGAACCCATGCGAGACGCTCTTCCTGTTTGAATGTATGTTTAGCACAGCAATCCGCTCTTTGATCGTCACCGCCGTTGGCAGCTTCCTGCGTCTCGCCAGGGGATCCTCAAGTAGATCAGGAGTGTTAGTGCCTAGCAAAAGTTGCGCAGCATCAACGTCGGGATCTGGATGAATGACCGATCCACCTCCAGACGGGTTCTCCACGTTCTTGATGCGGATTGGGATCTGCCGGCGGATAACCTGCTCCATTGTGAACGGATGAACGACCTCGCTGCCGTAATACGTGAGCTCCGCAGCCTCGTCCGGAGAAATGACCGGTATCAGGCGTGCAGTAGGCACCTTGCGCGGGTCCGCCGTGAAAATCCCGTCAACCTCCTTCCAGATTTGCAACTCGGACGCCTGCAGCCCAACGGCTGCGAGCGCAGCGAGCAGGTCCGTGTACCCGCGTCCTATTTGGCGCAGTAACGAACCCGGCACGGGCCCGAAGAAGCCCGTTACGACAGGCACGCGGTTCCCGCATTGTTGCAGACGCTCGCCGACAGCCTGCGCAACGCGGTCGTAGAACGACTGGTCGAGCGTGCCTTGCGGGCCGGACTGCTCGCCGTCCGGGTCATCGGCACTCAGCGAAGGTACGACGTTCTCGAGCGAGACGAATTCGGCGTCGATACCACGGTCACGTAAGACGGCAGCAACAACCTTGCACGAAAGGCGCTCACCGACGCCAACGATGTTGTCTCGCGACCGGGGCGATATCTCGTCGATAATCTTTTTTGTATTGGTTAGATTATATTTTAAAGTCACGAGAGTACGAGAAACGACAGAAGAGAGCGCAACAAAAAAAGGAAGAACAGTTTACCTGAGCAGCAAACAGGAAGCTCCTTAGTCCGTCGCAGTCGCGTTCAATTTCCGCCTCTAACTCCTTTAAAAGCTCAGGGTTGCGGACCGATGCGCGTGCCGCCGTGAGATGGTCCAACCGGAGCATGTCGACCGTCGCCTGGAACGGTTGCGTTGCGAAACCCGACGTCGTGCCGTTCGGACTCTGCGGCTGCACCAGGCTCGTCATTCCGAGCGTCGAAAAAGGCGAAGGCGATTCTGATCGTGGCGAGCTGGGGCTGCGAGAACTCGATACTGCGTCCGATGCATTCGCCCCGACTACTACGTTACTCGTACTTTCTTTGCGCGACCAGAAGCCCTTGCTGTGTGCGACTCCGGCCGTGGTGGCTATCAATTGCGGAGTACATGTCCCGGGACTCGCGATCCCGGGAGAAGTCGACGGCGCATTACGTTGGAGGGCCTCTGCGGCAGCGCGAAGTAGAAGGTTGGTCGTGCCCAGCGCTTTTGTGGAGCCTGAACGCGCAGAGCATACGATGGCAATCTTATGTCGCTCAAGATATGCTCTGGCCGTTTCAGAAAGAGTGATGAATGGGTGTTTCGCTGCGCCTTCACGGAATTATGGCTAGACTCACGGAACAATCTCCTCTGCAATTTTGGCTGCAAACTTCCCTACACTCGTTCCACCGTATTTTTGCACGATCCATGTCGCAGCGGGGTCGGCGCTGTTCTGGTACAAGTTTGGAGGCGTTGGCGGGCTCGGCGATGACATGGTCGAAGACGACGCATCGGACAGATGTGGTGATGTCTGTCTCGAACCTGGTCCGGATGAAGATATCGACATGGCCAAACTCCAATCTTTGTTCGTGGCTGCCAGGGACGCCACAGGTTCGAGTAGCAAATTTATGGAAGTCTGTTAGCCCAACAAAAACTGGCGTCGGCCACTCAAGTTTTGCGGCCCCAAGAACGAAGTCTATAGCACTTTTAAAGCACACCAGCTTCACAGAAAGCTTCGCACGTAGCCAGCCTCCTCCCGGTCCTGAGGTCAGAGAATCTGAAAAAAAGGTTGCACGAAAACAGTTCGAGCTGCATGCTGGCTGGAAGTCGCTGAAGATGACTCGCTTCTCCGATTAAGTCCGGCCCATGCTTACGCAGGCCGGTCTACCGGCAAAAGAAAAGAAAAGAAAGTAAGAAATCACAAAACGGTACTGTTGATTCTCGACGCTCTCTGGCTCTGAGCAAATTCTGCTTCGCAAGTTTTCGAGCGTTGAGATTTTCATATGATGGGGTTCATGGGCCGCGACGCGCGCAACACGGGTACCTCTTTTGTCCTCAAACCACCATCATGACGAGGGTGGCACACACTTCTACACGTTTTTGTCTTTCTTTCTGTTCCGGTTCTCTTCCGCATCTCTGACTGACTCATTCGCGGAACCCATGAGGAAAGAGAGGGTCTCGCGACCGACCGGCTGTTATGCAAGTACTCGTCTTCTGCGGCTGCCATGCATTCGCACAGTGACCCGGCCAGCCCATCAACTGAATTCAAACATACGGACAGCTTCGCTGCTATCTTACCAGGAATAGGATGAATGCCCCTGTGACGTGCGGGAAAAACGGAGCAGCGCACAGTCGGGTTTCATTAATTTGATAGTTATGATATTGATTCGTAGGCCGTGTTCAAGCCGTTCCAGCTTTCATCAGCATGACACAAGTTTATCAGGAAAAATTCATAAATGTCAGGCCTCGATGAACTAAATAGGAACCATCCAACGTCCGGAAGTCACTCGAGGCTCAGGCACTATTATCCTTGAAAGCCAAACACTAGTACTGCCGCAGCTCAATCAGCCACCTATTGACCGGGTCCCTGTAGACAGCTTCTGTCCTTCGGAACGTCCATGCTACCCGTTTTCCTGCTCCCAGTCCCTTTTGCTTTGCTGAAGCCGTCCAATCATCCCGCACCCTTTTGTTTACGAATTCTTTACGGTCTGCCGGCTTCTTGGAGTCGTATGGCCATCCTCTGATCCGCGCGTCGCAATGCAAGCGGAGTTCACCTTGGACCAGTAGGCTACGCTTTTCATATCAGGTGTGATGACGAGATGCTCGTTCCCGTTGGTGAATGTCCAAGCGCTGGGATTTTATAGAATCCTTTTGGCAGTGGTCAAACAAGAAGTAGCTTATCTCAACTCGATCAAGATCGTGCCTAGGGGATAGTAGGGTACGAGATTTCCTCAATTGCATTTGTACACATCGATCAATCCACAGGTGCTATCCCCCGCGCGCCTCGCTTGGACTAAGATTGAGCCATCATCTTCTATATTCCTCTGCCACTCAATTGGACTCCACCACCATCAGCAGTATCCTAGGACGCAGAAAACCCCTATCAGTGGGATTACCGGGGATATTTATGAACAAGGCCTATTGCAGAGGATGTGGGACATAAATATACGGCATGCTGGTATGACTTGACATTACACGTATAGCATGCTTTTCCGGAGCAGATTATAAGGATCAGGTATAAAATGGGCTGAGTCTCGAGCACCTTGGAAGTTCCCAGAAGTGCAGACAAGCGTGCAGACAAGCGATGAAGGACGGCAAATTTAGGCTGCTTACTATGCTTGAAAGGCGTAAAACAAGATTGACGCTACGAAGGCGCGCGTCTTTATCGAATCCGACGTATAGGCCGATGTCCGGCCTTTCGAAAGCCTTCGGTGCCTGGGCGATGCCTGCAGGCTCTACATGCTGTGCTGAAGTTGGTTCTGAGGCGTTTGAATAGGAAACCGTATGCAAAGACGGTCTAACCATGAGGTGGTCATCAGGCACAAGTACCTGGTGCATCTGCCTCGCCTTCCTTCTTCTCAGGTTCAGGTAAGCAGCCTATAAGCAAATCTCCGGGACCTCAGATTAGTTGATGGCGTATCATTGTGACTTCGGCATCTCTACTTAGCTGCTGTACCTGACTTCCAGAAACGTTGTCTCATATATTGTCATTTTCCTCGAATTAAAAGGAGTGAAACTGCAGAACGGTGCTATATTCTTCGTACTAAATAAACATCTGAGCGGCGCGCGTAAAGTCCCAGAGATGCTGCGGAGATGAGAAAATAGAGAGTAAGGGAAAGCCTAATTGGATACCGACAAGATTGATTTGCAGGAGAGTGAGAAAAGGTAAGGCCGATAAACGCAATACGGAAAGTCAGAGCGCCAGCCCCTTCCGCGGACCTCTTCAATCTCCCCCATCTTAATCTCCTGAACCGTCACGACCCTGTCCTGCCATCATCACCCATAAGACCCGCGCATTGAAACCGCGTCCGCAAACGCTTCCAAGAACTCCCAGAACTGGCTCTGACTGCTACCGAAAGTGGCGGACCACGGTAACTACGCTGGCAAGGAGGGCCTCGGGAACTGGAAGGAGGGTGCGAGTTCCAGCTCTAGCGCCAGCACGAGCTCGAGCGGATTTGCCAACCTGTTCTTCAATATACCCTCCCGGACTGTGAATGACGACCCGCTGTCGCTCATCATGGCCCCACCGCCGAACGAGACACCGGAGGAGCGCACGAGCCGCATACAGCAAGAGGAGGAAGCGACGAGGATCAGCGAGGCGATCGACGAGTCGCTGAAGCTGGAGAGACAACAAGCGAGGAAGAGGAAGCTCGTCAAGCTTTTGCTGCTTGGGCAGAGCGAGTCCGGTATGCCTTACGTTTCGTCCTTCAAGTTAGTCAACATGCGATTGACTTTCTACGCGTATTTTCAGGGAAGTCGACTACTTTACGACGTGAGCTTCAGCTGAGACCGCATTCTAAAGCGCCGCTTAAACGTGAAACTCATGCCCGAACCCTATTCCTCGTTCACCAGAATTTCAACGATTATACACCCCCTCTGCTTTCCGCGAGGAGCGCATACTCTGGCGGTCCGTCATCCAGCTCAACCTCGTGCGGTCGGTGCGCAAGATCCTCGACGCGCTTTCGGAGCACACGGACGCGGTGTTCGACAACATGTCGGTCGCCGAGGGCGACTCCGATGTGGACGAGCACGCGTTCGCGGCGGGTCTCCACGAGCTCGGGATGCGCCTGCTCCCGCTGCGGCACATCGAGCAGCTGCTCATCGCGAAACTCGTCCCGCCCGACGAGGACGAGGCGACGCTCTTTGGACTCTTCGGTGGTGGCGGGGGCGGGACCGCGAACAGCCAAGAGATTTTCGTGCGCCCTGGGACGGCCTGGAAGGGTTTCGTCGCGCGAGGGAAGGGTATGGGCGGCGTGCGGCCGCAGACTCCGGGCTCGGGACCGTGGACAATGGACCTGCAAGACGAGCCTACGGCGGTGCTACATGAGTGTCGGCATGATTTGATGGACCTTTGGCGGAATCCGGCGGTGAAAGAAGTCCTCCGCAAACGAAAGATTCGTCTCGAGGAACAACCTGGTTTGTAAGTAATCCTGTTCATACTCTAGAATAATCTTATAATGTTAAGTTTTCGATTTCTTCGATCAGCTTCTTAAATGATCTTGGACGGATAGCAGCTCCCAATTACATGCCATCGGATGGTATATCAACTATTTGTCCAGATTGTTCCGATATTGATTTTTTTTTTGTTCAGATGACGTGCTGAAGGCACGATTGAAAACAGTAGGTGTATCGGAATACAAATTCGAGATGGAGACTGCGGCTGGGAAGGAGAGCGGGACAGAATGGCGGATAATAGACGTTGGTGGATCGAGATCGCAAGTCAGTGTCTACTTTGTCACGTCTGCGGTATCTTCTAACATATCCAATTCTTCAACATGCTTTAGAGACGTGAGTCTTGCCTGTTAAAAAAAGTGGCGTGATTTTCTCAACTCCTTACTTTTTTCCAGCCACTTGGGTCCCATTCTTTGATGATGGTATGGTGCTTTCGCACTTCATATTCTGGTGTGATCATCTGAAACGCTGTTGCTGTTAGTGGACGCGATCATTTTCTTAGCACCAATATCTGGCTTTGATCAAGTCCTCGCTGAAGACAAGAGTGTCAACAGACTAGTAAATATCCAGTCCTCCTTCGATCACAGAAGATTCTCATTTTGTTGTCTACAGGAGGACAGCGTCCTTCTATGGAAGATGATATGTTCGAATAAATTACTAGCGAATGTCGAACTCGTGCTCTTCTTGAACAAATGTGATATACTCGATCGCAAGTTGAAAACGGGAGTATCTCTGGCGAAATACGTGCGCAGCTTCCAAAGCCGATCGAATGATGTGGAAACGGTTCAAAAATGTGTGTTAATTCGCGAACTGTGTCTATATGTCCCTAATCATCTTTTTTTGTTTGTATCTCTACTAGATTTCCGAGCCAAGTTTGCTGCGATACAGCGAGAATATTCGCCCAAACCGAGAAAATTCTACGGTTTTTGCACATCGGTGACGGTGAGCGTTTTTTAATACTATCGTATACAAGGATATATAAACGAGGGTGTAGGAAATCACGACGACTTCCGGAATTCTCGCCAGTGTGCGCGACATGGTTGTCCGAGAGCATCTCAAGCGATCCAGACTCCTATGATAGCTTTTCAAGATCGTACACCACGCACATGGGCACGCGATGCTAATATTCGACGCTTTCTTGCAGAATATGAGCGTTGTCTTCGCTTGGAATGCTCTCGTCCCTCTTCAAATTTTCTTTCTTTCCCGCCTTTTCTCTATGTTGTAATGTCCATCACGAATTATCTTCCGTCCTGCTCGCTCGTACTTGCATTGAGTAAGCCAACTCGGCACTGCTTTTTCTCTTTAAGCATGTTATGCGCCCTCTGATCCTTCGAGTCGGCCTCCGTCCTAAGCGGGGCCTGACGTTCGTCCGCTGCTCCCGCCAGTTCTTCACTCTCTTTCTTTCGCATATCATCGCCCGTTTGTAATGTCTGTTCCCTTTCCTTCTTTCTTCATGTTTTTAACACGCCATCACTTTCTGATTTCTTTTTTTATATGTTCTGCACAATTTAACGTTTGTATCGGCCGGTAGAAGATGCGGTGTAGGTTCATATGTAGGAGTTTATATCTAACATTACACTTGACATAATCGTTGATGACCGAACTTCTTCTACATATATTTTCTCCTATCCCCTTTCTATTCCCCTTTTCACTTGTAGTCCTTACCATTGCCATTCCTACAGTTTTTCCAACGCCAGCATTTATAACAAAACGAGTCATGTACGTTGCGTATGTCGTATACAAGTGAATGCAGCGCTTCAACTTTCTTGACTTTCCACTGCCATGGTTAGAGCGGTGAATCGGAAGGAAGTGTAAATTTATAATTCAAAGGAAGCCTTCGTATGGTTTCGTAGGCTTGGAGACATGCGCCACCGTTCATCTTTCAGACGTCCGCTCAGCGTGAGATCATGTCCGCCAGAGTTCATCTGCACGTTGCATTAAGCACAGCGAGATTCCATAAACGACCTATAAAATAAGGTAGGACGGCGTATGGACGGAGCAGACGCAAAGTCCACCGAGATGTGCACATGGCCTATCGGAGGAAATGATTTCAAGATTTCAGATAGTAAAGAAGACAACGAGATTACGAAGTCGGTTACGACACATCGCGTCTATACGAGTGCCGTGTCGTGAGAGTGGCTCAAGGCATTCCGATTCTGACGCGTATTGGGAAAGATCGAAGCCAACAGAGCATTTGCCGCGGGAGACGGCACGCTTCACACTCCACCAATAATTGATGATTACGTATTTGCAGTAGACCACATTGCACGTAGCTTGTTGCGCATCCATCGGATGGCTAATGTCCTGTCGATGCGATTGAAGGATCAAAGCGCACAGGGACGCAGTGGCAAGAATAACCGGTGCTATTTTGATGAAAATTATGCCACGGCGGACATTTTCCAAAATGAGTTTGAAGGTGGAACGTGCGTTCGAAAAAGCCTGCATTAACATACAGATCTACAGTTGAAGGACATCAAAGAAAAAAGGGAAACAAAATGTGACTACTAAGACTCACACGGAAGTTACTGGGCGTGTGGTCGCCTGCGAAATTCCGCGCACTTTTCGCCATCGAGTCGTTGAGCCACATGGGTATCAATCCAGGGTACGGCTCTATAGACCGACATCACAAGATGCTGAAGACTTCGTTGGGATCCTCCCTTATAATTTGGGCTTGTAAAGTGTGTTCGGGAGACATAACGTTGCCATATTAGAGCTCCAGGCCCCACAGCTGTTGAGAGTCTAATGCGCGGAGGGTGAGAGTGAAGACGGTATTTGAAAATGTTGAGCTGGGGTGAGTTGAAAGAAAGCAAAGCAATGTCCCTTCAAGCCAGGCTTACAGTAGGGGTCCGAGTCCGACAGCATTGAACCCGAAGAACTCGTCTAAAGCCAGCGCGTGTATCCCCGGCTCAAGAGACAGAGACTCTGAGGATAGTGCTCAGTTTTTCAGTAGATCAGCTCGCTGTCCGGTCTTCAAATCGGACAAAGAAAACGAAGACGACTTTCAAACACTGCCTTTTCCCAATCACGAGAAACCGTTGTTTTCATGACGTTTCAAAGGGATATAGCTTCTGCCAGTAGCATAAAGTAACATGAACTCCTTGGCTCGTGCAGAAGATGTTATTCGATAGGAAACTTCCGAGTTGCTCAGACGCGCAAAGTGCCACGTCAATACGCACAAATAACGCGTGCTCCGTTTGGCTACTTAAGTAAATGGGTGGCGGCAGTGTTTGCAAAAGGACAAAGCCAGCGAAAGGATATTATCAATCACTAGTCCACTAGCCTCCTCACAACATCACAAAATGCACCCGCGATAACCATGGATATATGTTCCTGCCGGACCCTTTTGGTCATAACTGTGTTGTTTGTAACTGCCCGTCAGAAACGAGTTGCTATGAATACAACTGCGTCGATGCAACCACTTTCACGTCGCCGGGTCTCGCATTTGCATTCCCATGGCTATAACTCGACAAGAGAATGTCAGAATAGAAATTGAGATGTGAATGTGCACACGGAAGTAACCCCACACTGTATAGAAGTCTGACCGAGGAGCACAGTCTGCATCCATATTATCTTCTTCCATTGTGATCAAAATTGAGAGGTACTTCGCTTTGAATTTATTTTCTGCATTTCCCATGCTGAACAGACTCATTCGCCCTTCCCGTAGCTTGTCAAAGAAAGTGAATGTTCTTGAACTCGGGGTGCTTCTCTCACATCGACAAGCCTCAAGGCAAAATTAGGATGAGAAAAGGAGATCGAGTCGGGAAGTTAAATCTCAAACAAGTTACTTCCAAATTATTCAATTTGACATCCTATGATGACCAGCGGGGAACATGGTCATACTGTGGATAAGACTACATAGGTGGCCACCATTAGGAGACGACGGATACCTTCGATATTAGTGTCAATAGGCAAACCTGTTATATGCAAAAAGGTGCATGAGGCCAGTGAGGAAAAAGCTGTCGTGCGTTTTGCGTCGAAGTCGCGAGGCACCCTCCTCAGAATCCTGTTCACGTCAATAAATTCAAATTACGCGTGGCCAATTAGGCAGGGAGTGGCATTTCAAGGTTCGGATTGATTGATGTAGAATGTCATAAGTATCGTAGTAGTCCACACAACTAAGTCTATAGCTAACACAGTCACAGCACGGAACAAAACATCATTATAATTTTCGTTAGCCCTTTTTGATAATTTCCCGCGCGGAAAAAGAACAGAAACAAGAAACAAGCCGAAATCTCCTTCCCCTCTATACACGTAGAACATGTTACAGCACCGCGCATTTATGTCAGCTTAACGGAAACGCGCGGCTGAGCCAGATCAGCCATGTTGATGAAGATGTCGTCGGCGGGGTGGCGGTACAATGGTGCACGGAGGCGCTTCTGGTCGAGGTGGTGGCCGATGAAACCGATGCTGCGTCCGAGGACGAACAGACCATTCAGCGTGCCAATCTATAGGAGATTTCCATCAATATTATATAAGAGAATAGATGAGAAAAACACGAACTTTGATGTATTCATCAGCCTCCTCTGGCGTGAAGGCTCCGCTGTCACGAAGCAGGTCGACAAAGCAAACGGCGATGCACCCGTCAACGTTAAGGATAAGTGTGTCCTTCTTCGCCGTGGTGACCTTCTCGACTGCGAGCGCATAGTCGAGCAGCGAGTGGCTAGGGAAATGCTTCAACACATACTCCTTTACGAGCTCAACACGGAGATCAGGGTTGTTCACGCTCTTGATCTTGTGCCCGATACCGCTAACTATAGAGATCTCTCAGTAAATGATAAACAAAGAAAGTGATTATGCACGCACTAAGCTTGTTCGCCTTACGCGACTCATCAACGAACTCACGTGGGGTGAGGCCGGTGTCGCGCGCATTCGAGAACATGGAGGCGGCTTCGTCGAGAGCGCCACCGAAGCGGGAGCCGATAGTGAGCAAACCAGATGCGAGCGAAGAGATGAGGTCCTTGCCCGCACGGGTAGCGACGATCGTGTTCATGGCACTGAGTAAGGCAGTTTAGATAACACTAACAAAAATAAACTGAAGACGACGTACCCAGAGACAGCAGGGCCATGGTCAGCCGTAAGCATCAGCACCATCTCGATGAACTTGGTCGCCCATGGTGGGAGGCGGCGCTTGAACCAGAGCAAGCTAACGACACCGCCGAGGCCGATATCCTCCTTGAACACATCTGTGATGCGCATACCCGCGTAGAGGAGCTCCTGGCCACGCTCGTCTGAGATCGTCGAGATGAACGCAGCAGGCTTGCGGATGAGCCCAAGCTCTTGCGCCCACTTGTAGTCCATCGGGATGACAGGCGGCTCGCGCTCCGGCTTCGGGCGGACTGCACCACTCGCCACGAGTACGTCGTACGTCTCGCGGAGCACGTCCGGCAGGTCCTCGAACGTCTCAGGCACGACAATGCCGGCGGCTTTCATCGCCGCATTCTTCGCGTCCGCCGTCTCCATAAGCGAGTTCGCCATCGAGCCCGCGTGCCCGAACTGCACCTCTGTTGCGAACATCTTCGCGCACGTACCAATAGCCCATGCAACGATAGGCTTGCGGATCTTGCCCGATTTAACGGCGTCGATCACGCGGTACTCCTCGATACCGCCGACCTCTCCAAGAAGAACGAGCATCTTGCAATCGGGGTCGGCCTCATAGCGCAGGAGGTGGTCAATAAATGTCGAGCCAGGGTAACGGTCACCGCCAATTGCGATACCCTCGTAGGTACCGTTCGTGACGAGCGAAAGAATGTTGTTGAGCTCGTTGGACATACCCCCGGATTTGGAGACGTAGCCGACGGAGCCAGCACGGTACAACTTCGACGCGATGATGTTGTCCATCATACTGAACAGAAAGGCCAAAAATCAGTAATTTTCATTGAAATAACAAAATGAAGACGTACCCTCCAGAGTTACCGATCTTGAAGCATCCGGCCTTGATACCACCAACGGTAGCGGGACCAACGATAAGGATATCCTTTTCTTTCGCAAGGAACAGGATCTCGCGCGCGTGCCTCTCCGGCACACCCTCAGCAATAATAGCGACCGCCTTGATTTGGCTTGAGAAACGCATGATGTCAAGTGTGCTACTGTACACACTGCGGCTTGATGCGAAGTTAACGACAACGTCCGCATCCGGGTGCTTCTTCACGGCCTCCTCGACGGATGTGTACACCGGCAGGAGTGCCTCTTTCGTTCCCCAGTAGAACTTCTGGATGTGATGGCCGCCGAAGGGATAGATCATCGCCGCAACCGAGGGCGTGTCACGGCCACATGAGTAGTCAAAGTCAAGCATGCCCTGAATCGCGCGGGGCTGGAGACCATAGACAAGACTGCGCGTCTTCGCGTCGAAGGGACGGAACCATGGGCGCGCCGATCCCTTCTTGCCATCCGGGAAGTGCACAATCTGGTCTCCAGGCTGCGTGCGCTCTCCGGACGCGTGAATCGCGCCGATCGAGGCCTCGTCAGAGGGCGCACCGCCAATAACCTTGCCGGGAGGAGGCGAGCCAGGCGCAGACGGCGGGATCGAACGTGCGGAGCTCACACCTGACTTGCGGGCTGACTTGACGCCAAGTGCAATGGGGACAATCTCGGTGATGTGAGTGTCCGGGCCGTACACCTTGATGGGCACGCCGAGAGACTCGCCGAGGAGGCGCATCGCCTTAAGACCTTCCTGGTAGTTCGGACCGCCGCGGCGGACGAAGATCTTGACACTGTGCGCAATGAGACCGGCCTTGTACTCTTTCAAAGCGCGAATGATACCCTTAAATGTTGAGGCAACATTCGTAAAGTTGGCAATACCACCACCAATGATAAGGATCTTGCCATCGGGCTTGGGCGAGCCGCGAGTGATAAGGTCAATAATCGTCTTCGCGTATTCGTACGTCTGGCCCTCAGTCGGAGCACCAGAGTACTCGCCGTAGTTAGCGAGCTCGTGTGAAAAGCCGTGAGCAGCGATAGCATCGGAGTAGACAACGGAGGCACCACCACCTGAAGTTCAAATTAGACGCTTAGAACCACAATAGCATTTGATCGCGAAACTAACCAGCAACCATGGTCCAAACGCGGCCCTCAGGGTTGAGGACAGTCAACTTAAGAGAAGCACCAGTCGAGCCATCGAGCTTCTGGATGTAGGCCTCCTCTTTGGTGAGCTGTCTACCGAAGGGGGCGGGCCAGACCATCGGCGGGCCTCGGTCGGCACCAATGACTTTGGTCGTAGACGAGCCTTGAGTCGGGGCGGTGACACTCACGTCGCGAGCAATAGCCCACTTAGGGCCACAGATGCTCTCGGCAGTCTGGTCGAGCTTCGCGGCCATGTCGAGGAACTGAACGATGGGCTCAGCACCGTTCTCGCCATCGAGGACGATGAGCGGGTTGATCTCGAGATAGGCGAAGTGGAGGTCGGCGTAGACGGCGTAGATGCGGGTGATGAAATCGATGAGGGTCTCGCGCTTCTTAGCATCGGTGACGTGGGTGAGGAGTGCGGACGCGACAGCTTTGCGAGCGGGGAAGGGTGCGCCGACAGGGACGTCGAGCTTGAGGGCCTTCGCATCGACATCGCCGATGTCTACACCGCCCTCGTGGGTGAAGAGAATAGTGTCGCCCTCACGCGCTGAAGTGATACAGATGTAGAATTCAGTGTGGGACGGATGGGGGAGGAACGGCTCGACGATGAAGTTGGTGAGAACACCTGTGGTTTTTTCGACCTGAAAGAGATCGACGTTAGTGCGTTTCGAAAGTTTGCCCGCCAGTTCGACCCCGCTGCATGAAATTGTACGGACGCGGCCGCTTGCGCGTCGGGATGCGATACGTTACATAAGCACATTTTTCCGCTTCGGGGAAGACAATATCTGAACTTAGAACACGCGTCCGCCTGCAGCTAACTCCAGTCGTCTGACGTTCTAATCGCCCATCAGAGACATGAGGGGGCATCATACGGCGACGAAGACAATGATAAAGAAATGAACAAGATGGGGAATGCAGGAGGAATGCTCCGGGACATAGCATCGCAGTAAATTAGATCAAGGAAACGGTCTCTCACCTGGACAGGCTTGCCCGCTCGTTCCGCAATCCACTGCTTCGCGTCGGGCCAGGTCTTGTTAAGCGCAAGAAGCCCCGCCTTCCCGCGACGCTTGATGAGCTGGTCGGGCTTCGCGACGAGCTTGCTCGTGTACACCCATTGCGGCACCTGGCTGTCCGGTGTGATCGTGTTCGTTGCCTCGTCCCACGAGATCTGCGCAACCTGCGGTGTCGGGTATACAAACGGTGTCGCGAGGTCAGACTCAGGCTTTCCGCCAGAGAGCGACGGCGAGCGCGAGAGCCAGTACGCAAGGACGAGCTTCGCGTCGAACTCCCTGATCGCTGTGGGTATATGCGCGTCGTCAGTAGCCTGCTCTGTGACATCGACGAAGACGGCGACAACATACGCTTGGCGGACATATCTGGAGATGATCAGCGGAAGTAGGAGAGTCGGAATGAACGACTCGAGGGGCAAGAATGCAAAACGCGAGACAACTGATGGTCTATAAATTCGGGATGACCTCCCCAATGTTCTCACGATTAGGATCGACCCACAACGCCGCGCTTGATTTTTTGTTTAGTCTCAACGGCGTTCATTCCTGTCTATCCGGTAAATCGTACGACCCCATTTGTCTTTCGATTATCAGGGCCATCCTACTGCATTTTAATTGTTCTTTGTCTCAGAGACAAAACCAATGCTCAAAGACGATGAAATATATCTCCAAAGCTGACCGAACTTTAAAAAAACTTCCGGAGAAGTGCGACGCGGACTCATGTTACATGTACATATCCATTACACCACTGGTAAATTTCATGATGTGCTCGTGCTGTCAACGTTTTTTATGATATTTGTGCGCGTCTCGACTTTAGCAGGAGGCATCGATAAGTAATACATTTCGGACAGCCAGACAAGCATGCGGAATCCGCATTGCAAATTAACTCGACGTTAATTAGTACACCGCGGACTCTATTTCATTGTATGAAAATGTTCGAATGTCTCAAATTCTCCGTTTCTATAATGATGCATAATCCTTGAGACTCGGAAGCCCGTCAATTCCATTTGGTTGACCTTTCGCGTCGGATCTTTAAATCTTCAGCCACACTCACGCAAGAATGTACCCTCGAGCTCAGTTCTCCATCGAAACTTAGCCTAGTGTGCGATACGTGAAAATCTGACTCCGGTCCAACGGAGGTAAGTTAGTATGTGCGTGTTCATCGCAAATCAATACTATACATCCCTGATTTTATTCGCGAACACGGGCACTTTTCAGACCTCCCTGCAAGCTGAGAAATAACCCGGCGTGTCTCGCATGGAAACTCTTTTTTATTGACCGTGTACAAACTTACAGCCCGTGTGTGCTGATCATCGTATTCCAAGCCCACGGCGTCCCGTTAGCTCCTCTACGAACACACGCATTCGCAAAGCAAAAGCCGGCTTCCCATCTGTAATCCCGGAAGGCGTCGCGCTATACATTTGTTCGGAACAATTTGCATCGGGATTTGATGAAAGCAGGCGAACAAGGGGTTTCGTCGATATTTACTAATAAAAAAGTTTGCGATAAGACAGGTACGGAATACATTGCCGTTGGCATTGAAAAGCACCTGTCCAAGCCGCCTGTGACCGTGAATTGCGCCCGCAAGAAAGTGCCTCAGAATATATTGAAATAAATTCGACAACGAGACGAATGGATCCCGAAGTTAGACCGGGCCGTCGACGGACCTGAGAAGTTCAAGCATGAATCAATGCATGACGGGTCGAGTCGAGCAAGCTGTCGAAAGGGCAGATTCCACGAAGCGTGTCGATAACAATGCCCCCGACACGACAGTATTCCTTTCAAATATCGCATGTAGTAATCCTCACCGTACGTATAGTTCTCTTATCAATGGCGACAACCGAAGTGTTTTGTATTTTGAGTGGGCGAACGCACAGCGCATCGTTGCGAGTCTCGCGCGTCTAGTGCAAGACTTTCCAGTGACTTCGGTGTCATCGAAGTCGCCTCCGCATTGCATGCGCAGGTAGCAGGAGAAGCTTGCGCGCCGCGATCGAAATTAGTGCCGTGCTTGCCAGCCGCATTTCGGCCGTTCTAGTAGCCCCGGCCGCAGATACAAAGTCTTCAACAAAACTTCGTCAAACAAGGGAATGGCATCACCAAAAGCCTCGCCAACCAGACGTCTTGATGGCTCGACGTTATAGTAAACAATTACAATGCCAGTGTCACAACGCGCTGAAAGGACACAGAGACAAAGTCTGAACCTCTTCCTGGTGGGTATCTTCGCGGTTACGGAACGTAGGCTGTATACATGTTATCATGAAACGTGACCGTCGTCGTGTTCTGCGTCCATGAGCATTCAGATATTTGCATCTTCGGTAGACCACCCAGCACCGAAATAGATTTGTCCTGCAAGAACTTACCAGATCTTGGTAAAAAAAAAAATCATACCAGGGCTAGAAATCAAAGCCGAACTCTTGACATGGAAAGTCGGCAAAACCCTATTATAGATACAGATTCATACGAAAAGGCGCTGGGGGAGTCGAACAAGAAAAAGCGGCCGTCGAATAACGCACAAGTAGTATTGTAACGGACGGTCCTCACATTCGCCGCAGTTGGCGCTGCGCCGAGATCACGAGAACGACGAGATGTAGCTGTGAGTATCATAGACGCGGGAAAACTACAGCGCATGCGACTGTGCCGTTTGATGGTCCGCCAGCATCAGAAGTAGACCCAGCAGCCATGCCCAGATCACATATCGCACAAGGCCCCAGTGGGTGAGTAGGAGGAACGCAGAGTCATCAGAGTTTCAAGTTGAGGAGGATATGAGCCGCCAGACTTTCGCACGATAGCAGAGCTCGAGGAAGATACTCCAGGCTTGCACCAACTGTATAGTACCAAGTATGGCAGGGAGAATAGGCAACCGGATAATATAAAAATCTCGACGAAGAATGGAATCATTGCGCTGGCTTCAAATAAAACTACGGAAGTATAAGTTGTGGGTGGGTATGGCCTTCAATTATGTATGGCTGACGCAGATGCGTTCACTAGGTGTCATTTTATTGATGCCTCGAGTTTCACGGCATGTCGCACAATTTGGTGAAACCATCAACATCGCTATGTGGTTTTAGCAGCGGCAAAGTAGTACGACTTACTGGGCTCTTCCGATTGACTCGCTCGCAGGTGGGAAACGTCAAGGTGCACGGAGAACAAATGAAAGCGCGGAAACGAAGTGAACCGCTGCGCTAGGCGACAGCGCCGAATTCTGATTTTCCAGAGAAAGCCAGAGATATCAGAGATATACAGCCCGCGGACTTTTGTAATTAACAATACCCATGCATACATATGCATGTGAAGTCGAGTACGACTGGCGAGGTACGCTGCGGCGACTAGCAGTTGCGTTCGTCAACGAACTTGCTGTAATCAAGCGGAGCCCCTGTACAAGTAAGCAAAAGCGAAGAAATTGTGAAGTAATAAATAAGAAGTCTTGCTGGAGTGCGAGACGGAGATTTGCGAGTCCATGATCGCTTGCGAGATGGTGTTCGTTTGGTTGCACATTGCTGTTTTGATTTCGCCTACAGCAACTTCGGTGCGAACGGAGGCAGCGAGCTGCTTTGCGAAAATAAATGTATTGTCTATAAGCTAAATATAATCACATGCAGATTTTGATGGACACTCGCCTTAAAACGCTCCACAGCCTCGTCCAGTTGCTGACGAAGGACGAATTGCTGTTCCTTGTCTTTCGACGTATTAAAGAGACGAGTCAGGACCCGCTTCTTCGGAATTCGGTCAGCCTTGGTGATGGAATATTCGAGCTCTCTTTACAACGAAAAAAAAATGCATTAGTATAAAGCACAGGACATCGACAATTGGACCATCTTACTTGCTTAGATTCGCGAGCGCACAGAATAAGGGATTAGGAACTCTTGTTGAGTCTGTGATGAGATCGGCGAGGAGGTAAAGCAAGCTAGTTGCTCTTCCGAAAAGGCGAAGAGCATCATCCTTGTTCCCTTTCATCGTCTGTAATTTCCGATATACCATGAGCGCCGTCTCAAGGGAGTAAAGATGAGTATCTGCAATGCACCTCGACAAGACCAATGATACGAGCTATGCCTCCAACGACACTTTTCAGTGGAGGACAGAAATCGGAGCTCTCTCGAAGGAGCATTATCAGCTCTTTGAGAGCTATGGGTATTGCATTCAGGGTCTGTTTCTTCTTTCCCCTCCGGTTGACCGATGGTTGTTCGCCCGGGGAGAAGCCAGCGCTGGATGGGAAGGGACGAGAACGAAGGCGGCCCCTTAGTCTTCCGGCTAAAGAGGCCATATACAGATCTGCGAGATAAAATTTCTCTATGAAAAGAGTGAGAAAGAAAGGCTAGCTTGAGATTTGAGACGATTCAGAACAGCGAGGATGCACCCACCAGTTGAAAAGCTGACCATCGTAAAGCGGCGCTTTATAGCATTAATAAACATAGTCCAAGGATGACAAATTTCGCATCTGATGCAATTAGATGTAGAGTGCACTGGCAGACAGATATCGAAGAAGCATAGTCAGGATCACAGGATTCAATTGAAAACGCAGTGTGATCTTCTACTGTAATTGCATTCACAGCATCGTAGCAGAATCCTAAGAACCGCATATCGACAATGATAATTTTGTTTGCACAGCATCGCATAGCACATATACGATCGACTTTGCGGGTTGCCAAGCAGGAGAGATTGAGAAAAGAGCGCAGAGCTAAGGGTCTAAAGTTGAGGGTAAGAGCTGCTGGTAAGTTCGGTGCGATAGGTTATGCCGAACTTGTGTCTGTCGAACATTGGCGACTACAGTTGAGGGTTGTCGAAGCGACAGTGTCGCTTATGCGTCGGTTTCAACTGAACGTTGTGAGCGCATAAGTTACGCATGGCCTGCTACGAGTGCCAACGCGACGATTTTAAGGTGTCCTTGCCTAGAATTGCTACATTTCGCAAGAGCTCCCTGTATCGCACGACATGGTAGATCCAATGAACTTTTCAGGAGGAGCGCGGTTTTAAAACGTAGCTCACCTCATCTCCGACCATTTGCCCGCTTGATGACCTACCGGTTGCACACACGATGCCTAGATATGGTATTTGCGATCAAGTCTGGAGATCTCAATTCTCCGGTCTTGAAAGAAAGCCGTCGTTCGAGTCGCAGATCCGCGAAAATACGTACTCGATAACGAAACGCATGGTATTCAGAGATATGAATGATGGCCCGACCGCGAGCACACATATAACGTATGTACATTCCAGCCGCTATCTCCTGCACGGAAAACTCTTGACAATTGGACGTGACTGAGCCACCTGTGCATGACGACGGGACGACAGCGCCGAATCGAGGTTATTCAGCGCGAGTCAGAGATATCAGAAATACTGCGGACAAAAGGCCATAGCGTGCATTCCCATATACTTGCGGCACAATAGAGCAGTGCTGAGTCGATGTCGGAGACGGCGCCCGAGTCGAGAAGGCGTAGCCAAACATGAGAAAACAACGCGTTTTCACGTAATGATTTTCGGGCTTAAACACAGCAGAAAAATAAAATAAAAGAAAGAGCATTGTAAATTTAAATACAGAGTTTTAAACTCGGGCGTCCAGAGCACGAGGATCGATGGAGGATGAGAGGACGAGAGCTTGAAAGCAAGCGACAAAGGGAGAAAAGCGTTGTAGAACAAGAGCCCAAATAGAGACGGAAGGCAGACAAAAGAAACGACGTGTACAATGACTGCCGAAAGCAATATCCAAACAAAAGGACGATGTACATCATCTCTTATAACGACCAGCGCGCGGGCGTGTATCCCCTCGTCTTCCCCTTTCCTCAAGTCTGCGACTCCTTTTTTCCACTTTATAATTCATGACATTCACGATGATCAACTACGGTACGTCCTACCTTCCACATAATGTACAGACAGGCAGTCTGGATTGAAATGTCCTCTAGCTTCGCACCCTTACGCGTCTGCATCTGCGTACAATAGCACTACAAGTTGTAGTTATCCCCTCAAACGCTCATCACGTTCAAACCGCCCGAAAAGACCCTCCGTCGCGACACATGGCCTCGACGCCGTGTCCGAAGAGGATGAATCCACTTTCCTCGATGTCGCCTCTCCATCCTCGCCCTCGCCCATCGCCTTCGCGCGCGCAAGCATGATCAGTAGCCGAAGAGGCTCAGAGACCGACTCGGATAATCAGAATGAGAACGAGCATGAGCATGAACATGAACATGAGCATGAACCAAAGCAGGAGATCGGCAAGGAGAAGAAGGATAGGCGGCGCGCGTTCTCCATCTTCGATGGGACTCATGTCAGTGCTGGCTTGGATGCGCTACTCCGCGCGACGGAGGCCGCTCCGCGCAGTGCACCGCGTCCCAAGTCGCCCGAATTTGTTCAGCGCAACTCTCTGCAGGACGACGCCGCGTCCGTCACTTTACAAATTGAGGGTCTTTCTCTCGACTTTCCGCGGCCGCCTTTCTCTCCAAACGAAAATGACGACGACGATGACGACGACGATGACAACGACAACGACGATGAGACAATTAATGCGCGTGCACAATCGCCGAGCACATCGCCCTCGACGCCCGGTCTTCCGCTCACCCCGTCGTCCAGCGACGATGAGTTCCCCACGATTGCGCCGCTCTCCATCTCCAAGTCTTCGCCCCCACCACGACACAGCAGCCGCATCACCTCGCTCTCGAGCGTGTCGCGCGTCTTCGCGCCGCTCGACACTGTCGCGGCGAACAGCCTTGACCTTTCGTTCGGCTTCGACCACCCACTTACCAGCGTGCTCGAGGACGTCGAGAAGGAGGCGGAGCAAATCAAGGCCGTGCGCGAGGCGGCCGAGGAAGCCGCCGTGAAGGACGATGACCACGACCCGGCGTGGGTCGATGTCGACGACGAGGAGGGCCGCGATTATTACCGCTCGGATATCGCAACGCACCTCCAGCTCTTCTCATCGCTTTCGCCGTTCTCGCCCGACGCTTCTACCTCCGCGTCGCGCCATCGCCGTGGAGGCTCGTCGTCGTCGCTCAGCAACCAGCTGCCGCCGGCGCGTCCGGACTCGCTTCCGCCGCCTCCACACGTGTTCCCGCCGGCGCCGCCGCACGCGGGGCCGTCGACGTCCATGTACGCATCTTTGCGTCGCGCATCCGCCTCCTCGCTCGCATCCACCACATCGAAGGCGTCCAACCGCTCAACCCGCTCGAGCAAGTCCTCGAGCTCGCAGCGCAAAGCCAAGCGCAAGACCTCACGCGCGCGTCTCAGCGCTGCCCACGGTGTCGGCAAGCGGCATGCTACTGTGCACACGAATCCCTCGGTGTCGACACCGGTACAAATTACGGAGGGCCCGAGCTCACTGCTTGACCCGACCTTCCCGCGACGTATAATACCGCCCAGTCTACCGGTGCCGATGCATCCGCCGCCACCGCCGCCGCCATCTCTGAACGTGCAACGTGCCGCGACTCGGCCGCCGCCTCGGTTCTCTCTCCCGGTTGACATTGGATTCGATGAGGACATCTTTAGTGACGAAGTTACGGTTATGGACGAGGTCAAGGAGGAGGCGGAAGACGATGACGACGGTGACATTCTCGACCCGTTCGTCGATGTGTACGTGGATATTGGAGGTGGAGGCGTGGAGGAGGACAACAATGACGAAGAAGCAGTATTGGTCGACCCGTTCACCCTCCCTTCACGGGGTCATGCGCTGCAGCGCACAGACTCATCCGAGTCTCCGCTCTCATCCCCGCTCGCATCCGGGTCCGCATCCCTCGCCGCACCCTTCACGCTCTCCCCGTATTCGCCCACCGCTTCGTCACCCAGCTCGCGCGACGACGCCGAGTCGCTCTTCTCGTCCTATACGGGTGGCGACTCGGCGAGCATGTACGTCGACGGCGCGGGGCGCCCGCTGCGCTCGCGCTGGTCCGTCAGCACTTTCGCGTCGTCCTCCGCCGCGTCCCCGCCCTCCGCCGGCTCCGCGCGCAGCAGCTTCTTCCCGAAGCTCCAGCTGCCCAGTCGGCTGAGTGCGCGCCTGCGCGCCGCGCGCGAAAAGCAGCAGCAGACGCAGCAGCGTGACCGTGAGGTGCGGGAGTCGAAGCCGGAAGTTATTCGTCCGTTCCCCTTCTTCCCGACCCCGACTCCGCCGTCGCCGAAGCGCAAGAACAACCCCGGGCCGGGGCGCTACGTTCCCAAGCCCGAGCTTATGCCGCCGCCCAGGCCCGCGCAACCGCCGCAGCCGCAGCCGCAGCGCGCGCTGTCGTCTCCGGCGACGTCTCCGCGCAGCAGCACAGACTACGCCTCGCCGCCCTCGACGCCGTCGACGCCGTCGCCGAGCGCCAAAGGCAAAGAACGCGCGCGCTACACGGCGCAATACGCAGAGTACCACGCGCATCGCTGCTCGCCTGAGCACGCCGCACATGCCCCCTCGCCTACGCGCGGGCGGCGCCGCTCTGGCCCATCGTCTCCAGATTCGCTTTCCGCCTTCCCGTTCACGCTTTCCGGGCGCAACGACTCGGCAAGCCCGAGCCCGCAGCGCAGGGGACGCCTGAGCACGGGATCGGCAGTGGATGCGAGCGGGGATGCGGATGCGGCTGGTCTGCGGAGGAAGCCTATTCCCATGGAAATTTTCATGCGCTCCTGACCGTGCTTTGACTTTTTTCTCTTCTTCCCTTTTCTTACTTTTCGTTCTGAGCAATTTTATACTTTTAGACCTATGAGCCTCACAGCCCGATTTCTGCGAGACGACACTACACCCTACTCACCATCTGTTCATTACTCGCCCTCTCTCGTACATACATAGCTTCGCCAGGACACCAACACTCAATTTATGTATCATTTGCCTATCTTTTCCCTTTCTTTCTCGACTTACTACATACGTACTTATATCAGCATCGCACTCATTATCTGTCATTCCCTACATTTGCACTTCGTGTTTTACCTATATGTATATCTACACTCACGTCTGCAAATGAACTCAACGGACTCGTAATTTCACGATATACATGCTTGACTGTGTTGGCTGAGATGAGTGAGAATTGATTCTAAATTTAAGATTGTTCCCTCTCGGTCATATTCACCCAGGCGAAACCTTTTGGGTGGATGATGTAAAACGATGCCACTGACATGCATTTCGTAGGCAATAATTTTCATCAGCGCGTGAGACGCGTTATTTAGATGTGTTTGGCTGTCGCTGTCAGCAACCCTCTGCAACTAGTCTTCCAGTCTTTGACCTCAACGTTCGTCGCACAACATCTAATCTCGTCAATATCGCATAGTTGACAACTCTACTATTGCTTCACGAAAGTGCGAGCATACTCTTTTTGTCTGCTTTGACTCGCTTTTCGCATGAATCCATATTTATCCACGTCAAGATGTCGCATACTTGGCCTCAGCCTCCGGTCCCTCTTTCTTTGTCTCTTGAGTTCTCTTTCAAGAATAAGGAGAACGGAAACCAACTTCCTGAACTGTCTGCAATGTGATTTATACCTGACTGGCTTTCGATGCTTGCGAACGTCGGTTGCTTTATTCAGTTCAGACAGGTGGCAGTCACGTCCCATGGTAACATGCATGTATGGTATAATCTTGAACGCGCGAGTGATTTCTGCTACTTTTGTTCGCATTGCTGAGGGAGGTAGTCTCGGATTTAGTGGCTCCGAGATTGCTCGAACCCCAAGTTTCTGTCTCGAGACACACGTCACATTCGCGGACGTTTGAGCATTTCTTTTTCCGCCGTGAACGAAATCTGGAGTGCGTGGACTAGTTAAGACGGCACGTTGATGTCCAAATTCCCTTGACGAGGCAGGTCCTTGCAAAACTATACTTTTCACACGAGTTTGACGCTGATAACTTTTTTCAAAATGGGCTCTGATTATCAGAAATCAAGAGCCTAGGATCCCAATATCACGAAACCTTACAGCAGGTTTTGCGTGTGCTCTATCTACTCGACCAGCCACAGGCACGGTTTCCAGTCTCGGCCACAATAACATTCGCTAGTATCAAAATTTATTATTGTTTCGGGCTTCTCGTCGGAGACAGTAACCAAGCATGAGGTACCGAGCACCAGTAATGTACTTTTCGTCGCTGTCTGTGTCCGAGGACTCACTTCTCTATCAGATGCTAGTGCTATTGTTCAAATTTGCCAGATGTACAGGAAGGTTTCGGTTTTCCGCCCATTGCGAAGAGCATCGCCGACGAGTCCGCTCTTCGTCTCGTCCGCATCTCAAAGCCGTTCATTTTCCAAGGATTGATGTTAATTGTGGTGTACCTCTTTCCTAGCTCTACTTAGTCGGTGGCAATCTACCACGAACAACTGGGATGCTTTTTTTCAGATTTCAAGTCCAGTAAGCTGATGAATATGTGTCCGGAAACCAGAGATGTGGTAACTTTAGCCAGCGGATAACGCCTTCCTGGGGAAGAAGTCCATTCGCGCACTTTTTATTGAGGGTGTAAGTAAAGCGAAAACTCGTAGAAACCATTTTTTAAAAGTTTTGTGGCGTCTTCGTCGAGTTGGCTCCTTGCCTAACGTCTATCGAATATTGACTTTTGCTCTTTTGACAGGCGCACGAATTGCCTTCTCTATTACTATTTCCTTTAGGATGAACAATAGACACAGGGGCTCCTCTCGTCCCTAAACGGTGCGCAGTCGCGTTTTGCATGCGGTCTTGTCACCTTCTGATTCCTAAAATAAAGAGTCGATTGCAGTGGAAAGCTTGAAGCTTCGCATTCAAAATTATATTTTCCGAATTGAGAGCGATGATAGATATGGTTTGAATGTATTTGCTGGCAAGGCACAACTGACGGATGTGCCGCGACGGAGTCTTACCAGAAGCATATCTCGGACTCGGATGCTCTACTGTCAAAACGGTCTTTCCTTCAACCGTCCTATGCGGCGGCTAGAGACGGCTTCCTTTAGGACAAACAAGGCACAGCCTCTAAATTTGTGCAGAGCGAGCGAATCGGGCTTGTCCTTGGTTAATTTTGTAGCTACTGGACTCGAAGATTTGGTGAGAGCTTGATAACTGCTGGTTTTCTGCGTCATGCATTGTGCGGAATCTATTCGCTGCGTCAGACGAGACCTGCTTTGCTTCTCTCCTTCTGCGTGGACTATCTCTTGTTTCATCTTCGCTATCGTCATCTTCTTTCTCGCTCCAATCCAAGGAAAGTCTTCACGAGAAGGCACTTCCTAAGCCATGTATACTTCCGACAATCGCTGATGCTAGGCTACGTCTCCTATGATGCGCACGCGTTCCATCGATCGCCCCCTTTTCTAAACTCGCCACAACGGTTCTGTCGACGGCTCGGACAATATTACCTATGATACGTCATCTCATCATCGCAGGGCCGATTTTCGGGTGGTTTCGAGACGTGAAACCGTGAAACAAGTACACGGCTATACCAGGCCCGTGCGGCCCGTTCTTTCCGCAATGTCCACATACATGTACATAGCCGGTCAATAGCTCCGCTTCTGCAGATCGCGCCGCCGACACCATTTGGCTCTTTTTTCTCTCGGCTACTCCAAACGCAGCGTTCTGTTTCATTGAGCTGCATGCTGGCTCGTGTTCGAGATAGGAGGTGATGCCTTCATTTTCATCTAGTGTTCTCCCGAGCCTGGAGCCGGTGGCCATCTGGAGCTTGCTGCGCCCCGTCACCGGTGCTGAGCATGCAGCTCTGCTATTCTCAGATCCAATCCGCAATTGCGTCAATGCAAAAGGGCCATTTTCTTACCCCTGTCCTCGGTGCTACGTTGCGGAAGCATCTTCCCCAGGATAGAAGACAGGACGTTCCCGAGAACGCGCGAGAAACCACGAAACACATGCACGCGCTTTGTGGCGAATCGTTTCTTCCCTCTACTGGTCCGGCGCCTCTTGGCGCCTCTTTATGCCTATCTCAGGCCGCCGCGCTTTTTGAGCTAGAAGTTATATTGGCACCTTACGTCCGTATGCGCAGCCACGCAGGCGCGGCAGCGCAGTCGCATCAACGGTTCTCGGCGCCTGAAAGAAAGCTCCGGAAACGTCCCTCTGGTATCTCTTCGTCCGGGAGAATATCCGCGTTCGCAATTCCGATGGCTGGCCGATTAAGCTACCCTCTCGGATGCGGATTATACATAGCAGCCCACGCTAATACGCCCGGCAGCATCAATGTAGGTTTAACTTCAGTCAGCAAACGGGAGAACCTCTTCTCATTCGCAATCAAGCCATGTATATCAGTGGGCGGGAGAACGTACATTCGCAATCAAAGCATGCGTACTTTGAGGACGACGAAGCAGGAGCAGATCACCGAGCGCGTCCACCCGGGGGGTTCCTGCTAGGCGGGAACCAGAGGTCGTACATGCCGCGCCTGCCTATGTGCGATATGTATAGGCCTAAGGTGTGTTCGAAGGCGCTCTCTGCCTTCTGCCTTCTGCCTTTTATCCGAAGGCGCGTCGGCGCGTTTGGAAGGAAGTTTAATTTACGGGCTTCATTGGCTCGGCGCTCCGTCTCTATATGCGTACACCTACATTTCACCGGACAGCGTCAAGCGAAGCTCGAAAGACTGCTCGACGGCCTTTGGGGTCAGTTACCGAGAACGCCGGCGCACCGATTTGAACACTAGCTGTTCCTCCGCGTGTGTAGCCACACAAGCCAGGGGCGCCGCAGCGTCGGAAAGCAAGCTTTGGGCACTTTTAACTCACAAGCTGCTTCGTCCGTCAGGGGAAGACACGCTCGCGGAAGTGCGTGCAGTACAATGCGACCCGCTGGCTGGCCGATTATGCCGCCGGAATAGCTGCTGCTTGTGCCAACGCGCCCGGCTCCGCGTGGATACTAGGTTTAAACTCTTCAGTTAGGGCTGGCGAACCCACGCCCGCAGTCAAAGCGACGTATGTCGAAGATAGTGGAGGAGGTTGTCCTCCGAGTCCGGGGTCCTGTCGGGCGCTGCCTGTCTGGAGCTGACTGAGACGCGCGTTGCGCGTCTTATTCGTGTGCGATAGTATGTATAGGTTGTATATTGTGTTCGAAGGCGCCTCTTTCCTTATCCCTCTGCCTTCTTCCATCTGTTTTTTTATCCGAAGGCGCGTCGACGCGTTTAGAAGAAAGTTTGCATACGGACTGCATTGGCTCGGCACTCCGCGCTTGCCGCCAGCATGCAATTACACTCCAGTCAAGCGAAGCCGAACGGCGCTGCTCGACGGCCTTTGGGACTAAGCACCGAGAACGCCACCACGGGCGCTTCTCAGAGTTTCCAGCCGCTTGGTAACTTAATAATTTGCACTTTGAAAGTTTGTGCAGAGGGGATAAACGGCGGACTAGTCTGCTCTGTACCTGCGCGCGGGACGCCCAGCAGACTCGATAGGTTTTTTTCCGGGATTCGCCGTGATAAGAGGCAGGTCGTAGATTTGGGGAGATGCTCAGAAAGTAAATTAAACATCGTCATTTCTCTTTCTGTGAACGAAAGTCTGGGCAAGAAGCCGACGAACTCTGTGCGATAAGGAAGAGGATTTGATGGAACAAATTGGCTCAGAACCTAAGCACTACATGGCGGAGTCGGGGGAAGTGTACTGCAATGTTGAGGCACGCAGAGCTGCAGAGGGAAAGAAAAATTACGAGAATGGTAGTATAACTTTGTACAGCACATGTACGTATGTAATCCTTATGTAATACGTTCCGGATTACACCTGGACCCACAGAGCGAGCCGAGCCGATTACAGTCGCACCGAAGAAGCGTATTGCTTGTCGCTCGCAAGACTGCATGCTCTGGCCAAGCTTTATAGCATACCAGATCACTTTATCGGCGCTGCGACGCCGCGAAAGGCCAGTCTTTTTGGCCCCTTTTCTCGGTGGCGCGATGCGGACGTTAGAAGACAGGGCATCCCCGAGAACGCACGAGAAAGAAAGTGCGGAGCGCATACACGCCTCCTCTGCTGAACTGATTCTTCGCGCCACCGCGATCCGACACCCCGCGGCCCCCATTTCCATGCCTACTACCGCAGGCCGCCGCGCCCTTTAGAACCTGGAGTCGCCTTATTTCATCCGTGCGTTGCAGCCACATGCGCGGCGCTGGAAACGCGCTTGGCGTTGCTTCGTCCGGGACAAGACGTATTCTCGAGACTGCTATTGCATGCGTTGCAGCGCGGCCCGCGATGGTTGTTAGGGTTGTGCTTCCTTCTCCGATGCGGATTGTACTTAGTCCCCCCATGTTAATGCACCCGGCAGCGTCAGTGTAGGTTTTATACTTCAGTCAGTGGGCGCGGGAGAACCTACATACATGTACGCAATCAAAGTACGCACTTATCTCGGAGACGACGGCCAGGAGCATATCACCGAGCGCGTGCCTCCGGGGTCTTTTTTGGCAGGGCACAGCGGCCTGCTTGACGCTGCCCTCCTCGCTCACTCGTCCCCCGCCTGTTTATGTGCGATAGTATACTATATATATACTGCATGCTGTGTTCAAAAGCGTCTCCGGCCTCCTACATTCTGCCTTCTATCCGAAGACGCGCTCACGCGTCTGAAGGAAAGTTTGTTTTTTGCGGGCCTTTCATTGGCATGGTACTCCGCGCTGGCGGATAACATACGCACCCGCTCCACAGGACGGCGTCAAACGCAGTTCAACGGCCTCTGGGACCCAAGTGCCGAGAACGCCATGCGCTTTCTTCGCGCGCTGAAATGTATAGCACCTGCAGTTCCTAGCTCATTGAGAAGTTAATCTGTGCTCTGAAGCTTGTCCACAGCTTGAATTTGCGAAAAAAAAAAGGCTTCTTCGGCGTCGACTGTGATCGGCTCGGCTCGCTCTGTGGGTCCAGGTGCAGCCCGAGGCTTATTACATATGGACTACATGTGCACACAACGTTGTATTCTGGCTTCTTCGTTCTCCTCTGCAGCGCTTAGGTTCTCAGTTTCGGCTTGTTTAGCTCGATCCTTCCCAATGCTGCGCAGAGCTCTCCGGCTTCGAGCCCGGGCCCTTCGCCCAGAAAGACGCAAGACGCTTCCGCCGCGCACCTCCCAGTCGCCGCCGTGCCCCTTATCGCGGCGCACGCGCGGGCACAGAGCAGCACAGTCCGCCCGCTTCGAAGCGCAGGTTAAGTTACCTGCGTAGTTACCAAGGGGCTGGAAGCTCAGGCTCTGAGAAGCGGCCGTGGTGGCGTTCTCGGTGCGCGCGGCGGCGGGCAGCGCCGACTTCGCGTAAACGCTCTCCGGTGGAGTTTAATAAGTGCATACATATGCAGTACATAGGTCAGTAGCCAACCCGTTTGAAAAGCATCCCTTCGGACGCGCCCGACGGGCCTTCGGATAAGTGAGAGAGTTAGAAGGCAGAAAGCGGGAGAGAAGAGAGAAGGCGCCTGAGGGCACAACTCATAAACATGCTACCTATACACAATGCCGACATAGACAGGCGCGGCATGCGCGACAGCGCCGCGCAAGGCCCCGGGGAGTGCGTCCGGCGATCGTGCCCTGCCCCGTCGCCTCTAAGACATATGTACATCCATCGGTTGCGTGCATATACAGTGGCCCGCAGGAGCCTTGCAAAGGTGCACGATCGTCGGATTTGGATGCTCGCGGTCCGAGATCTTTATTGCTTCGCTCAGAACAGCATATGCAGAGGTCTGTTATACACTAGATACATGTACGCATGTGTACAATAACACAGAGTTGAACAGGATATCAAGGGAATAGCGCTTACAACTAAACGTTCTTCTTAACCGAGTCTAAGGATATTCTGCTTCCCTCTCCACATTTCTTGGATTTTCTCCGTTTGTGGGAAGGTACGAGATCGCCCCGGACACCGGAGCCTGCTAACGCTAGCGTAAGGAGCATCCCTTCAGAGTGTACACGGAGGTTCAGCCGAAGCAAGCCTTTGCAAGATTCGTGCCGGCCGCTGTATGTATGTATGCACGTAGATTCTTCTGACTCTTCTGCGCCGCCGAAACATACATGTTGTATGCCTGCGTCTGCGTCGCCGGGCGCAGTAGCACGTACGCGCGGCTGCCGTCTCTGTTTCTGTCCGGGGGCGGCTGCCGGGATAGCGCCGAGTGCAAAGCATGCGGCGGCGCGCGGTGGGCATGGCGACGCAGCCGCGGGTCGGACGAGGGAAGAAACGGTTCAGCAGAGCTGCGTGCGTGCGTGCGCGCGTGCGCTCCGAGCTTGTTTGTACGTACGTACGTTCGCGGAAACGACCCCCACCCGTCTCGGCCTTTTTTTTTTTGAGTTCACGGCCGGTTCCGCTGGCGTCTGGCTACCTATGTATCTATCGAATGGAGGCTGCGCCGAGCGCCGTCGCTGTCGTCTATCATATGCGTTCGAGTTTCTGTGCAGATATCGCGCATCCAAACGCACCCGGGCCGGGGGCTCCAACCCAGCCCAACCCAACCCAGCGCGGGCCGCCCGTCCCCGCCTCTGATCGACAAGGCCTCCCCGAATCCGGGGAGCACACGCAGACTAGTAATAGTAGAGAGGAGATCAAAGCACCGGTAAGTATAGTCAGTCTCAGTCCTAACAGCAACAAGAACGTGAAAATTCTTGAGCCCCCCCGGCACACTACTTCTAGCTCGTTCCCCCGCGATTCGAACCGTCTTCGCAGTGCACCCCCCGCGTTACCCCACGGGGCGCCCGGCTCCGACCCGGGCCCCTGGCACCCGTTGATACATGTATGTAATTAGCGCCGGATCGGCGGGCGGGGCCTGGAATGGCATGGGGCGCGGGCGGGCGGGCCCCGCGCGTAAATGTTGAGGCGCGCGAACGCACGCCTTTCTGGGTGTACATGTACCGGTGTACATATTTTGTAAGCTACGGCGGACCGGCCAAGAAAGGAAGGCACGACGAACGACTTTAATTTCCCTTTTCGGTTACGTGCTACGCAACTCGTTAAATCCACATGTACATGTACATGTATAAGCCGAGACACGGGCGGGGATAAATCTGTAATTTAAGCGCTGTCTCGCCCGCCCCGCCTAAATCGGCGGCTGAGCAGCGTCGCTCGCTCGCGCCGGGCCGGACGTGTATGTATGACTCACCCGCGCTGCATATGGGCGGCGAAACACTAAACGGAGCCTATCAGAGTACATGTATCAGAACGGGGAGCTGGCCCAGGCACGGCCCCACAGCAGCGATCTGGGGGACGGTTTCACGGGCGGACAGACGGCGTGGGCTGCCTAGGCTGCGTCTGTCAGCGCGCGTTTGTCATTATTGTATGTCTCTTCGAGTTTTACGTGTCCATGCATGTACATCGCATTGCGTTTTCGCAGCAGTCTCTCGGTTTCTCTGGGCCGGCGTTCTGATCTTTTTGCGTTTTTACGAGTAGAAATCGAGAAACGGGCTTTTTCTGCCGCGGAGCTTGGAGAAATACATGTTCGTGCGCAGCCGCGGAGGTCTGTCCTTTCATTTCATTTCTTCGTTTTGAGCAGGACAGGGGCAAGCAAGCAGGCCCGTCCTGTCGACGGCCGCGCGCCGATCCTATTCAAATACGTATACAGTATGTACAGCGGCGCCGACGTCGTGTACACGTACTGCATTGCATTTGCATTGCATTGCATGCTTAATAACCTACCGACCGACCGCGCCAGACCGCGCGCGAGCCAGACTCTCGATGGGCGTTAACGGCATACGCACTTGGGGCCTGTACCTGTGCGCTTTCTTGGATCGGGCGCGCGCTGCGCTGCGGTGTGGGGCCGCCGGCGTTTTCGTGTGCGTGTGTAAGATTGGGCGTGGGCTTGGGCGTGGGCTTGGGATTGGGCTTGGGATTGGTGGTTGGTAGTGATTGTCAGATCGCGCGCGCGCGCGCGCGTGCTTTGTGGGGGTGGGGCGGCTGCTTTGTCTGGAATAAGAAAATAAGAGACAGAGAGAGAGACGGATCGGGCGGGTTTCGGTTTCAGATTCAAGAGGTGTGTGGGGGTGCGGAGATATGGAGATATGGAGATGAAACGGTACATACACTGTACTTGTATGTACAGCTTGTATGTACATGTTATATATGTGTGTGTGTGTGTGTGATCTCGTCACGTCCCGGGTTGGCGAACGATAGCGACGGTGGCGCACGCGCCGGCTATCTACTGCTACTAGGGGGGCTCCTTAGATATAGATATAGATATAGATATGGATATGGATGCGCCCGATTTTGGTGTTTAATGTCGGCTGGGCTTCTAGCGCGGGATGTGTGTGTGTGTGTAGCGCGCGCACCGGGTTTGGGAGGTTGGAGTAAAAACACGAGAGCGGGGGGAAAGGCGAAGACGGGAAGAAGGTAGTAAACACCGCCTGGTGTGTCTGTCTGTCTGTCTGTCTGCGGCGGTAGGGGATAGTGTGTGGTGCGGGGAGGGAGGGGCGCGGATATAGTGGGTGGCGGGAAATGTACACGGTGTGCCGCAGGGGCGGTGGGTTCGGGGAGACGGTGCGGGCGGGGGTTTTTGCGCTGCGGCGCGCAGGGCAGAGCAGAGCAGAGGAGAAGGGGCGCGCGAGGGAGAGAGAAAGGGGGGAGGGAGAGCGAGAGAGATATGCGACGCGATCGCGCTGATCGCGATCAGCGCGATCCGGGGAGCGGGAGCGGGGGCTGTAGTAAGTAGTTCTAGTACTAGTAGTTACTAGCAGAAACGCGCGACTGGATTTCGCGGGTTTATAGCCGGACCTACGGACACCACGGTGGCATTTATGGGAGAAGCCGCCGAAGCGGGAAGCGGGGGAGATGGAGTTGGGGGCTTATGTAAGAATCTGGGGAAGGGGGAAGTGGGAAGGGGAAGGAAGGGGAAGGAAGGAGAAGGGAGTGGGGGAGGGGAGGAGCCGAATGTGGGTGCGCGCGCTTCGGACGGCCGGTGATTGGTTGTTCGGCTGGGGCTCGGCGCTGTTCCTGGATTTGATTGCGTGTGGGGGTGTTTGGAGGGCGAGATCTCTCTTGCCGCTGCTGCTGCTGCTGCTGCTGTGCTTCTTCGGGAGGGTGCAGCGTGGCGGAGAAGAGGAAGACGAAGGGAAGGGGAAGGGAAGGGAAGGGGAAGGGGAAGGCTGGAGATGGGATAGGATGGGATGGGATGGGATGGGATAGGATGGGATGCAAAGGGACGGGACGGGATGGGATGGAGATGGAGATGAATGAAAGATGTGAGTACGTATGGAATAAATGTAATGTAATGTAATAGTTGTCTTGGCTGGGGTAGGCCGATGCCGGCTAGGTCCATTTTTCTTTTCGTGCTTTCTGCGGGGAGAACGAGAGAACGTTTTCCGCCTGCGTTCCGCCCTCGCACAGGTCGAGTGCGCCGAGCGAACAGTTCGTGCATACAGCCAACTATATGCGCATTTTACGCTGATCTGGCTGCCGTCGAGGGGGGCGGACGAACGGGGGCGGGTATAAAAGGGGAAAAGGAATTGGCGGTTACGCATTGCGGGGAGATAAACATTACAGTTTGCGCGCCCCCGGCCACCAGTTCATCGTCCCCGTTCCCGTCCTCCGCACCCCGTCCGCATACATACATGCATACATACAGCCTCGCCCGCCCAGGCCGCCACGCAGCCCGGCGTGCAAGCCGAGCGGCGCAGGGCTTCTCCATGCCGGCGACATACATATCTACTGTGTGTTACAGTATTTGTGAGCGTGCAGCCAAGAGATGTGACGGCGGCCCCCCTGCCACCGTGCTTACGCGAGGAATTCGATCTCGATCGTGGGGCGGGTACCTAAATATAGGGCGGGGTTATAACAATGGCAAGGGCTATAGCGGCTCGCTCTTACTCCTTCCCTCCCAAGCACCGTCTGACGGCCCGCCAACGTGCAAGCCATCGCAATCGACACATCTTCGTCTCTTTCGTCTTCATCCCGCTCCTCGTCGTTCGCCGTCGTCGCCGTCGTCGTCGTCTGCCACGGCGTGCGCACCCCGCACTTGCACCCGCACCCGCACCCGCACCCGCCAGCCATGGCCTTCTTCTCCCCGTCCTTCTCGAGCATATCTCAGCCGAAGATGCGCCAGGAGGGCTTCCACCTCCCGTCGCCCTCTCCGAGCAACGGTCAGTTCCCGTCCTCCTCCCTCTCCTTCCACCTATTGACAGCCCCCTCACCCCCGCACACAGGCAACCCGCCCTCGCCGTCCTCCGCCGGCCCCTTCGACCTCTTCCTCTCCCACAGCACCCACCACACCGCCCAGTCCGCACACGCCAGCGGCAGCAGCAGCAGCAGCGGCATGAACGGCACCTCCACCTCCAACGCCAACGGGAACGCCAACGGGAACGGGAACAGCAACGGCCACTTCCCCTCGCTCGCCCTGCCCGACGCCTTCTCGCGCACGAGCACCATGGACCTCACCGACGAGCTCGCCATGTCCCTCATGGGCGCGGGCGCAGGCGCGGGCTCCTCCTCCTCGCCCGCAACGTCCCACGAGCGCTCCACGCACACCCCGCCGTACGACGCGCTCCCGCACCACCACAGCCACCACAGCCAGCACCACGGCGGCGGCGGCGGCGGCGGCGGCGGCGCGGACGCCTCGAACGGCTTCCGCCCCACGCACAACATCTTCGACATCTCCGCGCCGTCCTCGAGCCACTTCGCCGGGCACCACCACCTCGGCGGGGGCGGGGGCGGGGGCGGCGGGCAGCACACCGCCTTCTCCCTCCCGCACACCTCCCACCGCCCGGACCTCCCCCCGCTCTCCCAGCCCGCGTCCCTCGCGACCTCCCACCTCTTCGAGCACCACCACCACCACCATCAACAACAACAACATCAACACCAGCAGCACCACCAACACCAGCTCGGCCACCACAGCTTCCTCGGCGGGCCCGGCGCGCGCGAGCCCTTCCCCGCACACTTCAACTCGACCATCCCCCCGCTCAGCACGCACCACGACGCATCCTTTGGACCTTTCACACCCACCTCCGCGAGCAGCGGGCCCCCGCGCGAGTCGCCCTCGCCGACGACGACGGACCTCGACATGGGCGGCGGCGGCGGCGGCGGGCGCGCAGGCAGCCGCCCCGCGCCCGGCCGCAGCCCGCGCTCCGCCTCCCGCTCGCGTTCGCGCGCGCGCCCCGGCGCCGCCCAGCAACAGCAGCAGCAGCAGCAGCAGCAGGCATCGGCGGGCGGCGGGCCAACGCGCACGACGAAGAGCACGAGCCGCCGGCGCGACAGCTTCACGCTGCCGCCGCACCTCGCGCACGCGCACGCCGCGCACCTGCACGGCCTGCCGTCGCCGCCCCCGGGCGGGAGCAGCGGCGTCGGCGGCGGGGGCGGCGGCGGGGGGCGCCCGCAGGCGATCATGATCCCGCCGCATGGCGGCCCCGGCGGCGCGCTGAGCCCGCTTGGAAGTATGGGCGGGCTCGGCAGCGCGCTGAGCCCGCTGGGCGTCGGCGTTGGCCAGGCGAGCGGCTGGTTCTTGCCTGGCGCGAACCCCGGGAGCGCGCCCTCTGGGGGAGGCGCGGAGTTCTCGCTCCCGACGCCGGATAGTGTCGGCCATGGCGCGGCGTTCGGACAGTTTGGCCCGGCGAGGTTGGATCCTTTGTCTTTGCTTTTTGAGAAAAAGGACTGATTTTTTTCTTTTCTTTTTGGTTAGCGTTGGCAGCATGGGCATATCGCCGAAAGACACGACGCTCGGCGCGAAGGATGACAGTCCGCCGCTGGACGCGGCCTCGAAACAGTAAGCCCCATCGCCTTTTTCGCCCCCTCCCGTCCTCTCCGGCATGCGAGAATTTGAAATGTCTTATCAACGTCGTTCTCTTTCTGTCCGAACAGGGCTGCGCTCGTGAACGAGAAGCGGCGCCGGCGCCGGGAGTCGCACAACGCCGTGGAGCGCCGGCGCCGCGACAACATCAACGAGAAGATCAGCGAGCTCGCGACGCTCATCCCCGAGGTGATGCTTGACCCCAGCGCGCCGTCCCCGTCGGCCGGTCAGTCATCTATCTTCCCCACCCCGTTCCGGGAAAAACAAAAGTGAATTGATTGGCTAATCAATTGATTGGACTTCTGCACAGCAGGCGCGGCCGAGGACGCGGGGAAGAAGGACAGCGCTGCCGCGAAGGACGCGGCGGCGAACAACAGCGACGACGTCGGCACGCCCGGCGCGGAGAGCGCGAAGGATGCTGCCGCGGCGGCGGCGGCGGCGGCGGGCGCGGTCAAGGCGAACAAGGGCATGATCCTCCGCAAGAGCGTCGAGTACATCCGCTACCTCCAGCAGCTCGTCGGCGCGCAGGCCGCGCGCAACCGCGCGCTCGAGGCGCAGCTTGCGCGCGCGGGGTTCGGCGACGCCGCCGGCGCCGGCACGCGCGGGTCGAACGGCGCCGGCCTGAATGGCGTGAATGGCAGTGGCGGCGTGAATGGCGCCGCCGCCGATGCGGACGCGGACGCGGACATGGCGGCAATGGCGGCCATGGGCCACGGCGCGTTCGGCGAGGACGTGCTGGGCATGCACGCGTTCGACATGGGCATGGGCCTCGGCTTCGGGCTCGAGCCGATGGCGGAGGGCAGCGAGATGGACATGGAGATGGACATGGACATGGACGGCGCCGACGCGATCCACGGGCATCACAGCCACAACCACCATAACAGCAGCAACGGCGGCAACGGTGCGCTGACGAACGGGCACGCGAAGCACGCCCGCGCCCGCGCGCGCAGCCCCGGTGTGGGTGGAGGCGCGGGGACGAGCCCGAGCGCGGCGAGCGAGGACGCGGAGGACGGCGCGGGCGCGTCGCCGCCGGGCGGCGCGGGCAGCGCGGAGAGCGACGAGCCGGGGCCGGAGCCGGAGCCCGCGCGCGAGGAGCGCGGGCGGCGCGACCGCGATGGCCGCGTGCGCCGCGCGGCGCGGCGCGAGGGCTCGGCGCTTGTTGCGGTGAAGGAGGAGAGCGCGCTCATGGAGGTGTGAGTGAGCGCGGGTGGGGCGGAGTGGGGTGGAGAGAGGAGAGGAGAGGAGAAGAGAGGAGGTGTAAAAGGGCGGGGGACGCTCCCGTGCTGATCCAGGGGCGCCCCGCCGCCGTCACGCCACGCCACGCCACGCCGACTTGACCGCTGCAAGACTGCGCCCGCCGGACTCCCGCGCCTGGGACTGCTTTATTAATATGGGTGCGCGGTCGCGAGTAGGGGAAGGGAAGGCCCGAAGGCGTGTTTATTTATTTATGATGCTCGCGACGTGCGCCCAGCCCGACCCGACCCCCAGTGCAGTCGTCCGCGCTTCGCCTCCCGCTGTCCGCTGCCCGCGCTTGCCCGCGCCCGCCGCAGCGTGCGCTGCTCCTCTTTCTCCCCTCCCTCCCCGTTATGTGTGGCTCCGCGACTCCACGACGACCTCCCCCCCTTCGATTCTTGTTTCTTTTTTTTTTTTTTCCTCTCGTTGGTTTCGGTTTTGGTTTGTTCGTTCGCCCTTCCTTCCTTCCTTTCCTGCTCCCCTACTCCTCGTCTCGCCTCGCCCCGCCCCTCACGGTCTACGCCCCTTTTACCTCTCCGCACCGCCCCCCTCTTTCGCCCCGTCCGTACTTCACTCTTTCCATGTGTATTATGAGATCCGATTACCAGTTCTTGCTCCTGCTCCTGCTCCTCCTCTTCTTTACGATCTAATATTCGTTTTCGTTTTCGTTTTCGTTTTTCTGTGGCTTGGTCGTCTCGTCTCCCTCCCCATGATCGCTTTTTCTTTTTTGTTTTGCTCGAAAATGAACGACACACATGTATTTTGTTCGCTTTTTTTTCTTTGTTTCATTTTTTTCTCAGACTCTCTCTCTCAGCTTGAAGTCAGACGCAAAAAGGCCCGCCCGTGTACGTTAGTTCTGTTTCTGTTGTCTGTTTTTATCTTTTATAAAAGAAAAATCATTTCTTCCTTTCGTCCTTTATTGTGGGAGCTGAAGGCATGAAATACATGTTTGAAGAGAATATATGTGTGTATGTGTGAGATCAGTGGCTAGGGAGTAACTGCAGACGCTGCTCGAAGCCTGCACCCGCCGTGCGGAATCAAGACATGAGATTCATTCTCGGGGAGAACATGCGTGGGTAGTAAGGAGAAATAAGCGGCTAGTACATGCAGAGACGCAGCCCACAAACGCTGCTCGCTCGCATCTCCCGCCCGGCGGGCCATGTACGTACGTATGGCGAGCCGGCGGGCGCGGCGCCAGAGGACCCAGACCCAGATACGATCGCGGAAATTAGGCCGCCGGAAGCACACGCCCGTAGATCGCAATTGCAATCTGCAATTGCGCGCGGCAGTACGTCTGCGCGGCGCGTACGTGCCGTTGCTAAAGCGAGAAAGAGCGAGCGAGCGAGGGCGTGCGACCGGGAGCTGTGTGCCGCCGACGAGGAAGCGCAGCAGCGGCCCGCAGCTGCGGCGGAGGGCCTCCGCCGCGCTTATTTCGCGCGGGGCACGGCTATCTATCGCGCGGAGCTTGGCGGTCTCGTGCTGCGCGCGACACTTTGCAGGTGCGCGCATAACGGCGGCGGCACGCGCCGGATCGGGTTGTTTGCCTTTTGATTCGCCCGGGTGCGGGCGCTCCAGGTCCTCCGCCAGGCGCAGGCGACCCGGGCTCGCGGCGCAGGACTGGGTTCGGCGGCGCGAGGCCGCAAGGTTTTTTCGGCCCCCTTCGGACGAGCGGCCGGCGACGCCCTGTCTGGGGCGGAAGGAAGGCGAGAAGGGTGCGGAAGGGGAGAAGGGCACACAGGTGCGCGTGTGTATGTAAAACCGGGATCGTTTTTTTCGTGGTGCGCGAACGTAAGAGGTGCGAAGCAGGTTTTGGGAATTATTACGCGCGCGCGCGCAGTCGAGCGGTTTTTGCGCTATATTTGCTTTTCGCGTCTCTTGTTTTCGGCGCTCCGAAATTTGAAATATGCGGTGTGCCGGAGACGGCAGGTGGGAGATGGGTGTCTGTCTTACGTCCGAACAGATTGGGATGACGACGTGTGCGCTTGGGGGTGCCTTCCGATAGTGTTATCGACGCTTGGGCGGTTTTCGCACTCCAACCTGCGCCGTGGTTCGTGCAATTTCACGCAGTCTCTGTGAAGCCAGAAGAGAGCAGCATCGCAGTCCGATATGGTATAGGCGCCAACGGGTCCTGAAACCTTGTAACCGGTGCGAACAGCAGAATCCTTTTTAGTCTTTGGATGCATGTGCCGTGATTCGCTGTTCGAGCATAATACGGGAGAACAGCTCGGCGACGGAAGAGCGCGTTCACGGAGTCGCGGAGTCGGAAAAGGAATGCGATCCAATCGTGACAGGCGAAACCCGCGTTCGAGTGTTCGATTCGCCTTATCTGAGAAGAAAGGATACAGCCAAACGCTGGCAGCGTTGTGGGGCCCCGCAGCGCGGCTACGATAGTGTGGGCAGCGAAGCGTGCATGAGCCGGCTCCTTCGAGTTCGACTCTGAGATGCCTGCCTGCTTCGTCTCGCCGAGGAGCCACTGCGCAGACCGATTTGGACAAAAACGACGCAGGCAAAGCATGGGGAACGCGGCGAAGTCTAGCTCTTAGATGTGGGGTGGCCAGACCGAACGAGCGGAGACGCGGAGGCACACACGGATCTAAGGAAGCGAAGGACGTGGAGCATACACGAGAGCGCGGGGAAAGGCCCGGTGCGCGAGGGCCCCTTCCGTCCATGTACGTCGTCCGAATGCGACTGAACCGTCAATCGTAAATTCTAAACAACAACAAATAGACACAGGACGAGCACCGAAGAAATCCGAAGAAGTCGTTGCGTCTCGCGGGGTATTGGCATGCGAAGATGGCGAAAGCCGAGAGGAGTGATAAGTGTGCCAGTAGGGTCAGCCAGTACTTTAATAGGTATCCGGCGCGCTGGAAGGAGACGCAAGTGCAATTCCGGTCCCGAATCAAGTGTGCCGTCAGTTTTGAAAAGGACAGGGAGCGGACATGATGCACTTGGTATACAATGAGAATAGGAAAATTTGCGTGTAAACTCTGGGGGCCAAGGAACAGCGCGGCCGGACCTGTTTACGCTTCGACTCTATCGGTCGAAATTAGACTTGCTGAATAGTATCCGTTAGGTTCTAGCACTCAATCATCGGGGAATGTGAGCGAAGTCTGTTTCGTTGAGTCGCTGAAATATTTCTGAAGCGTGAATAAACACGCTTTCCGGTTCTAAGTAGGTCACATACGTGCTCGCCAAGGAAGATTAATCGATGCTTTAAACAAGCTTTATCGCCAAGAGTACTCGCCAACCCTGTCTAACATCTGTTTCTAGAATCAGAGCAGACTCGATTGTGCATAAGAAGCCGAGCTTAGTCATAAATAAAGCTTGCACGCTGTGTATTGTGTATTGAGTTACGATCAGTCCGACGAAGACTCAAAGGTCGGGTATTTTGCGGGCTTCCGGCGGTTTGCTAAATCGCTGGGAACGTCTGTGGAGGATCCGGTCGTCGAGTCGGACGCCTCAGCATCCCGTTCCGTCATGAACGCCGTGCGTCACATCGTCAAGCCCCGGCCGGTACGTATGTGTTGAACGGATATACCAAATAGTGGGTACAACTGGCAACCATATCCCGGTGAATTGAGCGCCCTGAAAGTCGGAGACGTTTACAATTCTCCCGCCTTATGCTTTCATTCCTCTCTTCTATTCCTGGGCGTTTGAGGTATCGGTTCTTACGGCCCGAAATATGCGGAGCTTGGTAGTTAAGAGTAGAAGGGAGGGCAAATCCTGTTCGAGGATGAAATTAGCGCGGAGGTAAGGCAAGCGCACAAGGATCAACTCAATATTATCTCCACGTTTGGGGACATTGCCACTTTGGATTGTAATAAGCGACCATCCTTCGGATCTACAAGATATGACCTGCAATAACGTGATCGAGAAGCCACCTATGTAGCGCAGAGAGAAGCCATATTGCACTTTGTTCGTCCCTTGTTCAGGCTCACTCATGGACCGCGGTTTGATGCGGGTAAATTCTACTTTAAGATGAACATTAAAATCAGTTATATGAAGAAACGGATGAAATAGTCGACCGCTGTTTGGGGACGAACAGTCGTTCTCCTCGGTTTAAGCTGGCCGAACAGTTGTAGCAAGCTTCTCCGATGATTACCCCGCTGAAGACTGCTAGAGACCGAAGGGATTTTACGTTTTTGGATGGCGAGCATCTCGAGAATCAGCCTACTGCGGCGGAGATCATGTCAAAAAGCGATCTCAGCGGGCACTCCGAAGCACATGCAGAAAGGTTGAGCTCCAAACCGATCCTCCGATGAGCCGTGTTTGCCAGGCTGCATTGCATGATACGTAGCGACCGCATTGCAGACTGCAGGCGGAGCGAGACCGGGGAGCGACTGCACTGCTAGAAGCTAAATTTCGGATTCGGCGCCAATTCGAGACCCAGTGCATCGCTGCGTAGAATTGCGAAGAGCAGAACCGCACATTCTATGTGAGCCTCGGTAGCAACAAAGAGCATTCCAATGTATCCGAATAGCCTAACGTATCCCGTGATCCTCAGGTTGTGCCTTTAACTTTAAGAAGCAGAAAGGTTAGCGCTAGATTGCGAGCAGGCTACGGCACATCGATCTTCCCAGACAACTCGGTTACTCTCTGTGTGTCCAGGGAGAGCATGCTGGCCATGGGAAAGATTCAAGAAAGGAGATCTTCAGCTTCAAGACTGTTGCCGAGTAGCACCAGGTATACCGTCGACATGAATTGGCGCACCTCGTGCTTATGGAAGAATACATCTTCGTTTCGGAAACCGGTTGAACGAAGTCCCAAATACCATCCGTCCGTCCCTCAACTTTACCTCATTTGATTCAGTAATTCTGAAGATTGAGAATGGCGGAGCAGATGCGAATAAGGGATGTCGCAGTGGTCTGAATGAGGACGAGGGACGTATCAGCACGATCATATATACAATCTTTGCACTAGCCTTCACATGACATGGGCTCCTCCATATACGCTTGCGCATGATCAGGTCGATTTCTTCTATATGCAGATTTGCTCTAGGATTTTTCCGACTAGAATGAAAGTCAGTAAGGTAAGTTGCACATGGCGACTTCGCATCCATTACACAACCCTTCAATTGTTACTCACTGCGTGAAGTCGGTTGAGACACACTGATAAGTGCCTCAGTTGTTTTGTCTATCATCCACATTGAGTGGCGTTTTGGAGGTCGAACGGTAGACTTCAAATCAAATAATAAGCAGAGCAAAAGGAGAAGAAAAAAAGGTCGAGCGCAGACGTGGGTAGTACGACTCCAAAGTAAGGTGGACAAAATAAAATGAGATTCAGGTCTAACGCACTGTTCCTGTACTGCCCAATATCCTCTCAGCTGAATCTACGGCTTTTCGGGTTTCATCTCATGAGTCCTCTAGCGGGGCAAGGGGCATACGCGACGCGTCCACCGCAAAATTATGCAAGGTGTTGGAGTTGACTGGATCGCTGCAGAATCCATTGGAACAACGAGAGGCATCGAGTATGGAGTTGAGGTTCATGCTCAATAAATCACAAACTACTAAAAAATATTTGCAGCTTGGAGCGGTTCGTTCAGAGCTTGAACAGAGAACTTCGTCGCGTCGACGCGTGGGCTGGGAATGTCGGGGAATCACGTGGCTGCACTACCAGATGCGTCATAGCAACAGCTGTGCATTCGGAGGAGACGGCTCGCCTCCTTTGCTTGTTTGCATACATGCTGAAATCACTCTCTCCAAACGTAGTTTGCTTGTGTCAGAGTTCGGCATTATCTGGGATTGCACAATACTCCTTTGCAATGTCTACATATCATTCAACCAGGTATTACTAACGCATGGATGCACATCATCAGATTGCAAACATTGCGTTTATTGATTTGTGCTTTCTACATTTCTATTTTGCTAAGTGTGAAGTATTATCCGTTTGTTCCTCTGGCGCACTGATTCGCTTGCTGTCGAACGCTTGTCAATCGTAATAGACCATCACCATTATCATTCAGCAGAAATTTCGAGCTTAAGAATTTACGTGCAAAATTTTACGTACATCTTCAGAGACTTTCCCATGTACTCGTTGATTTGCAGTGGTAAGCCTAACAGTATATTTTCGATAGGTGATACTTAGCAATGTAGCAATGCAGAGATGCGGCCCGCTGTAATGCCTTTTAAGATTGCTGGTTGAAGCGTTGACGGTTACTTTGTGCTCGCGTAACACAGGCATTTTAGAAAGCACGTGAGGTTGCATTCACTCTATAAACTTGTCACTCTGACTCTGGGCTTCAACTTTGATCAACTTAAACGCACATCGCCTTCTGATTTGTCAAAATAATGAGCCACAACACAGCGCCTAGCGCTGTGAAAGGGACAAGGCCCGCAGAAAGTCTCAGTGATATCAAAAAAATTTATGATGATTCAGCCCTTGGCAGTATCGAATCCACTAGGGTGGCGCAGGTTGGAAAGGGGGATCGCTTTTTCGAAGATATAACTCTGGGCCCAGACGACAGCGCCTCGAATATTTCTGCTAAATATAGTCCGAGCGTCTCGAATACCCAGCCGTCAAAACACACATCGAACTCAATGCTCAGAAAAGCACTTGCCAATGTCAAGACAAAAACGCACACATCTGGGAAGGAGACGGTTCCCAACGCTGATAGCAATGTTCAAGGACCGTCAGCCAGACCACCAAAGAGCGACACCAGCGGTGTGAATAGTTCGGGCACTACTGACTACCGGACAGCCTTGACGAGTCTTGGTAGAGCACCCACCGCACTGTCGACTATCCCGGAAATTCCGAGCAAGGCTTCGAGCCACATGCAACCTGATACCAGCAGCGTGGCGCCTAAGCCTTCGCATGCTAGAAGTAAGCTTAGTCGCCAGGTTGACTCGAGTGCTGGATCTGAACCGAGTGCCACAACTGATGGTCTCCCAACATCCATGACTGGCGCGCGTACTGGAACTGAACTTAGACACCGAGAGCCCAAGGCTGGCTCGCGCACTAGATCTGGGAAACGTGCCGTACCTAGTAGTTACCAGGCGCCCAAGCCTTCGCATGCTAGAACTAAGCCTAGTAGCCAGGTGCCCAAGGCTGGCTCGAGTGCTGACTCTGAGCCGAGTATCGCAACTGATGGTCTCCTAGCATCCAAGACTGGCGCGCGTACTGGAACTGAACACCAGGTACCCAAGACTAGATCGCGCACTAGATCTGGGGAAAGTGCCATACCTAGTAGTCACCAGGCGCCCAAGCCTTCGCATGCTAGAACTAAGCCTAGTAGCCAGGTGCCCAAGGCTGGCTCGAGTGCTGACTCTGAGCCGAGTGTCGCACCTGATGGTCTCCTAGCACCCATGACTGGCGCGCGTACTGGAACTGAACACCAGGTACCCAAGGCTGGCTCGCGCACTAGATCTGGGAAAAGTGCCATGCAGAGTAGTCACCCGGCGCCCACGGCTGGCTCGAGTGCTGGAACTGAGCTGAGTGCCACACCTAATGGTATCCCGAGATCTAAGGCGAATGCTGGAACTGAGATTAATGACACACACAATAGCCGTCGAATGCCCAAGACCGGTTCGCGCACTCCGACTGAGCTTAGTGCCGTACCTAGTAACCGTTCGGCTGCCCCAGCAGCCCCGGATCGTACGACGTCCAACATTTCTCCCAGTCGCCCAGGATCAGCCGTTAGAAATGGCGGGCAACGAAAAGTACCACGAGGAAGAGATATTGCAGATGTCTTTGTTCAGCTATTACGACCTTCAAAGGACAGCGTCACGACGTACACGATTAGAACAACAAAAGATATAATAGATCTTCCTAATGGTAAAAGGGAGGTGGTTACAAGAAAAGTAAGAAGGGAGAAGCAATACAAGGGCGGTCAGACTAGGTAGAAGTAGTGATAGTTGCGGTCTGTCAACAGTAGGGAAACAAACCATACATGCATGCCATCGCAGATCGCGGTGACCGCCATATACCCGAATTTATTATAGTCGAACTTTTGCTAATGCATACTCGTGCTGCACAAGCTCCCAAAATGCATAGACCAAGGGCTTCAATCGAATTGACAATCGAAAAATACCTACAAGACAATGCTTAAAATTCAGAGTGCGTAATGCATATCCGATTGGAGTAATCTTAATAGGGATAAGTATTCGAGGTGATCTTGTTTGCACAATATTTGATGCTTGACGAACTCAACATTTACATATATTTCTAAAGAGAGAGAGAGAGAGAGAGAGAGAGAGAGAGAAAGAGAGAAAAGCAAGAGTTGATATTAAGTATTAAGGTGACCACCTGCGAGTAATACTTGACGCTCTGATGAAAGAGGAGTCCCAAACGCAGGTAAGAGATTTTTTTTCCATTGTCTCTCATTCTACCGAGTTGCTGTCTCCTATATATCGTGTAAGACACCGCTGTATGTACATCGGTTCGCGGAAAACTCAAGGTTGAAAATATTCGCTAACTTTAATGAACGCCCTCCCCCCCGCGCCATTTTCCATTTAAAAGGCGAATTTTGATCCGGCAATGGCATACAGCGCTTCCGGAGGAAAATAATTGCGAAGACATGAAGCCTCCCAAACCTGATTTCGCCAATCAATACTCCAGGACCAAAGTGCAAGATCTCCTGAGTTATTTGGAAGAGCTCAAGAGCTCTGTGATTACCGACGTTTCTTCCTGTTCCAACTTCCGCCGGCCCCATAGTATTGCTAGTCGTTGTTTCATTCAAGTTACCTACGAGTCCGAGTGACCGTTGCTTCTAAGAGTTTCTAACTCCGATTTAACCCAGCAACAAACATGTTAACCACCTCCACCGTGACCTACGAAAGTTCAGACAGATAATTCTTGCTTTGTATTGAGAGCCATTGGCCAGTCTGCGGGAATGTGGGAACGGGAAGTTTGTGCGGAGATCATTTCCGATCTGTTGTGGACTTAGCAGGATACAAGCCTGCCTCTAAAGTATTTCTCGTCTTCGTCTGAGTGTGCGGTGGAACAGAGGCAGTTTACGTGGTAGTGTAGCAGTACTGATACAAAAAGAGTATACAAACAGTTTTTTTTTCTTCTTCCCTAGATCTGCGCTAAATGAAGTCCGAGCGACACAGCGGACATGACGATGTATGGCTTGTATTGAACCACTAGATAATGTCCATCAGTTACGTGCCTCGCTAAGGGTTTATTTGAGCTCACCTTGTATAAACACTCTGCGTGAAAACGATTTTTGCAAGTCCTGCAACTTTTCTTGGGGAGGGATAGCTCCACGACGCTGATAATGCTACATTGTCATCGACATATTAGTTAATGATACGGTAGAGGGTACAGTGAGTAGCAACATACGAATAACAGATCGCGCACTCGGTCTGATTCTCGAAATGGTGCGTCACATTCTTCTTGAACATGCTAAGCCCGTCCACGATCCGCCCGTTCTAAAATGAGCCTCAGTAGCACGAACAGTGGAGAATCCAAAGCCAGAGGGACCAACCTGAGACGTGACAATCTGCTGTACAGCAAGCAGCCATCCACGCCACCACTTCTCCTCCACACCCAGCTTTCGCACGCCGCGGACCTCGATGCCGCGTAGCGGGTAGTCTGGCGGCAACCGCACAGTGATCTCCATCTCCTGGTCGTCGACAGTGTACGATGCCGAGACCTCGCCCGTCCTGGCGGCAATCTTGATACTCCAGTTCTCGCCCGCGAGCTCTTCCACACCGGCAGGATCCTTGACGTGGCTAAGCTCTGCAGCAATTAGTACTGGAGAGTAATGTTTCATGGTCAGGCTCTCTACGGCCGTCGACAGCTGGCGGTCCTTGCAGTTACCCCACCATGTCGATATTAGAGAAGGGACGTTGAGCAGAGCGCGATAGAAGAGGTGAGCGGCAAGGAGCTTTGGACTGAAAGTTGATTCAGAATCGTAGACTATCAAACTAGTTAGAGCCGTTCAAATCACGCCAGAACCGAAGCACCCACGCTGCACGAAATACTCCTCCACAGACCACAGCTCTAGACGCTTATTTCGACCACCGTAGACCTCGACCAGGTCGAGAATGTTAGGAAGAAAATTGGAGCTGATAAGGTCCAAGTCTCGTAGCTGACTAGCATATCCCATTTTGACGCGAAGCGACTGGTGAAGGAAAGATAACTGTAAGTAGGTCGAACGAGAAACAATTAAAAAAGACCAAGCACGCACTGCATCATTGAACAAATCGAAAATAACCATCCACCCTAACAGGTAGCCAAGTATGTTCTATGTACAAGAATACGCATCAGATAAAACAATGCAGTAGTTCTAACCACAAGACGCACCGGCTCCGCTTGATCGCCCTGCAATATCAAGGCCGACTGCACGACCTGCAATAACTCTGCTGGTAGTTCGTATTTTGCTGTTTCAGTCGATGTATCGACACCAGCCTCCACGACGAGATACTCCGTCCGCTTCTTTGCCGCGGCATGCAGAAGTGCATAGGCCATCTTTGCGATCTCCGGAGAAGGATCGAGCAGGAGGTGTGCCATCTGAAATAACACAGACTAAGTCTGGGATGCAAGACAAAGAACATTAATAATACACCGCACGTTCGGTAGAGATTCGTGATCGACGAGGGACGGCGGCAGTTCTTGCATGATCGAAAAGGCCGTCTCCCAGCATATCGATCTCGGGACGGAAGCAGATGACTGCACTGCTAATTCACGCATTGAGAGCTTCGTCATCAACCGTCGTAATTTAGTCTCTGGGAAGGTCATACCTGATGCCTTCTGCACAAGGTTCCGTATAAGTGTGAGGATGGGCAACTCGCGTTCGCGCCAGTCTGTGCGCAGCGATTTATTTGTATTCGTCAGCTCCTGCACTACAACGACAAGCTTCAATGTCCGCGCGAGTGCCGGAAGTGTGGTTTCGTCTGCAAACGAGCCATTCTTCATGACAAAAGTTTACAGCAAATTGGGACGTTTGTCGTTAATTCCACCGAAAACAAAGGGGAAAATCAAAGCCAAGAGAACGCGTACCTCAAGGTTATTCTCAATGACGTCGAAAACCAGCTCCCAGTGAGCACCGGGCACATTCTGGAGGATCGGCGCCAGGTACCGGAAGAGGAGCGTCAGCTCGCTCTCTACGTCCTCGTCCACATCCTCGTCCGACGCGACCCACGCCTGGCACGCGCGCATGAAGTTCACCGCGCGCGTCGGCGGGAGGAACTCAACATCCGAGTCCGGGTCCGGCGCCGCACACGCCAGCCGGCGGAGCAGCCGCAGCCCGTCGCTGTTCGCCTTCGCGGCGGGCACACCGAGCGCCCCGGCGGCGGCCTCATTGCGGTAGCGCGCAAGGCCCGGCGGTTCAAGCGCGCTCTCAGCAATCGCGAGGACGATCGCGAGAGCGGTGTTGGGAGCTGCGAAGTTAGTGGGTCTCAGCAGACATAGTCGACACGCCGAACTAAACGGGAGCTTACATTGCTTTTCGAGGCGTCTGGCCAGCGCCACCCACTGCTCAGCGTCTGCAGGCGTAGCGCCATTCAAAATATGTTGCATCACCGTGTACAGCACCTTCGACTCCCGGACGGTGTCGGTTCGCATTGCGACGGAAAGCAGCGTCGCGATGAACCCGGACACGCCCGGAAGCTGCGACTGGCCGGTTCCCTTGAGAAAGGCCTGTGTAATTGCATTATGCCACCCGTCGTCGCCGACATCGGCAAGAAGAAACGACGTGAGCGTCTGCACCCTTGCGACGATGTCCTGCAGCGCCTCTTCAGCCACCCCGCGAGCAAAGTACACTGAGTCTGCGGCGGGGAGCATCAGCCGCTCGGTAGCCGCCTGCGCGAGCGTTAGGAAGTGTCGTAGGAGCCATGTGTTGGTGCGCGCGAGGCGGCGGTCGTCGGCTGCGACAGACAACAGCGCGTGCACTATGCGTGCATATGCGGACATGCCGGCCCGGTCGTACGGCTGCAGCTCAGCGCTCGATTCGGAGTCTTTCCACAGAGAAGGCGGGGGCACCAACGGGTCTACAATGGCAAGAATGGGGTCGAGCGGGTTCGAGGGGAGGGCTTCAAGAATATCGTCGAGCTCCTCCGCTGAAGGGAAGAAATCTCGCAGCACGTCGGATGAGCTCCCAAGATGGCCTTCAGATACGACTTGCAAAATAGCTTCAGGTCTGCAATCGTAAAAGAATTATAAGTCAGTCAGCTGAAGGCCTCGAAAGCAATACCACCCACGAAGGCCGGCTGTCGACGCCAGATACCAATTCACGGAGTGCAGCGCGCGCGGATGCAAATAGTTGATTCTGCTCCTCGAGCCCAGCCTCTGCGGACAGCGTAACCTGCCAGATCTGCTTGGCCTTTGTGCACAGTTCGTCCGCCCCGTCATCCGGCGGCTCGCAGTAAGGAAACAGGTACCCGAACACGAAGATATCCGGAAGGAACGCGCGAACGTCCACAGAGAGTGCGGTGTCTGTCCGCACACAGATCGTAGCAGAGATCAGCTCCAACGGCACTCGCAGCGGCAGGACAGACTCGGGCTCGGAAGACGAAATGCTGCGCATGAGCGCGCGCGACTTCTCGGAGAACGTAAATATGATGCTGTGGAGCAAGCCGGACGCGGCGCGGCGCGAGATGAAAGGATCTGCCAAAAGCACATCCGCGGGTCAGGCCGTGTCAGGGGAGACCACGATACCAACGGTATGCACTCACCCGGGGTTTCCAGCAGCCTCCGCACGGTCTTTAGGCGCGCCTCGTCCGGCACGCTGCTGTCGGCGAGGACGTCCTCTACAAGCAACTTGGCAAGGCCATCCATCTCGTCGGCGGCAGGCCTAAGATATGGCGGGAGCACGCCCGCCTCCGCGCCGCCGAGCAGCGCGGAGAGGGCGAGCACCTGTAGGCTCGGATCGGACGCGACGGCACGCAGCATCGCGCCCCAGATGCGAGAACAAGTGACGACATCGCCGCGCTGCGCGAGGTAGGCGAGCAACAGTGCAGGCGTGGATGAGAGGAGCGCGTGAAGATGCTCGTGTGCGAGTGCGTCGATGCGCTGTTTACATACGTAGATATAGAATGAGGAATGAGAAAACGAGAAAAACAAACGTATAAAAAAAAAAGGACAGATAAAGGGACGAGAACTCACTGCGGCGAGAACGGCGTTGCCGAATACGATCGTGCCGAAGGTCTGGAGCACGCCTGTGAGGCGCTCCGGTGCACGGAAAGCAGGAGCACCGTCGCTGTCGGGGACTTCGCTTTTTTCCCCGAGGTCCGCCATGCATTGCTCTGCCAGGTCCCCTGCGCTGGTGAGGACGAGCGTTGTCAGCGCGTGGCTCAGCGCCGTACCGGGGTGTATGCTTCCGGACAATGCGTCCAGCAGTGCCAGCTGGTGCAAGAACGCCAGGCCTGTACTGTTTCCGGCTGCGTCGCAGGCGGCCAGCACGGTAGACGCGATGGGAGCCCATGCCGCCGAGAATAAAGCTACGAAACGCATGGAGTGTGAACGTTGACATTTTGTTTTTTGGTCACAATTTGATATCATAGCAAGCATGGAAAACGCTTACCTTCATCCACGCCTTCCAAGCTAGCAAGCGTCCGCGCAAGTATGCTTCCCGCTGCCTTGCTCTCCACGCGCAAGCGGCCCAACGCGAGCTCCTCCCACACCCTAGCCACCTGCTCGCCGACGACCGCCGTCGTCTCCGGCGCCTCTGTTTCATCCAAAGCTGTTGTAGAAGCTCGGGCGCGCTTGGAGAGGAGGATGAGGCACTCGAGCAGTGCGCTGAGGAACGCGGCGGAACTCGTCGCGCGCTCGAGAGACGAGAACGCGCGGCCGTCAAGCGCCGCCCAGAAGGACGCGAGGAAGTCCGCTCGCGCGGCCGCGTCTAGTATCTGTCCAGAGAAGCACTCGTTTTTAAGTTGCGTTTTTGAAATGTTAGAAGTGACAGGCGCGTACCGAGCGCGGGATCGTCGAGAGGACGACGACGACTGTCGGGTAGCCCTGTATGGGCGAACCGTGGCACCCGAGTTGCAGGAATTGCAAGAACTCGCGGTATGCCTCTGACTGCGTGCCTGCTTGGGCGGCAGGGGCTTCATCATCGTGAGCGCCAGAGGCGTCCGACGCGTTGTCCGCTTCGCCGTCTCCTTCTTCAGTAGCATTATGCTCTTCGCTCTTTGACGCAAGGACCGTCGCAGCGAGGTCGAGCTCCCAAGAATTCGGAAACTCTAATAGTTGACGAAGGACGGTGAGAAATATCCTCGAGTTGGGCAGATCAAGCGTACTTACGCGTCAGGAAGACGAGCAGAGGCTCCCACATGACTGCACGGACGCCTGCGTCGGGTTCCACCCACGCGGATCTTAGCACGGCGTGGCTCAGTATTTCTAGGTATGTGTTCTTCGCTGCTGCTAGATACACGAAACTTGTTAGCGGGTGATTTTCTTCTGACGGTGGAGGTAAGTAAGATGGAATACCTTTATGTCGTTTGAGGAGGCTTAGCAGGACCGTCCAGGAGACTTTGCGCACGATCGGTTGACTGTCGCCTATGAATCCCGATGAGGAGTCTACGTCGCAGAAAGGCGGAGAGGGTCCGTGGTATAGGCTGGTCCATAATAGAGGAGAGGTTAGCAGTTCGGAAAGCGACTCAGATATAGACGTGTCCTGTTGTTCTGTCCAACGAAATGAAATAAGATAAAATGGGAGTTTAATTTATAGTGTTTCTTAAAAGAACACTCGAACGCACCAAGCGTCCACTTCAACACACCCAACGCTCCGACGCGCAGTCTGCCATTCCGATCGCCTTCGCTCTCCTCCTCGTCCTCGGGTCTGCGTCCCACACCGTCCTCCTCCTGGACCGGCTTTGCAGCCGGCGGTGGCGGGGCGGGGACGTGCCTCGCCCCACCCTTGCCGTGCGGCAAGGCATGTGCAGGGAGCGAGGGCACGAATACGGGCTGCACGGGGTTCAGGTCCGCGTACACTCCAGCGGGGTCAAACAGTGCACGCTGGACGAATGCGAGCAGGAGGTCACGCGCACTGTCGTCGAGACGGAGGGCGGAGCCCGAAGCGGGGGACGAGCGGAAGACGAGATCCCAGGCGCGCCGCGCGTGTGTGGCGACCTGGCGGTCGACGTCTTCCGCAGCCATGCACCAGCTACCTAGGACAGCCGCGACCTGCGTGGCATCGCCTGCGTCCCGCAGGAAGGTGACGAGCTGCGCGCAGAGCGTCGGGATGCGGATGAGCGCCGTGTGGATCGCGGCGGCGAGGAGCCGGATGCGGCGCGAGGAGTGAAGAAGGAGAGAGGGGACATGGTGAAGCTGCTCGATGGGCGGCGCTAAGCATGGAGAATGAAATGAAACAGAGAATGGGGCGGCGGGGACTCACCCAGACGGGTAGGGACGTCGCGAGCGTCGGCTCGATCGCCGGGGCATCCGAACCACCTTTGAGCGCGGGGGCGACCCAGGCAGTCTGAAGGACCTCGAGAGCTTTGCGCTTAGTGACGGAGTCCTTCTTCGCAAGGCGACGCAGGACGATGTGGAGCTCAGGCGGCAACTGCTTCGCGATGCCCAGGCTGTCGAGCGGGTCCGGGCGGACGGCCACGGGCTTGGAGGGCGGAATGAAGAGTTTAACACGCGGCTCGGCCATCTTCCCCTTCCCCTTGTCCTTCTTCTTTTCCTTGGGGAGCGGGAGCTGCTGCTCGGTGCCGCCCGCCTTGCGCGCCGCGTGCTTCTTGCGCGTCGCAGAGGACGCAGAGGACGTGGCGGACTTGTGGCCCTTCGCCATTTTCCTTTCCGAATGAAACACTCAAGATCGTACGATATATTCAGAAATAAGCGAGCAGGATTTTTTTTAGAGGCAAAGGCAGTCTATAGCAGACTTTAAGCAAACTCGGAGTCACTCTTCGCACATCGTCCGGCATGTGGCTGCTGACTAATCTTAGCACTAACCGCCGAAAAAACATGAATTTATATGTGGGGTGCCCACATATTAGGGGGGGAGCGAAGCGTGTATGACTAAGGCTTATTCTGAGCTCTTTCATTTTAGCTTTCTATTACCACTGCTTCAATATTTTCAGTGTAGTGAGACTGGAAGCAATGGTTAAAAATTTCCACTAGTAATGTCAGCTTTTGTATACTTCAATGTGTAGAGAGGATGCCCCAAGATGCAGCCAGAGCAAAGTTCTCACGTAAGGGGGCTACACACTCCCTGATGTGCTTTAGGGAGGCTAGTAAGTCCTTTTTTTTTTCTCACCAGACCTGATTTAATTTTGTAAGCAGAGTGAAAAATTTATTTGCTAAGACCAAGAGTTGAAGTGTGGAAGGGCTCGCAGCATCATAAGCAGTCACGGGGGGAGCCTCATACAGCTGGTCACGTGATAGACTTTTGGGAGCCTACCGTGGTAATTCACTCCCCAATTTTTTTAAATAATATTTTTGGTAAGTCAAAGTGCAGGATTTATTTGCTGGGCTCAGGAGTTCAAGTTGAATCGAAGGGAGAGAGAGAAAGAGAAGAGAGACGGCTGTATGCCTCGGAGGCATGCACCATTTACGGCCAGTTCTCACGGGGGGGCCACACAGCCACATGTGGCAAGTCACATGATAGCTTTTTGGGAGCCCTACCCCGGTAAGAGTGAGGGGAGGCAATCCCTGCCAAAAGAGTGTGCATTTGTAGTTGCTTACATTTATACCAAAAACGGAAATTTTGCGACTCCTGAGTGAAAGACAAGTTACAAAACGAGTTTTTGAGCTCACATCTCCACCGTTCTGCGCAGTTCAAGCTGGAAAATACTCGGGTGATATGGGGCTGGGAGGTCTATTTGGCCGATTTTTTAATTTCGCCCTTAAAGTGTCAGAACAGCCATGTAAAGCCACTGTTCTGACACTTTGAGGGCGAAATTAAAAAATCGGCCAAATAGACCTCCCAGCCCCATATCACCCGAGTACTCTCCAGCTTAAATCGTGCATAACGGTGGAGAATTGAGCTCAAAAACTCGTTCTGCGCATTTGCATGTATGCACGGCCATTTCTGCATGCGCTGAGGTCACGTGACCGCCGAAAACGCGCTCACCTCCTGCTCTTTTCTTTGCTACAAATCTTTTTTCATAAAAAGCCACATGGTTTAAGATATATATTGTATGTATAGCCTTGAAATATGGTTTTTTTATTTTTTGTCAAAGGAAATCAGCACAGAGTGGCCGGATTGTGTCGAGTTGGCCATCTGTAAATTTTTGCCACCGAAATTTCTTAATTTGGGAAGTGCCGATCATTTGTCAGATTACAAAGTGTGCAGACTCTTTTGGCAGGGATTGCCTCCCCTCAGTAAGAGGGAGCTTCGCTCCCAATAAAAGACTTTTCTTCCTTATTTGGCAGCGATGATCGCTTACGTGGTTCGTCAATTTCTACACCCACCTGTACTTTGACGACTAATTTGATAACATGCAAAGTGTTGCTCTTTACTCGCGTAGCGAAGGTACCGGAGGTTCGGCTCGGGCGAGAGGTAGGTTAGTACTTGCCTTGAAAATATACTCGTTTACCCATTCAGCAAACTGCATTACATCTCGATATGCTCATGCTCCCTTGCGTCATTTCTACACAGCCTTCAGTGCTACGTATATAAGACGGTCATCGAGTACAATAATGCTCATAAGTTTCTAAAAGATTCAGATTCTGTTACTATTAGAAGCGCAATCTCTCCCAATGGCACAAAATACCGATACTCGATCCAGTAAGAGCTTTGAGGACCTCGGAAAGGAACACCTTGAAGGTGAGAGTTTTCAGTGTTTCCTCTTAAGCAGCAATTTCTCATCGAAGGCGGGAAAATCGGACACATCAGACTGTTTTGCCTTTAGGGATTGTGCGTACTCTGCCATTTGTCTCGCAATTGCTGCAAAATGCTGACGGCACATCTTATCTGTCTGCCATTGCCAGACTGGGTTGCTAAATCCAAAGGTGAAGTAAGTATCTCATATGTCAGTTATCCCAATAAAACGATTTTGAGAGGTATGCACAATTCATTTGTCTACACCTGTCCAGTCGAACAAGGTTTTGATCGTGACGCAAATATAGCAAGTTTAACAAAAAAGAATAAGCCGCCGCAAGTTCTCCGCTATTATGCATTCAAACCAGATGACTCCGCTGAAGAAAAGAAAGCATTGGCTGAGATGGACGAAGAAATCATGGCAAATCATGGCTAACCTGCTTCCTACTGGCGGTAATAGATAATAAACTATGTTGTACCTACGTCGGGAGGCAAGTATATCGCATACAGGTGGATGTAGAAAGTCATGACGATCGACATGGACATCCAAAAAAGGAAACACATTTCAATGCCTCAGAAAGGGCACTGTCGCCTTCAAAATTTGCATGGGAGTACCTGAAAAACACAGAAGGATGTGACTTTTGCATAAATCATAAGTTACAGACAAATATTATAGTGAATTTAGCCCGAGCGACAACTTACCTACAGCATTTTTCAGCTTATTTCCTTTTTTGGATGTCCATGTCGATCGTCATGACTTTCTACATCCACCTGTATAAAGGAGCATGTTCAGATGAGCAAATGCGAGAATTGCACCAGGCTGGATCAGCGATCTACGAGTGCCTCTTCTAGATATTCACCATGCACCAGTTGTAGGTCGTAGAATAAGAGACGTGTCGATGGACCACGTTGAACTTCTTCGGGCTCTGCTTGTGCAAGCGCAAGACAAGCCACTTCTTCGTGATTGGCTGAACAGTGTCGATCTCCGGACACCTGTATTGCTGTTCTCATGTGTCCTGGCAGTGATCATTGTAGGGCTCTGCACGGGTCGATCCGTGGGTTGACCCGGACCCATTTGCACGGGTATGAGATTTTCAAAACTCAGACCCGGACCCGTGCATGACCCAGATCCATGGGTCATGTACGACCCACGGATCTGGGTCTGGCAGGTCCGGGTCAGGATGGGTATGGCGGGTAACCTGTGGGTCACTTGACATTTTGTTTTAGGTTTAATTACAACTTTTTTTATCTCATAAGATTGAATTTGAATCCCCACACTACATTTGTGGCGGCGAAATACCAGTGATGTGCCTGGTGTGTACTATTGTGCTGTGGCTACTGTGCAGAGTACGCAGCGATGAGCGTGTCCATTGCATCCTGTGAGGAGTGCAAGATGTTGTCGCTCAGGTACGGTGGCAGCGGCTGGCAGTCTAGTGACAGCTTGTGCCCAGGTTGATGTCGCTGCTGCCCATCGTCAGGCATATCAAGCGGCGAACACTGCCATTCTGTTATGACACGTATTTTAATTTTCCCTTACCTTGTTTTGAACTTGCGGCCTCTCAGTATTTAGAGTCACATGATTGCCTAGAGCGTTCTACACTGACGTCATCATGACATCATAGTCTAGACCATGACATCATAGTGACATCATCGACGGTGACATCATCTATGACATCATTAGCTCCACTCGCTCCACTAATGTAACTATATTAGTTAGTGTACTGCTTGGTCTGTGCGCACTAGGTTTTAGTATATAAAGAGGCAATAAACATCTGGGAAGCTCAATCGAGTTCTCTTAGAATCTCCACCATAAAGTGTGATCCCTTTCTAAGTCAGCTCAGCATTCTCTCTTGTCGTCTTGTGCTTTGGAGTTTGCGCCTCAGCCTTTTGGTTTGTGGTGTGCTCTAACAGTAGAACTCGATTCTATCCTCATTGCGCATTCTCCAAACATCTCTCTCATCTCTAACTCGCCCTCATCTCTATAACTCTTGCCTTGTCGTCGCGACACGTTGCGGCGGCCTGTTTTCACCACTTCACCATTTCACCTCACACTCGACGCGTGCGTTCAGAGAGGTACAACCTTCGACCTCGAGGACATCACCTTCGCCCTGAACAGCACTTCCGACACACCCATCGACTTTCCCTCTTCTACCTTCAACGCCACCACTATCAAGAACTCCCTCACCTTCGGTTCCCGCTACCTCGTCCTTACCGTCGTTGATCCCTTGATCGACGCTCGGCTTTTTGATAGGAAACCCCCCATACTCCCACATACGCGGAAATCAGAGTGTCTGGTTCCACTACCGACTCGCCGCGTATTCACTTTCAAATCCGTTCTTTATTAAACCATCCTTCGCACTCTTGGTGAACTGTTGGTGGCGCAGGCTTAAGCTAAGCTACTGAGGACAATCCCTCCACGAGTAGTAAGGGACAGGCGAACACCACGTCGTAGCCCTCTCGTGCAACTGCTGAAGTGTGTGTTGCGGTGCCGTAGTCAGTAGAATTATCTACCGAAACATATTTCGTTGATAGTTAGTCACCATGATGGAGAACTTCGATCAGCCGCCACCTTTTGCCGATGCGCAGGCAGAGGGGCAGCCGCAGCAGCCGCCACCCCCAACCACCCAGGACTTGCTGCACCTCATCGGCATGTTGACGCACCAGGTGCAGGCCTTGGGAGGAAACGTTGCACACCTCACCCAAACTGTAACCAACCTGGCTGCAGCCCCTCATCCACCACCCGTAATCATGCCAGCACCAGCGGCAGCGGCTCCCTCACCCAAAATGCCAAAGGTGGCTCCACCGTCGTACTTTGAAGGAAATCAGGGGTGGTTGTTAGAAGTCCGGATCTACCAGGAGACACATGTGGCTGAATTCCCAGATGTGGGATCACGTGTCAAATTTGCGTTATCATACATGCGAGGAGAGATGGTGCAGGAGTGGAAGAGGATACACGCGCAGAGCGTCTATTACACATACGAGGAGTTTGTGACGGACTTCAAGGAGCGATTTGGTGATCCCAACCCGGTTGCCACAGCCATCTCCAAGCTGGACAACATGCATCAAGGGAAGGACACCATGGACGCATTCGTGGTAAAGTTTCAGGATGTCGCTTCGCGCACGGGTTACAATGACGCTGCTTTGATTGAAGTCTTCAAAAAGAAAATTAATGGTCAGCTACTTGCGCGTATGTACGCACTACCGACGATGCCAACCACTCTTTCACGTCACCACGGCATCAACGGATGGTACGAATGGGCACAGCGACTCGACCGACAGTGGAGGGAGGGCGAAGCCTATCGTCGTGGTGCAACGGAGCAAAAGCGGGTAGCTCCAGCACAGCAGACAAATGCAGGGAAGGCGACGCAGACACAGAATCAGACGAGGACGTATCAGCAACCACAGGTGCAGGTACAACCAAATTATGGAAGTTATGGACAGGGTAGGGCTCAGCCGAGTGCGTCTGGGACGTCGACTACGGGAGTGCCAAAAGACCCTAATGCTATGGATGTGGACCGGACGGGCCGGAGACCACCAGTGAAGTGCTTCAAGTGCGGTCGACTTGGACATTATGCGAGGGACTGCAAAGTTGGCCTCGATGTCAGGGCGATGACGTATGACCAGATGCGCGATTATTTTGCTCAGGAGGCTGCTGCGCAGAAGGATAAGGAGGCTCTGGAGGCGAAAGCTAAGGAGCAGGGTTTTCAAAGCGAGTCCAAGTGAACAATCTCCCGCTTGTGACTCAGAATCGATTTTCTTCTCTTGATGATGATGTAATATTAGATTGTAAAGGTTCAGGGGGGTCTCTGACTGGTTCGGAGCTCGGCGCCAAAAGGGCGTGCTTAATTCCCCATTCCAATATATATTCTGGTCCAGATTCATCATCGGAAAAGGAAGAAAAAGGAGACAAGAAGTTCATTCGATCAACCAACAATCGCCATGTTGCTATACGCATCACACTGCAGACTAGTGACACCAATGAAAGGTTGGACGTAGAAGCATTGTTAGACAGTGGTGCTACTGGCCTCTTCATCGATACCGAATTTGTTAAAGCAAATCGCCTGAAAACACGTAAACTTACACGGAGTATACCGGTTTACAATGTTGATGGCACCAAAAATCAAGGAGGATCGATAGAAGAGGAGGTAGATCTGATTGTGCAGTTTAGCGAACATCGGGAGAAGGCAACTTTTGAAGTTTGTAACCTGGGAAAGACAACCGTAATTCTTGGTCACCCATGGTTAAAGAGACATAACCCAGAAATTGACTGGAATTCTGGGGAAGTCAAGTTAACTCGATGTCCAAAAACTTGCCATTCGATGCAGAGGCGTGAGAAGCGAGAGGAAGAGGCAAAGATACGGAGGTTGAAGCCTATGCCTGAGTTGATAGCAGACGAGGAAGATGAGGATGACGAGTTGGACAGAAGGATTGTGGAAGAAATGTTTTGGCTTCGCTACATTGATGAGAAAGATGGATCTGGTCCTGACCCCAAACCTCTAAACTGGAAAAAAGCGGAACCACCTGTCTGGAAGGATTTGGTGCCAGAAAGGTTTCACGAGTTCTTAGACGTATTTGATCAGAAGACGTCAGAACGACTTCCAACCAGAAAACCATGGGATCACGAGATAAACCTGAAACCTGATTTTGTTCCCAAGAAGTCGAAGGTTTATCCATTATCTCAGGATGAAGATGAAGAGGTGGGACGCTTCATTCAGGAACAAGAAGCCAAAGGGTATATCCGGCCCTCTAAATCGCCAATGACATCGCCTATTTTCTTTATCAATAAGAAGGATGGGAAGCGCAGGATGATTACAGATCACCGGTACCTAAACTCAGGAACTGTCAAAAATGCGTACCCACTTCCCTTGATTTCAGAAATTATTGATAAACTTAAAGGCGCCAAGTACTTCTCTAAGATGGATTTGCGCTGGGGATATCACAATGTTCGAATCAAGGAAGGAGATGAGTGGAAGGCAGCCTTTGCAACGAGTAGGGGAGCATATGAACCATTGGTCATGACCTTTGGATTGTGTAATGCACCAAGCACTTTCCAAAATATGATGAACGATATCTTCAATGATCTCATGATCGAGGGAGTTGTTGTGATCTACATCGACGACATATTGGTTTTCACAAAGACTATGGAAGAGAATGATCGCATTGTCAAAGAGATCTTAAAACGACTCCGCGAAAATGATCTATTCCTAAAACCCGAAAAGTGTGTGTTTGGAGTAGAGGAAGTGGAATTTTTGGGGATGATAATCAGAAATGGCGAGGTCAGCATGATGAAGGAGAAGGTGGAAGCAGTAAAAGACTGGCCAGTTCCCAAGAAAGTCAGAGACGTTGAATCGTTCTTAGGATTTGCAAATTTCTATCGTCGCTTCGTCAAAGACTTTGCAAAAATCACCAGGCCTTTGAATGATTTAAAAAAGAAGGAACACTCTTGGGAATGGGGAGAAAGAGAACAAAAGGCATTTGACGAGTTGAAGACACGTTTCTGTGAACAACCAGTTCTTGTCATTCCTGATCCACGAAATGAATTACGTGTTGAATCGGATGCATCAGACTTTGCAACAGGAGCAGTACTCTCCATGAAATGTGACGATGGATTATGGAGACCGTGCGCATATTTGTCCAAGTCGCTCAGCGATGTGGAAAGGAATTATGACGTCCATGACAAAGAGTTATTGGGCATTATGCGAGCACTTGAAGCATGGCGCCATCATTTGGAAGGCTCAACCCATAAATTTGAAATATGGACTGATCACAAGAATTTGGAATACTTCATGAAGGCGAAAAATCTTAATCGTCGACAAGCTCGTTGGTCCCTCTACCTGTCTCGCTTTGATTTTGTAATTCTTCATAAACCTGGCAAAACAATGGAAAAGACTGATTCCCTCTCGAGACGTTCGGACCTTAAAGAGGGGGTGGAGAATGACAATAAAAATGTAGTCTTGTTGAAACCAGAATTTTTCAAAATCAAAGCAACTCAACAGGGTCACGTCTTGTTAGATGGAGAAGAGAAAGAGTTGTTGACGAAGATTAGGAAAGCAAAGGATTGGGATGAGGCGGTGGTGAAGGCGGCGGATGAATTGCGGAAGTCAGGGACAAAGAGGTTGAGAGGCGAAGAATGGGAAGAGGAGCAAGGCTTAATCCTATACCGAGGAAAGGTGTATGTCCCGAAGGATGGTCAGATCAGGAGAGAAATTGTCAAACTACATCACGACTCGGCAGTAGCAGGACATCCAGGAAATTGGAAAACTTTGGAATTGATTGCGCGAAACTATTGGTGGCCAGGGATGACAAAGTTTGTACAAGCTTATGTCAAAGGTTGTGATACTTGTGCGCGTCATAAATCTTTACCAGAAAAGCCTGCTGGGAAATTGATGCCTAATCCTACTCCTACTGCACCTTGGGAAGATATTTCAGTGGATTTTGTGACAGGACTACCAGAAGCACAAGGGTTTAATGCCCTACTGGTAGTATGTGATCGCTTCTCGAAACAAATCCATGTGATTAACACCAGAGAGGAGACCTCGGCGTTAGGATTGGCAGCACTGTATAGGGATCATGTGTGGAAACTGCATGGACTACCGCTAACAGTAATCTCGGATCGAGGTCCACAATTTGCATCGGCGTTCATGAAAGAATTGAACAGCATTTTGGGGATCAAGACCAAGCTGTCCACAGCATATCATCCACAAACAGATGGACAAACAGAACGGATGAATCAAGAGATCGAGCAGTATTTGAGGATGTTTGTTGATCATCACCAGGAAAATTGGCCATCCTGGACTGCTATGGCTGAATTTGCATACAACAACAAAGTACAGACAGCCACAAAGATCTCCCCGTTCTTCTCTGTTTATGGAAGAAATCCACGCATGGGTTTTGAAGTGCGAAGGGATGCTAAAGTAGAAGCGGCAGATGACTTTGCAAATCGAATGAAAGGAATACATGAGGAAGCAAAGTCAGCATTGGAAAAGGCAAAAGAGGAAATGCGGAAGTACGCGGACCAAAGGCGAGGAGATGCTCCAAAATACAAAGTAGGAGATAAGGTCTGGTTAGACACCACAAACCTCAAAATAAACCGACCTTCTAGGAAACTCGCTGAAAAAAGAATTGGTCCATACCCCATAACGCGTATCATTTCTCCAAATGCTGTACAACTTCGTCTCCCAAATACTATAAAAATACATCCTGTTGTAAATGTCTCGCGCATTCACCTGCACACCGCTGCCAGTATCCCTGGACAAAGAGCTGCTCCACCTCCACCCATAGAAGTAGGAGAAGAGAAGGATTATGAAGTAGAGGAAATTTTGGATGCTAGACGACGCAGAAACAAGCTGGAATTCCTAGTCAAATGGAAGGGGTATACGGATGAAAACAATACTTGGGAACCAGAGGAAAACTGCAAAGGGTCACAAAAACTTATAAAAGAATTCTATAAACGATACCCAGCAGCGCCACGATCCATCAGCCTAGCTGATTTCCAAGCCTTGAATTTCCGCCCTTATGAGAATTTCACATCCACTCCAACCAACTTTGTTAATCGTCTGGAAGTCGATCCTTAAAGAGGGGGTGCTGTTATGACACGTATTTTAATTTCCCCTTACCTTGTTTTGAACTTGCGGCCTCTCAGTATTTAGAGTCACATGATTGCCTAGAGCGTTCTACACTGACGTCATCATGACATCATAGTCTAGACCATGACATCATAGTGACATCATCGACGGTGACATCATCTATGACATCATTAGCTCCACTCGCTCCACTAATGTAACTATATTAGTTAGTGTACTGCTTGGTCTGTGCGCACTAGGTTTTAGTATATAAAGAGGCAATAAACATCTGGGAAGCTCAATCGAGTTCTCTTAGAATCTCCACCATAAAGTGTGATCCCTTTCTAAGTCAGCTCAGCATTCTCTCTTGTCGTCTTGTGCTTTGGAGTTTGCGCCTCAGCCTTTTGGTTTGTGGTGTGCTCTAACACATTCTGTGTGGACCTATGGTGGCTGAATGCCATGCCAAGGCCACCAGGCAGGGACGGCCACTGAGCATTGAGTTTCGCATTTCCGAGCAAAGCGGAGGAAACAAAGTTGCTGAGTCAGGCGGGTGAAGGCCCATCTCACCCATCAATGTCTTACCATATATGAAACACAGTTACTTTATTTGGATAACATGAGAACAATTTGGTACAACTTAGCAAAAACTTGCTTGAAATTCCAACAATCTATATACATATGTCTCATTTAGATACGGGTCCTCGATACCCACGGGTAACCTGTGGGTCTGTAAATTCTGCAAAAATTCAGACCCAGACCCTTGACTGACCCGTGGGAAACGGATCACCCGTGCACGGGTGACCCATACCCGTGGGTATTCCCACGGGTCTACCCATGGTGACCTGCGGGTATACATGACCCGTGCATAGCCCTATAACACAGAGTTACTTGCATGTGCTGAGCTTCAACGATTGACCACCAACATGTGCTTCAACTGTGCATCATTGATCGTATAAATAGATGCACTATTATCACGGAGCTGAACTACAGAACTCGTATCTAATTGCAACAACCCTTCTGAAAGGTGGATCTTTACTTGATCGGCTTGATGCCAGAGGTCCATATCCTGATCGTGCGGCTGCAAATACCATAAGGTAATGAAATATATGGTGCTTTCAGAGCATGCTGATCAGTGCAAGTGACTGATTGAATTTTAGACAGATATTGTCTGGGGTGTCATATCTTCATGACTTAAACATCTGTCATAGAGATCTAAAGTACTGATCTTATTTTATACTCTTTTTTTTGACTTCATAACTAATAAGTGACGTGGCTAAAACAGACTTGAAAACATAATGTACGGGGATCGATATGAGAATTCGCTGAGGATAGTCGATTTTGGGTTGCGAGTGTCATTATCCTATACTCGTGCCGACTTTGTGACTTGAGATTGATTGCCAACAGAGCAGAAATCGATTTCATGCCAAACTACAGGATAAACACAATAACTGGAACCCCTGGGTATATGGCACCAGAAACCATTAAGGGTTATGATCAGAGTATAAGAGTAGACTGCTGGGCCGTTGGGTATGTGATTATATAATACCAGAAATTTACCACCTTATTTGCAATTCTTGATCACAGTGTAATGACTTATGAACTACTGGTTGGGAAAAGTCCATTCTACGACCCTAAAAATAACCCAATCATACAACAGGAAAAAAATCTTTTAGTCCGAAACATAGACTACTCAAGCCACGTATTCCAAACAAAACAGTCAGGTTGTATCCGCTTATCATTTTCCATAGCTCTCCATTTTGTCCGGCATCTTTTGATGCGTGAAACTGACTCTCAACGTCGCATGTTAGCAAGCGAGGCATTAAGGCATAATGTATGGAGTTTCACTCTAGTATGTCCAGATGTCATAATCAAATTTGGCTTTATAGTGGATTCCAAAAGGTCCAGAGAGTCGGAATCCAGCTCGTGGCGTAGAGTACTACAGGCAGACTCCCTGCACATTTGAAAACTGTGAATATGAACGACAAAGACTTATGGATGCCGCAGGGGGTATATTCCAGTATCCTCGAGACCCACGGGCATACCAAGCACGCCACCACCTGTAAATCGTAGACATCGGTAAGCTACTTCGCAGAAATGGAAGAGAGGACTGATCTCACAATGTTCATCCGTACAAGTAATCGGACATGTTTGTGAAGTTAGAATCTTCATACAAAATCACACTATTACTGTATAGTACAGAGGCCAATATAATTACAGTTTGAGCATATCCGGAGCTGACGTGCAGACTTAACACTTCTCCCGAAGTCTGAATAAAGAAAAGGTATAATAAAGAAGAAAACAAACATAATACCGTACTGCGAGGATTCGAAATCGCATGGTCCTATAGACATAATTTCGGTGTGCTAGTGAGCTCCACGGTATGTCAGAGGCGCTTGGAGTGTTTGACATGCACAGAATCGATGGTAAAACCTTTCTGCTATCCTGTTTTCGAGGGTTCAGCTCTTTAAGGTAAAGGAAGCGACGTCCCCTTCTCTGCCTGACACGAAACATAAATTAGCGGCGTCTAGATTACAAGAATTTTAAGAGCTCGCTAGAGCCCGTCGGTCTGCTAAATAATAGTGAGCAGTACAGTTTCGAACATCTGTATGTAGATACATACCAATGTACCATCCATAACAGAGTAGATTCGGAAAACCAAGGCGGAGTTTGCGATTTGAAGCAAAGGACCCCAATATATATATGACGGGCAGGAATAAAGTGTACTATAGATCGACAAAAGTCAGTGAAGTGGTAAAAACAGATTCAACGGCATGACTTAACTCTCAGTGATTTTTGGACAAATTCTCATTGGGAGCGAAGCTCCCTCTTACCGGGGTAGGGCTCCCAAAAAGCTATCATGTGACTTGCCACATGTGGCTGTGTGGCCCCCCCGTGAGAACTGGCCGTAAATGGTGCATGCCTCCGAGGCATACAGCCGTCTCTCTTCTCTTTCTCTCTCTCCCTTCGATTCAACTTGAACTCCTGAGCCCAGCAAATAAATCCTGCACTTTGACTTACCAAAAATATTATTTAAAAAAATTGGGGAGTGAATTACCACGGTAGGCTCCCAAAAGTCTATCACGTGACCAGCTGTATGAGGCTCCCCCCGTGACTGCTTATGATGCTGCGAGCCCTTCCACACTTCAACTCTTGGTCTTAGCAAATAAATTTTTCACTCTGCTTACAAAATTAAATCAGGTCTGGTGAGAAAAAAAAAAGGACTTACCAGCCTCCCTAAAGCACATCAGGGAGTGTGTAGCCCCCTTACGTGAGAACTTTGCTCTGGCTGCATCTTGGGGCATCCTCTCTACACATTGAAGTATACAAAAGCTGACATTACTAGTGGAAATTTTTAACCATTACTTCCAGTCTCACTACACTGAAAATATTGAAGCAGTGGTAATAGAAAGCTAAAATGAAAGAGCTCAGAATAAGCCTTAGTCATACACGCTTCGCTCCCCCCCTAATATGTGGGCACCCCACATATAAATTCATGTTCTTCCTTTTTTGGCAGCACCAATCGCTTACGTGGTTCGTCAATTTCTACACCCACCTGTAGGTTATGATGCGTAAATGTTTGTCCGTCGGAGGTAAAAGGACGTTGAGGCTAGTTCTGCGCCACGAGGAACGAACAGGTCACGAATTGTCCGGTTTGCTGGGAGGCAGAGGCGCGCCACTCGACCATCCTGACCTCTCGAGACTGAGATATCGTGGCAACCAGGAACTTTGCTGGATGTTCGTCAATGTCTTGCATAGTTGCGTAATATCTTTACTATGACGCCATAGGAAATTTAGAGAGCACGTAGCCTGCTTGAAATGGATGGGGAGAATAGCAAGTACACGACGCACAGTTGTTATGATTTTTGTGGCGTAACAACTCGGAAGACTTCTGCCGACCTAAAAACATTTCAATAATGACGTAATCTTCCCTTCTGGGCTCGTGACCAGCCACAAGTCTTTTCCGATAGACTACCGTTCGTGGCCGCTGGGTACAAGTCAGGATTAGAACAGCGAGCACTCTATAAATCCTCCTCTTCCTTCTTGATTGCTGGTGCTTTTTCTTGAGCGAATTGTTCTGTCAACGTCTTCGACTCTTCGCTGCATCTCGCATTGACCACTTAGCATGTCTTCTGTCCGATGCGGCAGTCCGCTACCCAGCAGACTCTTCCGATCATGTGTATTCCCCGCAGACTCCTCCGGTTGAAACTTCACCAGCCTCTCCTTCATCTTTCGATCAGGCTCACAGATTCTGCGCGTCTGTCTTCGCGTCTGGAAGAAATCTGCGTCGGCCCGTCTACTGCTTGTCATGCAAGGACTTTGTCCAAGAATATGAGAAGCAAAGACACGCGCTCTATCATGGTGCGAGTTATATATTGCAACGCTCATTAAATAAAACGGCTATTGAACTTGGGTGCAGCAAACGCTCCCAGGGTCCAATCAAAATGCCTTGTGTCCATGCACCAGGGCACGCACTCCCGAAAACATTCCTGGTCCTGCTGCTTGCATGCACGCTCGCGGGCGCCGCGGACGCGCTGCCCGCGCTCTCCTCGCCGCTCGGGCCCGTCGTGAACCTTGGGTACGCCGCTTTCGCGGGGAACAGCACGTCCCCGGAAGGCCAGGCGGACGGGCCGGTCACGTTCTTCGGCGGGATCCCGTACGCGCAGCCGCCGCTCGGCGACCTGCGCTTCCGCGCGCCGGCGCCACTCGACGAGCGCGTCGTGGACGCGGGCAGCGTGCCCGTCGCGGACGCGCGGAACTGGGGCCCGGCGTGCATACAGCAGCCGGCGGTAGTCGGCGTCGGGTCGGAGGGTGCGTGGGCCGCAGCCGGCGGGTGCTTGGAGCGCTCTGAGCCATGAGTTGATCGACTGATGTGACAGACTGCTTGAAATTGAATATCTGGAAACCAAGCGATGCGAAGGAGGGAGACAAGCTTCCTGTCATTTTCTACATCCATGTGCGCCAGCCATTCGCTTTTCTCAGACTCTCGACTGACAAGACGTCACGGTCATCTAATTCCATAGGGAGGCGGCAATATCTACGGGGTGCGTCTTGCTCCTCTTTATCTCCCGGCGACCGCTTTTGACGTATCAACCGCGCCACAGACACCGCAGGGCTTCCCGCTATACGACTGGGTCAACCAGTCCTCGCCGAAGATCGTCGGCGTGAGCGTCGGCTACCGCCTCGGGCTGCTTGGCTTCCTCGCGGGCACGGCGGTACAGGCCGACGGCGCGGCGAACGCGGGGCTGCTCGACCAGCGCGCGGCGCTCGAGTGGGTGCAGCGCCACATCGCGCGCTTCGGCGGCGACCCCGGCGCGGTGACGATCGACGGCGAGAGCGCGGGCGGCGCAAACGTCGTGATACACATCGTCTCGTATGGCGGTGCGTGCGCCCGTGCGCTTTTGTTTGCAGGGGAGTTGGGCAGCTGACGTGGATAGGTAGGGACGAAGCCGGCCCCGTTCAGGGGCGGGATCGCGCAGTCGATTGGGTATGGCCCGGTGTCGACGACGGAGGAGGCGGACGCGCTCTTCGGTTAGTCCGGAAGAAAGCATACAATTCACCGCCTTGACTGCGAACCGCAGAGAACGTGACGGGCGTCGTCGGATGTCCCAGCACCGGCGCGCAGGCCATGCCGTGCCTGCGAAACGCTTCAGTCGGTCCGTACCCCTCTTTTCTATTCCACGCTCTATGCCTGCTCTGACTCCCGGCGCCCCACGCGTACGCAGGCGCGCTGGTCGCCGCGATCAACAACGTCGCGTACGGGCGCATCTCGCCGGGGCCCGTCGTCGACGGGCCGGGCGGCTTTCTCCCCGCACTGCCCTCCGCGCTCATCGCGGCGGGCAACTTCAGCGCGGTCGCCTTCGTCGGAGGCCACTGCACAAACGACGGGCGCACGTTCGTGGGCGGCACCCCCGCGCAGTTCGTGACGGACGCGGACATCGCGGCGCTCACGTTCGGGCGCCTCGGGGAGCACGTGGTATGCTTTTTCGCGCTTTGGCTGGGCTGTTTTGTGGCTCCGGGGGATTTTCGTTTTGCTGATCTACTTCGGCTTCGTTCGCAAAAATTTAGACGGAGGAGTTGATACAGGAGGCGCTTGCGCTGTACCCTGCGCCTGGGACCCCCGGCAGCCCGTACGCGACGCAATACGCCCGCGCGGCGGAGATCGCGCAGGATACCGTCTTCAGCTGCATGTGCGTTCGCCGTCGTTCCCTGACTCCTTCGAATTCTTTGTGGGATAGACCGGCCGTTTACCTATTCTTCCCGCTTCTTTGTTAATTTCTCCTGCAGGGACTGGTTTCTCGCGCAGAAGCTGCAGGAGAAGGGCGTGGAGAACGTCTTCACGTACAGGTAAGTTTGACGAAAGAGCTGAAGCTGGATGTTTTGTTTTGTGTGTTTTATTGACGGCATTGCAGGTTTAACACGCCGGACCCTATTGTGCTCGCAGAGTTCCCGTATGAGGGCGTCATGCACACCTCGGATCTTTTCTTCCTCTTCGATGGTGGGCAGATTTCGCTTTATGTTTTTTTTTGCACCCGTTTGAACTATTTCTCCAGGCACAAAGTGCGTCTGCTAGTGATAATTGAGCGAATTCTGTTGGGTACTGAAAGCATGCGCGCCTTCCGACGCCAGTAAGCTGCCGAACGCCGGCGCCAACTTTACAGCATTCAACGAGGTGCGTTCTTTCTTCACGCCTCCGCCGTCAGCATAACCTGGAGCCCTTCATTCAGACGGAAGCGCCGCTCTCGCAGGAGGCGATTGCGTTCTGGACGTCGTTCGTGAGCTCGGGGGACCCGTCGACGAGCCGGGCGGCGTTCTCGCCGGCGTGGCCGGGGTTTGCGACGGGCGCGCGGATGGTGCTGACGGAGGCCGCGAACGCGAGCGCGAGTGCGGCGGGGCGCGCGACGGCGTCGGGTATGGAGGACACGCCGGCGAGCCAGATCCAGCGGTGCGAGTTCTGGATGTCGCTGAACGTGACCGCGCAGACGCGGGTCTGACGAGCGCGCCGTTTATGAAGATTAAAAAAATGTAGGATTTTGGTGAAACTTGCAGTACAGATATTTATGTCAAGAAAAGAGTTATGGTTTACATGTAGCAGGAAGGCAAATAGTATGGTGAAACACAATACAGGAGGGGAAGCAGGCCGCGCTATCTACAGACCTATCGTGCGGCACGGGGTCAGAGTACGTGTACCGGGTTACGGCGCGTCCTCTGCGGTAGGCAGGAGCGGACAAGTACAAAGCGCGTAGCGGGGCAAAACGGCCTAGTGAAGTCATCCCAGGATGCAGAGACGACTTCGCCTTCAGTCCTGTCTCGTGTCTTGAATGCCGCGCTTTGGCAGACTTTACCAGATGGCGTTCTAGATCGACGACGTACAGTACTTATGCATGTAGACGCGAATTTAGGGGCCAAGACAGAGCGCGTTGATGTTTCTGGGGGCGTGCAGTAAGCAACATACCACTATACATTCGCGTTTACGGCTCGCCGTATCTAATAACTGAACTCCGAATCCGGAGAATCATGAGCCAGAACTCCAACTGCACTTCCAAAATCTCGCGACTTCGCGCAGTTCGAATTCGCCAGGCGGGAAGGTCTTCCTGTGCACGGCATACCGCCCATCAAGCTAGGACTCCAGTTCTAGCTAGTATTATAGACACATATGCAACGCGAGTATGTCAAGCAGAAGGGGATGGCGAAGCCTAGTAGTGTAAGCGGCGGGGCACGGCCGCGAGTCGTCCGCCCGCCGCCCGCGTCGATCTCACCTTCCAGATGCGGCGACGCAAATCATTGGTATGGACTCACGAGTATCTTCTACTGCGGCGACACGAGCTGCTGCTTTCTTGCAGCTCGTCAATATATGTATTGATTCTGAGTGCGTCGCATACTGCTGAGCAGACACCGTCTTTTCTCAAGCGAGGCAATCAAGACTCCAAGGGCGCTCTACACGCGCTGCAATATTTCCATCTGACACGGCGTCTGATGGCGCTTTAAAAAGCGCACAATCATCTTCAAGATGCCCCTCTCCCTCCACTCCTCGCCGACACACACCCCGCTCCCACAACATGCAGCACGCGCAGATCGACAGCAGCGGCACCACGTTCGCATACCTCGACTCCGGCGCGCCGCCAGGCGACGCCGCATACACGACGCTCGTCTGCGTGCACGGCCACTCCTACCACGCCCGTGAGTGCCCGCCCCCGCTTCCCGCACGCGCCGCACTCAGCCGCCCCCGCGCGCGCACACACACACAGAAAGCTTCGCGCGCCTCGCGCCGCGCGCGGCCGCGCACGGGCTGCGCGTCATCGCGCTCAACCGGCGGGACTACGCCGGCTCGACGCCGCTCGCCCCCGCGGAGCTCGCCGCGCTCCGCGGGCCGGACCCCGCGCCGTTCCTGCGCGCGCGCGGCCTCGAGCTCGCGCGCTTCCTCGCGTGGGTCGTCGCGGAGAAGCGCATCCCCCCCGCACGCGCGGACCGCGGCGGCGGCGGCGCGGGCGGGCTCGCGCTGCTCGGCTGGTCGCTGGGGAACGTCACGACGCTCGCGTTCCTCGGGCACCTGCGGACGTATCCCCGCGCGCTCGTCGACGCGCTCGAGCCGTACCTGCGCACGTTCTTCCTGTACGGTCAGTGGCCCGCCCCCCGTCCCCATTCACGGCTGCGTTGTTCTCACCCGCGCGCGTTGCAGAGCTGCCCGACAACACCCTCGGCCACTCGGCACCCGCGGGCGGCTACCACCCCCTCGACGACACGTCCGTCCCCGCGCGCCTGCGCGGGCTCCACCTCGGGCGGTGGGTCTCGTCGTACTACGCGCACCCCGCATACGCGCCCGGCGCTGCGCCCGCGGCCGCCGGCGCCGCGCGTTCTGTCTCCGCGCTGCAGGTGCGCGCGCCGCCGGCGCCGGACCGCGCGTGCACGCTCAACACGCTCTCTCCGAAGGACCTGCTCGCGTGCGTCGACGCGGCGCCGGGCGAGCGCTCGGAACGGGCGTTCTGGCGCCTGCCGCTGCCCGTGCTGCGCGTGCAGACGCGCGGGGCGCTGCTTCTCGATGATGATGCGGGGGCACCGGGTACGAGCGGCGATGGCGGCGACAGTGACGGGGGCGGTGGCGCGGCGGCTGCGTTGGGCGACGACGGGGAGGCACTGCTGCCCGCGCTCAGGCTGTGCGCCGTGTACGGCTGCGCGTCGCCGTGGACCGTGCAGTGGGAGACGTGGGCGCTCGAGGCGGACTGCGCGCGGTGGCGCGCGGAGGGGCGGCGCGTGCGCCCCGTCGCGTTCGTCCCGGTGGACGGTGCAAACCACTTTGTGCGTTTCTGTATTCCTTTTTTTCTTCTTTCTCTTCTGGGAACGGCGGCTGACGGGTTGCGATTTTGCAGTTGCACTGGGAGGACGCGGAGACGTTTGTGCGGATATGCGCGGAGGGCATCCGTGGCTTCCGAGAGTCTGCGGATTCCGGAATGGCCAACAGTGTCTAATCGTACGCGGTCGTCAAGCCATTAGGGCATTATATGTACATGTACATGCATATCGTCGCGGACATGTCTATCAATTATTACAGCGCGAAGGCGTAAATTCGAGTCAGAGCGAGTTGCAAAATAAAAATAAAATCGTAATCGTGTTGCCGTGCGGCCGCATGGAGATACATTTGCCAGCAGGACGCACAACAGTCATCAATGCTCGCGCCGCCGATAGTTCCTAGTCGGTCGGCGCCGCGTGCGCCTGGACCTCCAGCCGAAACGCATGCAGCGCGCCCTCGAACGCGTGCAGCGCCGCGCGGACCACGCGGCGGTCCCGCCGCACCGCGGCGCGCAGCGCGCGCACGCCGTCCGACATCTGCGCGGCGCCACCACTCCCAAGCGCGGCATACCCTGCAAACGCGCGTGCGTGCGGCCCCGTGAGTGTGTGTGTGTGTGTGCGTGCAGGCGCGGAAGAAAGAAGGCGGCGCCACTTACCGCTGCTGCTGCCCCCGGAACGGGAGCGCCGCGCGCCGAGCGGGAGCGGCCGCGCGCAGCCCGGGAGGCACGTCCCGACGACGAACCGCGGGAGGTCGCCCACGGCGCCCCCGACGCGCGCGAGGAGCCCGCGCGGCGCCGCCGCGTGCTCCGTGCGCGCGAGGAGGCGCACGAGGCGGTCGAGGTGTCCCAGCATGGCCGTCGCGCCGCGCGCGAGGCGGCGGACCTCGCTGAGGACGCGGGCCGCCGCCGCCGCGCCGGCGCCGGCGTCCGCGCGGCAGAGCGCGAGGAGGACCTGCGCCGCGGCGCGCGCCTGCCGGGCGGCCGCGTGCAGCGCGGCGAGGAGCTCCGTCGCCTCGCGCTCGCGCGTGCTGGGCTTCTCGGTCGTGCGTGCGCTGTGCAGTAAATAGTCAGAACACATAACATCATATACATATGCACCCGGTACGTACCGGTAGACCGCGTCCGCCCAGCCGGAGACGATGTCGGCGCACACGTTCATGTCGTCGACGGCGCGCACGAGCGCGCCGCAGCGGATGCGCGCGCTGCCGCCGCGGCGCCGGCAGCTCGGGGTCTCGGAGCGGCGCGAAGAGGGAGAGCTGCCTGAGCTCCCGGAGCTCCCGCGCGACGCGCCCCGGCTCGTCGGGGGGCCGTAGAGGCACGACGCGCACCCGTCGGTGCTCGCGCACGACGAGCCGGCCGCGGGCGGGGGCAGGCGCGCCGGGAAGGGCACCGCGTGCGCGGGGGAGGCGGCGCGCGCGTACGGCGCCGTGGGCGGGAGGGCCGCGGGGACGTGCGGCGTCGGGAACGGAATTGGCGCGATCTGCGGGGTGGGGAACGGCATAGGCGGGGCCTGCGGCGCGGGGGCGTAGGGCGCGCCCGGCGCGGGGGGCGCGGGGTACAGCGTGGGCGTGGGGAATGCCATTGGGAGCGGCGGCGGCGGCGCGGCGTAGACGGGTGAGAGGCGAGGGGCGGGGGGTGCGGGGCGGGGCGAGGGGAAGGCAGGTGCGGGGCGGGGTGAGGGGAAGGCAGGTGCGGGGCGGGGCGAGGGGAAGGCAGGTGGGTGCGGGGCCCGCGGAGACGCCGTCCCAGAGCTGCTACCGCCGGGTCTCCAATAGTAATAGCCGCCGTCGTCCGGTCTCCGCGCCGCGGCAATGGCGTAGCCCGCAGGAGGGCCGTACGCGTGCGCGCGCACGGGGGGCGCCGTGCGGGACTGTTGCTGGTGCTGGCGCACGCGCTGGGCGCGCGCGAGCTCGCCGTACACCTCCTGCTTGAGCTCGTGGATGTAGCGCGCCATGCGGCTCGCGGGCGCGGCGGGCGCAGGGTGGAACGCCATGGGGAAGTGGGGGTGTGGGTGGGGTGCGCCATCTTTGTGGGGTGCGCCGTTTTATGCGACGAGGCGGGGTTGGAGGTGCGCGGGCCTTGGAGACAAGGACGCGAGGGGGCGTGTAGCGGCGGGTGCGGTTGCTGATGCGGGGACGCGCGACAATAGCAGACTTGTCGTTACTCGACATCTCTGAGTCTTGTACTCCTGGGGCGCCATCAGAGGTCCAACGTTTTTTGTTTTCCAGATGGTGAGTATGTACAACCCGCGGTTGCAGATAGTACAAAAGAAACCTGGACGTTCGTTTGAATGAATGAGAAGCTGTAAAAACAAAAAACGGTTGCCATAAAAGGACCGGTCTGGAAAGCCAGTCCGTGCATTCGTCAAAACAGGTCTTTCCTGCGACACGTGCAGGCGCGTACCGACGTTCAACTGCGCTCACCAGCTGCCGGCCTCTGCTCTCCCAACCGCAACACCATGATCCAAACCGCGCTCATCCAGGGCGCGCACGACGACCTCGTCACGGACGCGTGCTACGACATGTACGGCCTGTGCCTCGCGACGTGCGGGCTCGACCAGAGGTCCGTCCAGACATGTCCCCCCTTCGCTCTCACACAAGTCTTCATCATACTATTTTATCCGCAGAATAAAAATCTGGACCCTCGACGAGGCCTCGGGCGACTGGGGCCTCGACGACGACTGGAAGGTGCGCCGCTCGTCTGCCTACTCTACTCTAGCTTATATTATATTATACGTTCCGAACACGCACGTCCCGACAGGCCCACGACGCCGCGCCAACGAAGCTCGCGTGGGCGCACCCCGCGTTCGGCGCCATCCTCGCGTCCGCGTCGCTCGACCGCACGGTCAAGATCTGGGAGCAGGTGCTCGCCGACGCCGCCGAGCCCGGCGCGCCGGCGGGCGCGCCGCACTGGGTCGAGCGCGCCGTGCTCCTCGAGGCGCGCGGCAGCGTGCGCGCCGTCGAGTTCGCGCCGCACCACTTCGGGCTCAAGCTCGTGCGTCCCCTCCCTTTCCCCTTCCCCCCGTTCAACAGCCAACAGATATGCATGCTGACCGCCCATATTATTACCGCCAGGCGGCGGTCTCGGCGGACAACCACCTGCGCGTGTACGAGTGCCTCGAGCAGCCCGCGCGCGCGGCGTGGGAGCTCGCGGACGAGGTCGACGTGCCCGCGCTGCCCGCGCGCGCGGCGCGCGGGCCGGCGTCGCTCGCGGGCACGCTCGCGGCGAGCACGCCGACGCGCGCCGGGGGCGGCGGCGGCGGCGGCGCAGGACTCGACGGCGCGAGCGTCGCGGGGCTCCTGCAGGCGGCGGCGGCGGCGCAGCAGCCCGCGGCGGGGCGCCCCGGGCTCGGCGCGCGCGAGGCGGATGGGGGTTGGTGCGTGAGCTGGTGCCGCGAGCGCTACTGGGGCGAGGTGCTCGCGGTCGGCTGCGGCGTGGGCGGCGTCGTGAAGGTGCGTTCGCGTGCTCTCTCTTTTCTTCTTCCTAACTGAATTACGCATGCATGTGTCTATTTATTATATTTTTCGTGCGCAGATCATACAGTTCTCCGCGCCCCGCCGCGCGCAGACGCTGCTCTCGCTCGAGCCCGCGCCCGCGGCACCGTCCGCGGCGGCGCCCGCGATGGCGGGGCGCGGCGGGGGCGCGGGCGCGGGGCGCATGCCGGGTGGGTACTCTGCCGCGGCGGGCGGGAGCGGGAGCGGGAGCGGAAGCGGCGGGGAGGCGGCGTACGCGGTGACGAGCGTCGCGTGGGCGCCGAGCTGCGGGCGGTCGTTCCACCTCGTCGCGACGGGCTCACACGACGGGCACGTGCGGGTATGGAAGGTGCGCCCGCCGCCGCTGGCGCCAGCGGGCGGTGACGACGACGAGCGGGACGGGGGCGTGGGGAGCGACGAGCAGTGGAGCGCGGGCCTGGTGGCGGAGTTTGACGACCACAAGTTGCGTTCTTCGCCTGCGTTTTTTTTTTTTCGAATTGGGGAGGACTGACTGGGGTGCGCACAGGTCGAGCGTGGGGCGCGTGGAATGGAACGTCACCGGGTGCGTTGCTGCTTTCTAATAAAAACAAACAAACAAACGAGCAGTCTTATTTATTTATTGTGTTTGGAACAGGACGGTGCTGTCGTCATCCGGGAACGACGGGCGGGTGCGGCTGTGGAAGCAGACGGTGGGCGGGGTGTGGCGGACCGCGGGGCATATCAGCGTGGAGCAGGCGGCGGAGCAGCGGCCGCAGCCGCCCGCGCGGGACGTCGAGATGGACGAGAGCGCGGACGCGGCAGCGGATTGATTGAGAGTATAAAATAATATTATCGCGGTTATTGGGCCCGCTTGTGTATTTCGTGCGTGTTGCTTATCCTTATCTTTTCGCGCCAAACGCTCCTTGGGGCGTGGAGTGCGAGCGACGTCTAGACGGCAACGTTCTCCATCTTGCATTCAGATTCATTTCGCACATGTGATTTCAAATGTACGTAGGTTTCTGGGAGGGCGCTGGTGCGGGCGGTGCACTGAAAGGAAGCGGGGGGACGGAAGAACAGCGGTTTTGTGCGGGCTGCGGGCTCGACGGCGAAGAAAGAAAAAAAAATTGGATTTATTTATCAGATTAGATAAGTGTCTGGGATGTTACTGGCCGGGCGGTCGTTCGGGTGATCGGGTCCGCGTCGCTCAGCGCTCGTCCGTCGTCCCGACGGCCTGAAAGACACGCCCACGGTCTCGGCAACCGCAGCGGCAGCGAATTCCGTCTCGGCCGAGAGCGCGCTTCGCCCGAACGGAGAGGGAAGAGACGCATACAGTCATCCTCAGTGCGCACCGGGAGCTGCAGTCCATGAAGTTTTCGCTTTTATTTTTATCGTTATTTTTATTATTATTATTTATTTTTCGCGGAACGCATTTAGCCACAGCCCGCGCTGCTCCAACTCCCTCCTCTCTATCTCTCTATCCCCACACACGCCCCGTCATCAGCCATGGTCCTCCCCTCCGAGCCAGAATTCGAGCAGGTGTGTCCGCCGCCGCCGCGGTCTGACCTGAGCTGACCCTGCCCACACACAGGCCCTCAACGAGCTCACCTCCTCGCTCCAGCCCTTCCTCAAGGCCAACCCCGAGTACCAGCGCGCCCTCGACGTCGTCCAGGTCCCCGAGCGCCTCGTTCAGTTCCGCGTCGTCTGGGAGGACGACCAGGGCCGGCCCCACGTCAACCGCGGCTACCGCGTCCAGGTGCGTGCTTCCCACACATAACAGCCACGCGCACCGCCGGCTCACCCCCGCGCGCACAGTACAACTCCGCGCTCGGCCCGTACAAGGGCGGCCTGCGGCTGCACCCGTCCGTGAACCTCTCCATCCTCAAGTTCCTCGGGCTCGAGCAGACGTTCAAGAACGCGCTCACGGGGCTCAGCATGGGCGGCGCGAAGGGCGGCGCGGACTTCGAGCCCAAGGGCCGCTCCGACGCGGAGGTGCGCCGCTTCTGCGCCGCGTTCATGGCCGAGCTCGCGCGCCACATCGGCGCGGACACGGACGTCCCCGCGGGCGACATCGGCACCGGCGCGCGCGAGGTCGGCTTCCTCTTCGGCGCGTACAAGCGCGTGCGCAACGAGTGGACCGGCGTCCTCACAGGCAAGGGCGCAGACTGGGGCGGCAGCCACATCCGCCCCGAGGCGACCGGCTACGGCCTCATCTACTACGTCCTCCACGTGCGTCCGCATCCGCCGTCCCTCATTCTTCGCATAGAAACCCTGACTGACGCACGCGCGCACGCACGCACGCCGCAGATGATCGAGAAGGCCTGCCCGGAGCACGCGCTCACGCTCCCCGCGACGCGCGTCGCCATCTCCGGCTCGGGCAACGTCGCGCAGTACGCCGCGCTCAAGGCGCTCGCCCTCGGCGCGACCGTGCTCTCCCTCTCCGACTCGCGCGGCGCGCTCCTCTCGACGCGCCCGCGCGGGTTCGCGCGCGAGGACGTGGAGCGCGTCGCCGCGCTCAAGCTGCGCGGCGGCGCGCTCGAGGCGCTCGCGCAGGACAGCGAGGGCGATGTTGCGTGGACGTACCACGCGGGCGCGCGCCCGTGGACGCTCGTCGGCCCCGTGCACGTCGCGCTGCCGTGCGCGACGCAGAACGAGGTCTCTGGCGCGGAGGCCGCCGCGCTCGTCGAGGCGGGCGTGCGCATCGTCGCCGAGGGCTCCAACATGGTGCGCGGCGCGCCCCTCTTTTCCTCTTTCCTCCGTCGTGTCGCTGAATGGCCTGTTTTTTTTTGCGCAGGGCTGCACGCAGGAGGCGATCGAGATCTTCGAGGCGTCGCGCGCGCGGGGCGGCGCGCACGCCGTCTGGTACGCGCCGGGCAGTACGTCTCCTCCTCCTCTCCTCCTCCTCCTCCTCTCGCTTCCGTCCCGCCGCGCCGTGCTGACTCCGCCTTTCCTGTCTTGCAGAGGCCGCGAACTGCGGCGGCGTCGCCGTGTCCGGGCTCGAGATGGCGCAGAACAGCCAGCGGCTGACGTGGGCGCCCGCGGAGGTCGACGCGCGCCTGCGCGAGATCATGACCGAGTGCTACAACGTGCGCCTCCCTCCCTCTTTCCCTCTCTCTCTCTCTCCCTCCCTCTCTCTATCTCTTTCTCCTTCTCTCCTGCGTGTGCGACGGACGCTGAATCACGCCCGACACGACAGATATGCTACGCCGCGGGCGAGAAGTGGTCGCCGACTACGGGCGAGGCGGGCGCGGAGGGCGTGCTCCCGAGCCTCGTCGCGGGCGCGAACGTCGCCGGGTTCATCAAGGTCGCGGACGCGATGCGCGCGCACGGCGACTGGTGGTGAGCGCGCGCTTTGCTTGCAGCGTTTTGGTGTGCGAGGCGGTGCGGCGCTGGGTGTGGGGGCCGTGCATGGGGCTTTAAGTTTTAGATGCGCGGACGGACGGCGGCAGCCCGGCCGCTTATACATGCATGTATACTAGTACTACTAGTAGTAGGCCCTTTCTTTCTACATACTAGGGGGGCTCAAAGTTGAGCTTGAGAATCTCAAGCTCAAGCTCAAGTCTCAAGTTCCTGCCTAATTGGGCTCCTGCCCAGTTGGGTCGACTCAGGGTGTGATGGAAGGCAAAAACGGCACGTCGGCTTCGGCGCTCGGACAACAGGTGCCCGGTGCTTGGTCAGTGCGCAGTCGACCGCCGGAAACCTTTTCGGGTGCGCTAGGGTTATAGAGTTGTCTTGTCAATGTGTAACAATCTTCTCCTGTGTTCTGAAAAATATATATTGTCATGCACTTGCTAGGTATAATAGTCCTATGTAGACATCATGAGGTCAGAAAGAGGTAGTTGTTTCAAAATAGCAAAATGTAGTGAGAGAAGAGACCATATTACAAATTCGAGGGTTTGTTGATTGTAGCCCTAGCGCACCCGAAAAGGTTTCCGGCGGTCGACTGCGCACTGACCAAGCACCGGGCACCTGTTGTCCGAGCGCCGAAGCCGACGTGCCGTTTTTGCCTTCCATCACACCCTGAGTCGACCCAACTGGGCAGGAGCCCAATTAGGCAGGAACTTGAGACTTGAGCCCCAATGAAAAATCACTCGGGTGAAATCGAATTAGATCGCACGATATCGTAAAGAGTCTTGTGGATTCGAATCGGATCGAGTGAACTTGGATGGTGTTTCAAAAGCTGTGTTGCAACTCAATTTAGACGTCTGATTTTCCGTTGCGACTTGCTCAGAAGATCGACGCGAACGAGAAAAATGGCTAGATAAAAATGAATTCGCCCAACAAAGTGCACACTCGGCTTATGTAAGTTGAAGTCGTCGCACAACTCGCAACATGTCAAAATCAGTCGCTCGAACTTGTGCTCTTGTGCACAATACCTCGAAGTCATTTCTCACGTGCTCAATTTCGTACTCCGCTACCCTCCGCTAAAATTTTGCTACCCTCCGCTAAAATTTTCATGGTTTCCTTGCGACTGCCTCCTCTCCACCATCGACCTCTGCTGCTCTGCGATGTACGATCTTTCGTGTCCGGCTGGATGAGCGCACTTGTAAACCTTTTCTGTGTTCGTTGCCGTCTGCATCACTCTCGATCTCGGGCTCATTGTCTCGTTCTTCCAATGACAGGGCTGATCGCATCTTGTCCATACAAAACTTTTGCATGCTAAAGACCTTCCGCACGAGGAAACGCAGCAAGGAACACGGACACATCAAACCTACCTGTGCTGGTTGATGTCACAGGTAACATTATTCAACAAAAGGCATCTGCATGAGTTTGTCAAGACCGACCACCACAAACTGGAGTCGTCCGACACCGTTGACAATGTGAGGAGTATGTATGATTTATGACAAGGTGAGTCATCTGATGTCTGCTGACAAGCAGCTTGAAGCTTACTGCATGCCTGTCGACTACGTCGTCATCCAGTCAGCATACCTTTCGGCCGACAAGCACAACATCACCGCCGACTCAAAATCGCTGAGGACGAGCGACTTGGTCACTAGACGGTCAATTTCCCATTCCTCCGAGGGGTAGATCCAGTACGTATTGCTCTATGTGACCTACAACGCTGAGGAAGACGGGCGCGAGCCGACCGTGGCTGCGACGGATGAGTTGTGTGAGTAGTTTTGATGGGCACGCAGGACGTGATCCGGGATCGTGTTGCGAGTGGTGCCCATCGTACTGAAGAAGTCCGCTTCCGCGTCTAATTGCGGTGTGCCGCCAAAGTCGTCCCCAAACAGGAACGGAGCGGTCGTGGTCGACTCCCCATCAACGGCTTTTGTGACATCAGTGTGGTCTGACGCGACACTTGTTCCCTGCTTGGACAGTGTGCGTTCGTACTCTTGCTCTTGTTCCACCTCAGGTTCGGGGGAAAGAGACTGCAGACTCGTGCACGTTGCTCTCCTCAGCATCGACATCGAGCACATCCGCCGGTGTCTGCGTAGGCGTTTCAGTCGCCTTGAACTTCTCAACCGCTCCACAGCACAGCCGTGATCTCCGACTTTGAAAATCCAAGCAGCCTCGTGTGAGTCTGCTTTGAAGAGACTCGCGAGCGCCTTCCAGTGTCGTGTCCCACGCGGACCGGTGTTGTGGATGCTTTCCGGATGGAAGGCGGACGAAACTGGTGTGCGGGGCAAGGGCGATCGGTGTGCAGGGCAAGGACGACTGGCTGTTCGTCCTCGTTGTCATTTTTGTCGCTGTGTTTTTTATGTTTTAGCGTAGCGTACAACCAATACAGTGCTTGATTTGCTTTTATAAAAGAAAAGTAGTGTGATGAACTGTCAGATTTAATTCGATACCGCCCGATAAAATATGCTACATGAATAGAAATGACACTATTTTGCGGGATTCTGCTATAGATTCTGTCGAATGAAAGCGGGCCTGCTCGAATAATCCGTTTTGACTCGTTCGCACTCATTCTGACAATAAATATATCGTGATATTCTTAAAATATATTGCGAAATCGGACCAGGTCGCTCAATCCGAAATCATGCGATCTAATTCGATTTCACCCGAGTGATTTTTCATTGGGCTTGAGCTTGAGCTTGAGATTCTCAAGCTCAACTTTGAGCCCCCCTACTTTACATATTCGCTGCGCGTGATACCGTTGTATTGCCCCAACATGCTAGTGCTTCCGCCTTCTACAGTATGTTGTATTGTACTAATACAGAGGTGCTCCTGGCTCGTGCTGCCGCGATAGGTCTGCAGCTAGCGCGGGCCTGCCTCCCCTCCTTGCTTTGCTGCTGCGTTCGTCCAGCCCGGTCCGGGCTCGTGCTGACCGTGCATCGTGTGCTTTGCGACGCTATTTCCCCCGTCTCTTTCGCGCGAGCTGTGTGCTCGCGAGACTGCTTATGGCCGCGTGATAAAAACGAATCGCGCGACTGTGCGGGACGTTGACGTTGGGGGGCATCCAGCGACGTTCCTGGTTGCCACGGTGTCGCAGTCTCTAGAGGTCGGAACGGGCAAGTGGCGTAATTACTTCCGTCTCCCAGGCGGTTTAGACCGGCCGACTAGTGGCTTAGTGGCTTGTTTGCTGCAGAACTAGCTGGCCCCTTTTTGACAAGGAGCACCTCCGACGGACAAACATTTACGCAGAATAACGTACTTTGACGACTAGAGGTTGATAACATGCAAAGTGTTGCTCTTTACTCGCATAGTGATAGTACCGGAGGTTCGGCTCGGGCTAGAGGTAGGTCCCTGGCCTTGCAAATATATTCGATTACACATTCAGCAAAGTGCATTGTATCTCGATATGCTCATGGTCCCTTGCGTCATCTCTCAACGGCCTTCAATGCTACGTATATAAGACGGTCATATCGAGTACGATAATGCTCATAAGCTTCTAAAAGATTCAGATTCGATCACTATTAGAAGCACAATTTCTCCCAATGGCACAAAATACCGATACTCGATCCAGTAAAAGCTTTGAGGTCCTCGGAAAGGAACACCTTGAAGGTGAGAGTTTTCAGCGTTTCCTCGTAAGCAGCAGTTTCTCATCAAAGGCGGGAAAATCGAACACATCAGACTGTTTTGCCTTGAAAGATTGTGCGTATTCTGCCATTTGTCTCGAAATTACTGCAAAATGCTGATGGCACAGCTTATCGGTCTGCCCCTGCCAGACTGGTATGAGGAATCCAAAGGTGAAGTGTATATCAATTATTATAGCGGTCCCGAAAGAACGACTCTGACAGGTATGCACAATTCATTCGTCTACATCTGTTCTGTCGGACGAGTATTGATCATGGCATGAACATAGCAGTTTATACAAAAGGGAACAACCCGCCGAAAGTTCTTTGCAAGTGTACATACAAAGAAGATGGCTCCAAAGAAGAAAAGAAAGTATTGGCTGACATGCACGAAAAATCAAGGAAAAGTACAGCCAGGAGTCAGGATCATGTTCGATGATCTGAGATTAGGGCAGTGATACGACAGTCTTGCTTCCTACTGGCAGTAATAGATAATAAACTGTGTTGCACCTCCTTCGGGAGGCAAGTATATCGCATATAAAGGAGCATGTTTAGATGAGCAAATGCGAGTTCATAACGAAAGTTGCACCAGGCTGGATCAGCGATCTACGAACACCTGTTCTAGATATTCACCATGTACCAGTTGTAGGGCGTAGAATAAGAGACGTGTCGATGGACCGACCACGTTGAACTTCTTCGGGCTCTGATTACGCAAGCACAAGACAAGCCACTTCTTCGTGATTGGCTGGACAGTGTTGATCTCCGGACAACTATCTCGTGCTTGTGGCTTGATCTTTGTCTCGTCGAGTCTTATTCTAAAGTAGAATATAATGCTTGTCGAGCATGTACTGCTGTTCTCATAACTACTGGCAGTGATCATTGCACACAACGTTGAAGGAAAATAAGGGCCAGCTCAATTAATGATGAATTCCATAACTTGCCCAAGTTTCCACACATTCTGCGGGATCTAAGTTTATGTACAAGAACGGCATCTCTCCTTCATAGTTCTGTTCAATAACGATGGAAATGCTGACTGTATACAGATTTTAAATCAAAAAATGGCACCCTCTGATGTCTTCTGACAGTAATTGCTTTTAGGATTACATCTCGGCTATACTGTACAAGGCACAATTATGAGCTGGAAGGGTTTATATAACTAGGTCTCTGCAAGGTGCCGTATACTGGTACGTTTAGATTGATACGGTCCGTATTTTATGTTTTCATGGGCAGTACGGTAGTGATGCCGTCGTACTACGGATTACACATGTACTCGTGCTTACCAAATGTATTCGGCGATTTCCATTCCTTAGAGCTGGTGTGCCCGTACAAATTCTGCCGTTTCTCGGTGCGGCTCTTGAACCCGCGTAGTCCCCCCCCCCCCCCCCCCCCCCCCCTCTGCGCATCTCCATGTGGATTCGCGCAGCCTGTGCGATGCGGCACAAGAGCTGGCGGCAGAATCCAACGCCGCCCTCTCTCTGACGCCTAATGAACGCCATCAGCAGCCGATTCTTTCACCCTCTCGTTGACTCTCCCGAAATGAAGGGGATGTCGACCCGCCAACCTCAACCATCGATTGACGCTTTTAATCATCATAGGGCTAGGGCTACTTTTGCCTTCGTCCGCTATACACAATATGATTTACCACATCTGAATTTTAAATACAGCATTTCTTCGAACACATTGACTTTTTTTCACGCAATTGGTTTATGCAATACTACTTAACATTGAGGGCCGGGGATAGTGCAAAGTACCACTAGCATTTGTAACGGTCGCAATGCTGCGCGACCCGCAAGAGGGAAGAGCCCGTTGCAAATTAGCCGTGCATTAGTGCCGGCGACCACAAGAAGGAAGTCGCTTCAGTGGTATTGCGGCGTTTGAACTAATGACTACGATAGCATTGTATCTATCTATGCCTCATGTGTCTCTTTTCGACTTTTCGAACCCTCTGACAATCGGCGTATAAGTCCGTACATTTCGATATAGTGTCGATTTTTTTTTCAGTATCGTTAAAACGCGGAAATTGTTTGATCCGCTAAAGTCATGATAATTGACCTACCGAAAGAGAGCAATCAAGAGCTTGCAAACGGCAACCAAAGTCGTACGAGCAAAGTTACTACTTCTAAGAAATGATACTCGCGCTCCATAGTAATTTTCCTTTATCACTATGTAGAAAAGCCAGAGTCGGCAAAGACTATAGGCAGAAAACTAATAGCAGTGTTTCGTTGTCGGATGCGTTCGAGCGACCTGGGTTCAAGCGACCGCTGGTTTTATTGAAAAAACTCGACGCTCGGCCTCTGAGACCGTGCATACAATGTTTGCGATGACCTGATGCAAAATCAACTTTACTTGCAAACTACATAGAGACGCGATCTTTTAGTACTATTCCCGCATCAAAGTGATATGCTCCGTTCAGCAGTTCCTCCATAATTTTTTTTTCCTACATTGCCAGTTGAATACGACATTTGATTAATGAGTTCTACTCGCGGTGGGGCAAAGTACAGCGTAGAAATAAATAAAGCACAGAGGTGAATGGTTGGACCTAAATCTACTCACACTGTCTAATCGAAACCCAGATAAATCAGAAGCTACATGCCACCTAGAAGGCACTCAAGTCCCGGTTCTACTCCCCAAAGACATATTCAACCCCAATATGTAGGGATCGACTCTACCGATTATGGGGTCTATTATTATAAGAAGATTCTCGGGGGAGGAGCTCACGGACAAATCTGGGTACGTTGATCAGGAATTTTGCAATGTACTTAGGCTCACAACTACCTTCTAAACGGAAAAGGAATGTGATTGGGAGCATCCAAATAGACCAGGAGAAAGACAGGCTGTTGCTGTAAAGGTGATCCGGAGGGACAGTAGCATCAGAGATCTCGTCAAGAGGGAAGTCGCAATACTGAGGGAGATAAGAGATACTGCCGAAGAGGGCAACCCGGGATACTCTCACCTTGTAAGTACACAGAGTTACTTGCACGTGCTGAGCTTCAACGATTGATCACCAAAATGTGTTTCCCCTGTGCATCATTGATCGTATAATTAGCTGCACTATTACCGCGGAGCTGAACTACAGAATTCGTATCTAATTGCAACAACCCTTCTGAAAGGTGGATCTTTACTTGATCGGCTTGATGCTAGAGGTCCATATCCTGATCGTGCGGCTGCAAATACCATAAGGTAATGAAATATATGGTGTTTTCAGAGCATGCTGATCAGTGCAAGTGACTGATTGGATTTTAGACAGATATTGTCTGGGGTGTCATATCTTCATGACTTGAACATCTGTCATAGAGATCTAAAGTACTGATATTACTTTATACCCGTATTTGACTTCATAACTAATGAGTGATGTGGTTAAAACAGACTTGAAAACATAATGTACGAGGATAAATATGAGAACTCGTTGAGGATAGTCGATTTTGGGTTGTGAGTGCCATTATCATATACTCGTGCCGACCTATTGACTTGAATTGATTGCCAACAGAGCAGAAGCCGATTTCAAGCCAAAAGATAGGATAAACACAATAACTGGAACCCCTGGGTATATGGCACCAGAAACCATTATGGGTTATGATCAGAGTATAAGAGTAGACTGCTGGGCCGTTGGGTACGTGATTACATAGTACCAGAAGTTTACCACCTTATTTGGAATTCTTGATTACAGTGTAATGACTTATGAACTACTGGTTGGGAAGAGTCCATTCTACGACCCTGGCAACAACTCAAAAATAGAAGAGGAAAAAAATCTTTTAATCCGAAACATAGACTACTCAAGCCATGTATGGACAAAATCAGGTAAGCACATTCCAAACAAAACAGTCACGTTTATCCGTTTATCATTTTCCGTAGCTCTCGATTTCGTCCGGCATCTTTTGATGCGCGACACTGGCTCAAAACGTCGCCTGTCAGCAAACAAGGCATTAATGCATAATGTATGGATTCTCAATTTAATGTGTTTAGATGTTTATATCAAACTTGGCCTTAAAGTGGATTCCAACAGGTCCAGAAAGTCGGGAGACACCCCGTGGCGTAGATTACTACAGGCAGACTCCCTGCACATTTGAAAATTGTGAACCTGAACGACAAAGACTTATGCATGACGTAAAGGAAGTATTCTGGAATCCTGCAGACCCACGGGCATACCAAGAACCTGCAGATCGTAGACGTCGATAAGCCACTTCGCAGAAATGAAAGAGCGGGTTCTGATACTTGCAGGACTCCTTTCATAATCACTGGACTGTGCACAAGCAATACAAGGACCGGATTCAAGACATATTTCCGTACAAGTAATCGGATATATTTGTGTAGTTAGAATCTTCGTACAAAAGCCACACTATACATATAATTACAGTTTGAGTATATCTGGAGCTGGCTTACACACCTAACACTTTTTGCAAAGTTTATATCGGTCTGATTTAAGAAAAGGTGTAATAAAGAAGAAAGCAAACATAATACCGTACTGCGAGGATTTGAAACCGCATGGTCCTATAGACATAATTTCGGCGTGCTAGTGAGCTCAACGGTCTATCAGAGGCGCTTCGAGTGTTCGACATACACAGAATCGATGGTAAAACCTTTCTGTTATCCGGCTTTCGAGGGTTCAGCTCTTTAAAGTAAAGGAAGCGACGTCCCCTTCTCTGCCTGACACGAAACATAAATTAGCGGCGTCTAGATTACAAGAATTTTAAGAGTCCGCTAGAGCCCGTCGGTCTGCTAAATAATAGTGAGCAGTACAGTTTCGAACATCTGTATGTAAATACGTATCAATGATACCATCCATAACAGAGTAGATTCGGAAAACCAAGGCGGAGTTTGCGATTTGAAGCACAGCACCAAAAACATCAGTACATACATGACGAGCAGGAATAAACATCGACTACGAGAAGCCAGTAAAGTGGTAAAAGCAGAGTAAAATGGGATGACTTACCTTGGTGAGCAATTTTTGGACAAGTTCAAGTGCTCAATCACTTTTCAGTGGTTAGTACTAAGATTAGTCAGCAGCCACATGCCGGACGATGTGCCCGTCGCCCGAAGAATGATTCAAATTAGCAAGTTAGCCGACGCGGCCGACCCTCCGTGCAGTCTAGGACACGCAACTTAGAGGCATGTGGAGTGGACTATGTATCAAATCGGACATACGTAGTCTTATGATTTCGATGAGCTATCATTCCGCTTCCTCGCTTCGCCGCTGTCTAAATAATGGGGTTTCTTCTATCCCGCTATCCAGAAAAAGCTCGGTACATGCAGATTTTCACCTGCAGACATTGCATTCATATTGATTGGAAAACTACTCTTTCTTCATCCGAGTTTAGCCAATAACCTCTAAAAATGAGAACTTGGAGAAACGTCGTTTGAGACCAACTGGGAGTATATCCATCATGTTACGGATGGCACGTGTAGTCGCCGCCTTCCTTCTTCAATGTAATCGCGTCTTGGCGTAGATTGCCTCGTGCGAGAAATGAGGATATGTGGCCTATGCGTGAGAGCACGCGCAGGCCCGCTCACGCATAGGCCCGCCTCTATCGACACTTGTACTATAGCTGTGCGTGCGGGTCTAAGGACACAGACTGAGAAACAAATGCATAAAGGCCCATGCTAACGAAGGAGGGTGAACAGCTTGGCTCATCTACCCTCCCCCTACCCCTCTCTTGATCAGTCCGGCCGTCCTCGACATTCTCTCTGCGAGTTCTACAGACAGGCCACAGCGGCGTCAGTCTGAGAACATACACTCAGAGCACAATTCTTCACGATCGGCGATGTTGGAGTCGATCCCCGCTCAGGCTTACGGGCCTACCTCGTATTATCCATACGAGTATGTCCAGCCTTTCCAGCCTCTGGGACAGCCTCAGGATGCCGCAATTGCCCTCGGTATGATTAGTCCCTATGAGTGGCAGAGTCCGGTGCCTATGGGAGATACGTTTTCACTGTCTCCACCAGTCAAATATGTCGTCGGTACACCTATGCCTGGCTCGCTGCATTCGCAGTCCCGCTCCAAACTCCGAAAGCACCCTCATCGTGAACATAATCATACGCAGCCACAGACGCTACACCTTGCACCTTCCGTTCCCTACAATCTTACTTCATACCCTGACTATTATGCGCCGCAACCTGGTCTGCGCTCGCGGGCTTCGATGTCTTTCCCTGAACCTCAGCTTTACCTGAGCCCGCTTCGTGGTGGACCGAGCCCCTCCCACTCAGGAAGGACTAGCTCCGGAGTTACCTCGGGAGATATCTGGGTAGAGCCCGAGCACTGCGATTACCTCGTCAAAGCGGTAAACGAGATGGCGCTATGCAAAGACATATTTTCGAAATGGGTCGAGCAGCTCAATCAGTGAGTAAATAGCATGCTTTTCGAGACCAGATGATTTCTTCTATGACTTTGAACTGACTCCGATGCTTGGTGCAGCGCTGATCTAGGAAAGAAGGACAAAGTCGAGAACAGCATTATTGACCAGATAAACAGTCTTGCCGAAGACGCGGTCTCTGCACTCTCCTCCTCTGAGAATATGCTGCGCACATATCAGGCTCTCGCGCGGCTTATGGACAGACGACTCTCCTCCATTGCCTCCTCGGCGAACGGCGGGGACCTTTTTGCCAGCTCCTCTCGGTCGCGAAAGAACGACGATTTCCAGACGCTCGCGATCGACATCAAGGTGCATTCGTCGGAGATCTCCCAGTTCGCGAGAGATATGTTCAGGAAGCTGTATGCGCTGCAGGATAATGTGAGGCAGACCCGCGACAAGTATTCCTTCAGAAAAAAGATCTGGGGCGGGCTCTGCTTTGTCTTCAGATGGGTCGCACGGGTGCTCGCATTCTCTGGAACGGTCTCTACGTTCGTGCATCCGCTTGGTTTGGTCGGCACAGCAGCCATGCATGCATCCTCAGGCATAGCGTCTCTGGTTTCCTCTGTGTGTGATAAGATCCGGGAAGGTATGTTCCTTTCGATACGCCTTCACTAAGGAAGCCACTTATCTGATATCTTGCTTTTTCCCAATTGTGTCCCAGGCTACGAGGAGTCCAATATGGACGGGGTGCTTCATCTCCTGCGCGAGCACGTACCTCAGTCCGTAGAAATCGCGCTACAGAGCTTAAGAAGATTTCACGCGGCGCAGGCCATATTTCGGTTTCATCTTGACGTTCAGCAGGGCAAGGCGTCCGGGTACATGGCCCCGAACGAGGCTGCGCGCGCACGGCGTAACTGGCGGAAAGCAGCGTCGCTGCTCAAACTGAAAGATGGATATTCACTTATATCGGATGGAGACTCCTCGTCATGGTAGTGGCATTCGGTCTACACACATTCTTATACCTTTGTTCGGCTTTGATTTCTTCGTCAGCCCACAACTTATACTTCCAACTTATGCATCTGCGCTCACCTTTATCCTGTCTGGCTTTCTTCAGTTTCCAGTGTACTTGCTGAGCAACGTTTAATGCTGTCTTTCTGTTCTTTTTCAGATATATAATATCGCAGCCTATGTATCGGCTTCTAGCCGCTGGATCACATACAATATTACACACCTTTCCTATATTCCGCCAAAACAGTTCTTCATGACCTTCCCGCAAGGCCGAGCTCCATAGGCATCTCCTCACCTAAAACACCTGCTATGACATTTCGCGCGGCGAGCGTAGCCATGGCGGTTCGAGTTTCAAAGGTCGCGCTTCCGATGTGCGGAAGGACGACGCATCTGTAACACCATAATGTTCAGGTGAATAATATCTGTGCTTATGAAATGGTAGGACTCGCCTCGGCTCCTTCACTAACGGATGCTCCTTCCCGACCTGCGGCTCGCCCTCGACGACATCGAGCCCCGCGCCCCAGATCCAGCCGTCACGCAACGCGCGCGCGAGCGCGTTTGAGTCAACGAGCGTCCCGCGCGCCGGGTTCACAAGGACTGCGGTGCGCTTCATGTGTCGGAGGAACGCCTCATCGACGATGTGGTGCGTCGCGCGCCCGCCTGGCGCAAGCAGAAAGAGCACGTCTGCGCGCGCGGCGAGGTCCTCCAGAGAGACGCGCGCGATCGAGCCTGCGGGAAGGGACAGCGATGCCGCAAGCGCGTCGTCGCGAGCGGAGGAGCCGGGTGAGGATGCGCTAGAGGGATTACCGGTGTAGATGCAGCGCCGCACGCCGAAGGCGATGAGTCGCGCGAGCGTGGCCTGGGCAATGCGACCGAAACCGAGGAAGCCGACTGTCCTTTCTGGGGACGTCGAGAGATCGGAGGAGGACGGGGCCGCGATGTTGGGTAGTAAGCTGGAGCTAATCTGCGGTCCGCAGAATCCAAAGGGCGACCAGGTGTAGTTGGGCCACTGTATATGTGCTTATTATATTTGCTGAGAATCGTATACGAGTCAGAACGCCGCGCACCTGGCCTTCGTGGACGAGCCCCGTCGTTGCCTTCACGTTCCGGCTTGCCATCAGAGCGAGCATCACGGCTATGTCTGCCACTGAAGCAAGTATAAATGTCGATTTTGATTTCTTTCTTCCAAACTCTCAACGAAAAAAAATATTACCTGCATCGGTCAGAACATCTGGCGTGTAGCCTAGACGAACCCCTCTCTTAGACAGGGCAGGGAGCGAGACATGTTCTTCATCAAAGTGAGAAAGTGCCCCTTTAGCAATGATGAAGTGCATACCATATCCAACGGACATAGTCGACACGACCTTCAATGAGGGACCGGCTGCCGACAATTTAGAATACCAAGTTGAATTTGAATTTGAATCACTACGGCATGCCTTTGTTTAGCAGTTCTTCATCAACCTTCAGTGCAAACTAAGCTTCTATATTTTTTTCGCTTTTAGTTTGAAGTGCGCTCACTGGTTCTCCGAACATGACTATCAATCCCGTCGCACCAGAAACGTTTTCCAGTAGCCAGCTCCGTTCGCACTTCCTATCTTCGGGCCATACAATAACCTGTAATTTTACCATGCGGGTTCAAGGGTACAATCGTGAAGAAACACTTATGTATACACACGTCAAGATCATCTCTCTCCCGCAAGACGGCTAAGGCTTCGGTACCCAGGTCACGACACACGACGACCTTGTGCTTTGTTCTAAGATGTCGAGCAATTGCAGTCAGTCGCGACGAAGATCGGGATAGAAGAGGGGACTGTAGCGACCCTGTCATGCTTGTCGTAAACTAACGTCGCGTCAATGTTGTCGTGGTATTTGTAGGAAATCATCGACTGCAGACGGTCCGTACGGAGTCCGGGCAAGATGGAGAAGGTCGCGTGGGAGGCACGTGCAAGCGGGCGCGGATAGAGCCGACGACGCGTACGCCGCCGCGCCCGCTCCGAGTAACAGTCCGAATCCTTTGCCAAAGACATCGACGTCGATCTCGCGTACAATGGCGACTGCCTCGTCGTCTTCGTCGACGGCGTTCAAAACGTTCTCGCTTGAGAACAGCGTCCTCGATGTCAGCCCGCAGGACGAGATCTTCCGATTCGACGCCGAGGCGAACAAAGCCATCCTCAAGGAGCAGCCATGGAAGAATGAGTGCGTGCGCGTCCATTTACAGCCGCCGATATGAACAAAATTTCTTATTTTATTATTATTATGGTCTTAAGCCCACATTATTTCAAGTCATGCAAAATTTCCGCCGTCGCGCTGATCAAAATGGTATGCGCTTCGTGTATGCCACTAAGGAGACTAGATCTAGTGCTCACGCCGCTCGCAGGTGATCCATGCGCGTTCGGGCGTGCCCTGGGAGATCATGGGCCTTATGCAGGGCAAGGTCGTTGGCGACGCGCTCGTTGTCATAGATTCGTTCGCATTACCCGTGCAGGGCACCGAGACGCGTGTCAACGCAGCCGAAGCTGCAAATGAGTACATGGTTGAGTACGTCGGCGGAAGCGAGAAGGTTTGTTTGCTGCATTGTTCGATCTTAACCCGTCTAAATGACCTGTGCTCTATTTGGCGGGGTGTAGGTCGAGCGAAAGGAGAACGTGATCGGATGGTACCACTCGCATCCAGGCTACGCATGCTGGCTATCCGGCATCGACGTGAACACACAAATCACTAACCAAAAATACCAAGATCCATTCGTCGCCGTCGTTGTACGTTTCCATCATTTTGCCTTTTATTCTTCAGATATGTTTACCCGCATCGTACTCTCCTCCCCAGATTGACCCAAACCGCACGATCTCTGCAGGCAAAGTCGACATCGGCGCATTCCGCACCTACCCGGAGGGGTACACGCCGCCGGGCGCGGGATCAAGCGAGTATCAGTCAATCCCGCTTGAGAAAATAGAGGACTTTGGCGTGCACGCGAACCAGTACTACGCGCTGACCGTCGAGGTGTTCAAGTCGAGCCTCGACAATGAGCTGCTCAGCCGCCTGTGGAACAAGTACTGGGTCAACACGCTCAGCACAAGCCCGCTGATATCCGTAAGCCATTTCCCATCCTTTCACCTGGAGAATATTTGAAACTTGAATTGATGTATGGGAATACAGAATCGCGCATACGCGGCGTCGCAGCTTTCAGACCTCGCGCAGAAGCTAGGGAAGGCGCAGTCAACTGTTGTGAACACACGCGCATCAATCCCGCGACCACCGAAGGATGAAAAGGACAAACACAAAGAAAAGGTACAGTGCCCATCACCATTATTCGCATCATGCTTTTCTGACTTTATCATATATGCAGGGCAAGCAGGACGAGGATAAGAAAGAGGACAGCCAGCTCTTGAAGAGTGTGAAGGACAGCACGAAGCTGGCGGCAGAGGCTCAGCACGGGCTCATCGCGCAGGTGCTCAAGGATGTGCTTTTCTCGTCGCGGCCGGGCCAGGGCCGGAGCGCAGACGCGGGTGCTGCTGCGGTAGCGAGCGCCGTCGCAAGCGCAGCAGGTACAGGCGCTGCGGCAACGGCAGCGACGACTGCGCCATCAGAGACGGAGATCGTCGTTACGAGTGGAAGTACGGCATCAAACGATGCGGCTATGACACTGTCGTAAATGAGAATCTCTGCTACATTTACATACTGTACTATTAGACAATATTGCTTTCTTATGTTTTTTCACGAAGAGTGCCAACTTGTCAGATAAAAACCAAGTCGAAGCCACAACTAAGCATGCTTGACTCAGAGTTTTCAGCATATGAAAGAGCAGGAATACATAGCCCATATCATATGCATATGCGAATGTAAAAAGGTAAGATACAAGCATGCGTGCAGACTTTTTCGTCGGTACCGCGCCCTTCCCTTCTAACGGCAACAGTAGCCCACCTGATTCCAAACCCAACCTAAACCTGTGTCCAAACACGCAAAGCGCGCCTAGAAGGTGGTGGGCCTGTGGGCGGCAAAGACCGACCTCGATTTTGAGACCCGGCGAGGGAGGGGGAAACGCAGCTTGGGGGTGAGGAGCTGCTTGATGTACGGGCGGCGGACATCGTCCGCCTTGGCGATTTCGACGACACGAAGGATCTGAACGAGGATAAGTACGATAGGAAAATGGAAATAAAGGGAAACAAGTGTTGCGCGTACGTGGATGGACCGGAAGCGGGCACGGTGGCGGGCGGCCATGTCCTGGTAGAGGGACTTGACTGCGTCTGCGCGGGTGAGCTCGCGGAACTCCTTGTACATGTTGTGCGTCCCCGAGCGCGAGTCGTATCGGATCCAAACGCCAAAGTTCTTCACCTTGAGCGGGCGACGCTCGGCGATCTGGTTGACGGCAACGATCTCGCCGTTGGCTTTCTTAACCTTCTTGAGCTTGCGGAGGAAGTACCAGAAGCGCGACTTTGCGACGACATCGTTGATCGCGAAAATGCGCATGCGGTACAGCTTGGGCGCGGGCTCTGCCGCGGTGGGCAGATGGCGCCCGACGACCTGGTATTCCTTCAGACCCATCTGCAGAAACGGGTGCCAAAGAAAGAGTATCCGTCAGTGCGTGTACGAATCCACCGGGAGTAGCGAGAACAACGGCCGGAAAACGAGCACAGATTAGAGATCTGGGTTCTGGCAGGCCGTATCGTCAAAATGGAGGGGCGTGGACTGACCAGTGCTTCGTCGTCGTTGGTTGTCTTGAGGTTGTCGGTGTCGTTCGTTTACTTTGGAGCCTATCCAGGGCGGTGTTTGTGACTATTTGGCAAAATCCAGCCGGCCTTTGCCGATTGAAGAAGTCTTGCTCACGGATTTTGCACGCGACTTGCAACAACGCAAGTCGGTTCGAGAACCAAGTGAGTACTTGAAGCTACTCAAGATCATGAAGTATGTCGGCGGACGAGGGTTATCTCTAACAAGGCTACGTAAAGGCCGAATCTTCAGAAATATGGTCTCAGAAATGAAGGCTTCGGATACACATGTATCGCACTTGTGTTGGGACGTTGCAGCCGTAACTTCAAATGGACAACGAAAACTCGGAATTGATAGCCAAAAGCAAACCACCGTCTCCGGAGGATGTCAGTCATGCTTCGGAGTTGTTTTCTGCTTTTTTCCTAGGATGAAGGTAGCGACGTTTCTTGTTCTCGATTTGCGCACCTTTCGCTCGGGACGACACGCATAAGGAAGGCGGGGAAAAGCCTGCGCACCCAAGTGGTTCAAACATTGCTGGAAAAATATGAAACCCTCCAATAGGGCCTCATTCAGCGTCTTTCGACAGCGATGCATATACTCAACTCCAATATCTTCGCAACAAATTCACTCAAGTCGTATATATCCGAACTACTTGAGCTTTCATCCACAAATTCAGCCGTCGTTATTCTGTCGGGTCGCATGCGGGCTGTCAAGAATTCGTAGTCTTACAAATCGTAAATCTATCGATGGGCGAAAACTCAACAACAGCACCGAAGGTTTTCCAACTCTCTGGCTCGGCGCAAGATGCCGTTCAAGACGGACTGATGAGAAATATTGGTGGCTAGATGTTGGTCTAGACGGCGTCCGAAGCTCTTTTCAATCCTCCTTCGAGACAAATGCTTGGTGCGAGGTAGTGAGGCCGGTTGTGCGCACCGAGATCCGGCTCTTGAATAGCTCGGGTATAGAAGCAAAAGTCAGGGTAACTCGCTCTTTTCAGATCTTTTGGAGGGCGTGCGCGCCGGTTCTCCGACGCTGACGCGGCTCACAGAATCTGTCTCTAATCATTTTTCGTGGGCGGAAAGGGGAAGTGCGTAACTGTCGGGCAATCACACTAGCTCACCATATCCGCAGATCTACAGAGACGAGCGACGGCATATAGATTGAAACCGGCTAAATGGTGGTATTGCCATTCCGAAAGGTAAAAGCACATCATATTCTCCGAACGCATTCCACTTCGGGACACTGGTGCTGACGTACAAGCATAATTCAGGCCTGTAACTGTTTGAAGGGAGCAATCGTGGTTTCGCATTGGCAAATGCAACAAAACAGATGGGAGACACGTATGTTCGCGCCTTGATAACAAACTGCTTTGTCTAATTCGAACTTTTCTAGCCAACCCTTTGTTCTAGACTTTGTCAATTTCGTTGCGGATTCAGCGTCAGTTATAAAGTCAGTCTCTGGACTCCCTTACGTTGCTCTGGAATCTATCTAACCATGAGTTTTCAACATTCAAGGTAGCTTCCGTCTAATTTTTTCTCTGCGACTAGCAGTGAGTACTACCAAGATCTGCGTTGTTTACATTCAGATATTGAACTGAAACATAGAGATGGCCCTATTACTCAGCAATTCGTACACGTGAAGTTCTTGGGATGACTCACCTTCTCGCGTTCGCTGAGGCATGAGCTTGCAAATCCATTTGTGTTTGTCAGAGAGGGACATTAGCAAGAAAGGTGGATTTCGTTTCAATATAAGAAGACGATGTCGAGGTATCCACACCTCATCTTCGTATCCACTCGTCCAGTACTTAGCAAACATGCAGGCTCTCGTCACTCTTTCGGATTCACAAGCTGGCGTGCGCTCAGTGGCGATCCCGCAGCCTGGAGCGAACCAGATCCGTGTACGCGTCAAAGTGGCTGCTCTAAACCCTGTTGATGCGCTTTACGTCGCTAAACCCGCAGCCCCTCCCGGACGCGTCGTCGGGAGCGACTTCGCGGGCGTTGTGGAGACCGTCGGCGAGGACGCCAAAGGAGCCTGGAAGAAGGGTGCCAGAGTCGCGGGCTTCCTCCATGGAGGTGCGCATTGCCATCGCTTTTTGTTTGGAAACGAAATTTGACGTATGTATAGCTTGTCAGGAGAATGATCTACCTGGCGCATTTGCTGAGTTCTTAAGCGTTGATGCAGACCTCGTCTACGGTATTCCAGATACAATGAGCTTTGAGGAAGCTGCGACTCTCCCGCTTTGCATAAATACCGCTTCAAATGTAAGCTGTCTGTCGGTTCCTCGAGTTTATTCTGACTGACATGTCGGAACCCAGGGCATCTACAGAGTCCTCTCACTTCCTGCGCCTTGGGACTTGGCACAATCCCCTACGTCCTTCGGGAAGCGCCCTGCCATCATTATCTACAGTGGCGCGACCTCCGTCGGCTGCTACGCGATCCAGCTTGCGCGGCTCTCACCAGCCAACCTACTCATCCTTACCACCGCGTCCCCGGACAACGCGGCGTATCTCCGGTCTCTCGGCGCCGACCACGTACTCGACTACCATACCCCAGACTGGGCGGCGCAGGTTGCGCGCATCACCGAAGAGAATAACGCCGAGCTTCTTTACGGCCTCGATTGCATATCCGAGGGCCCGACCGTGGGCGCGCTGAGTCAGGCGTTCAAGGACAAAGGAAAAATTGCAACGGTACGCGGGCCGACGCAGTGGGACGGCGCAGCCGTAAAGGCGGGTGTCGTCGCGGAGTACATGGCCGTGTGGACTTTACTCGGGCGGGAGTTTTGGTACAACGGTCTGCTGCCATTCCTTTCGATCTTGGGGACACAGACTCACGATTTTATCTTCAGGCGGAATTCATTTCCCCGCAGAGCCTGCGCACCGTGCACTCGCGGCGTCCCTTTACGCATATATCTCTGACACGAATCCAGCGTCTCCGATTGTCTCTGGTGCCCTCAGAGCGAACAAGGTACGCCTTATGCCTGGTGGTCTTGCGGATGTACCCGAGGCCTTTGTGCTTCTCGGATCAGGGCGTGTAACTGAGAGGAAGGAGACTGCGACTCTGAGGTCGCTGCGCGCGGAGAAGATGGTGTATCGACTAGAGAAATGATGGGCAGTGTATGCCTTTTACTAGTCAATCACGATACATCCAGATGTCTTTTGGAAGCAAGCGAACAGGGGATGTAATCCAGGTGCTGCCTGGGTCCGAAATACAGCAAGCTTGCATATAATAATATCCACATTACTTGTCATCGCAGGCTCTACGAGCAGAAAGCTAAACAGTGGCAGAAATACCACTGTTTCAGCTTATTAAGCTTCTTTAAAACGGCGTCTTCGGCAGGCTTTTGCCCTGCAGCGACAGCTACAGAGCATTCAGTCGGTTTCCATTGTTTCGCAGCAAGAAAGAGATACGGAGTGTATTGTAAGCAGGCAAAAAGCGGTACCTCTATATGGGTCGCTATTTTACGAATGTTGGCTTGGGATTTTACTTTCATAATAGAGGTGGGTGTACATATTTTGACTGCTTACACTGTAATCATCGCCCAGACCCTTTCTTACTTTCTTTCGAGGCCGAAACCGGGAAGGCTGCTCTACATACAATACCACTCTGACCATATACGTCACTCGATGATCCCGAGCATTTCAGATTGGAATTTGTTTCGTATAATACAGCAGTCATATCTCAATCCTTTCCTCTTCCTAATAGGCAGTCATCAGCAAAACATAATTTTACTCAAGATGTCTTATTTGACCTGTATAAGGCACTGCAATGTGGTTAAGGCACATATGTAAGTGTGGAAGGAGCTAATGCATATCAATTTTACAAGTCCTTAGCCTACTTACTTCCACTAATTGCCCATATTTCAAGTTTGTAAGACGTGAATAAGGGTGCATGAGTGCTCTAATGCATGTCAATTTATGTGATCCACACAGTCATAAACTCGCATTTGCTTTTTTTATCATGCTCATATATGTGCTCTAAATCTTCCCTCCTATGTTGTATCGCACAGCTTATTACTTATCATTGCGGGTGGGAAGCAAGACTTACAATCACAATCCCTAGTCTCAATTTATCGAGCATGTTCCATCTTTTCTGAGCTCATCAAGCTTCTTGTCCATATCAGCCATTGCACACTTTGCTGCTTCGGAGTCGCAGTCCTCGAAGTTTGCAGACTGGCAGAGAAATTTCCCCTGAATATTCGGATTGGTCCGCGTCTCTCTCGCTATAAATTGAGGTGTATCATAATCGAAAGAAAAATTTCTCATTAGGATCGTTGTCAGTGTGGACGGACAAATTATGCATACCTATAAGAGTCCATTCCTTACCGCTAGAAATTTCGATATACACCTTACCTTTGGATTTTTCTTGCCAGTCTGGTAAACAGATTTGCATACATTATTTGTAAGATTACGAATGACGGAGTACGCACATTTCCTGAAGGCCCACGGGTCTGATGTGTTCGATTTTCCCGCCTTTGATAAGAAACTGTCGCTTAAGAGGAAATAATCAAAACTTACCTTTAAGGTGTTCCTTTTCGAGGACTTCAAAGCTTGATTCGCTGCTGTTAGCTGATCCTGTAACCATCGGGAGAGATCGGGCTTCTAACAGGTTCTGGGTCTTTTAGAAATTTATGGACCATATCAGACTCGATGACCGTCCTATATAGCATTGAGGATTGCCCAGCAATGGAGCAAGTAAACATAATCATTGAAAAAATGTAATGTGCTTCGCTGAATATGCAAACTTGTTTATTCAGGAGGCCAGAACTGCAATGAGAGACATTGCAAAGTATCCAAGAACATTCTTGTAGGGTTGTGGCAGGCAGTAGTTACTATGTAGTGCTAGGCAAGGTGAGGCAAAGTCCACGCTCGATCCAAATTACTTGATTTGGATGAGCATCTAGATTGAGTAGCCATTTCTACTTACTTCAAGGTTGACCTTGCCTCACCTCACTTCTGGCAGCACTAGCGGTTACGAGCCTATCATTTTCTAGCCAATTGCCGCAGAGCAGGTCGAGAGATAGACGACACGTATCTCTTTCTTGTCTTTACGCCGGCTGGCTACGAACCCACTTTAACCCGAACAGATTGTTCGATACTAGCACTAGGGTCACTTCAGGTACCCCCCTTGGGCTACCCCTCTTAGGGTTAACTCTGCCCAAGTGGGAACTGACCTAAGAGGGGTAGCCTAAGGGGGGTACCTGAAGTGACTAGGCAACTGTCAAGCGCACGTCACAGTATCATAGGCCAGTCATCAAAGTAGATCAGTACGTGGTGCAAAACATAGACTGTGTTGTCCGTCGGGGCATTCCTCATCAATAAGTAACGGCCCCGAAGGTGTCGAGACTTGTTTTATTTATTCAAAAACTATAGAAATTGTATAAGCTCTAGCGAAATATACGTAGTTGGCCTATAGCTGGTTGGATATATGGTTTTTCCCAAGACACATTTCACTCAAAATCAACTCACTCCTCCTCACGATAGTTAGACATACCCTTCCAGCTCATAACTGTGCTTTGTACGGCCGACATGTGACCTTTGAAAAACAATTACTATTAGAAAACACTCAAAGGGTGCCATTTTGTGATTGCATAATTGTCTAAAGTCGAATTTTATATCCTCCTCAAGCAGCGCCACGAAGAGAGCTGTCCTTCTTGACCATGGAGTGAGAATCGAGCAAGTTGTGGATTTTATTCTTTGAGCTGGCACTTAAAAAGAGATGCTGTATGCAATGATCACTGCCAGTACATATGATAACAGCAATACAGGTTGGACAAGCATTGTCTTCTATTTAAGTATAAGACTCGACGAGACAAAGATCAAGCCACAAGTTGTCTGGAGATCGACGCTTTGCTCAGCCAATCACAGAGAAGTGGCTTGTCTTGCGCTTGCGCAATCAGAGTCCGAACGTGGTCCACCGTCTCTTATTCCACACCCTACAACTAGTGCATGGTAAATATATAGAAGAGGTGCTCGTAGATCCGCTGATACAGCCTGGTGCAATTCTCGTTATGAACTCGCATTTGCTCTATATGCTCTAAAATTGCCTCCCGATGTAGGTACAACAAAGCTTATTATCTATCATCGCCAGTAGGAAGCAAGACTGCCATATTACTGCCTTACTCTCAGCTCAGCAAACATACTCCTGGCTCTTTGAGCTTTTTCTCAATTTCTTTGTCCATGGCAGCCATTGCTTTCTTTGCTTCGTGGGAGCCATCTTTATCGAATGTACATTCACTGAAGGGGACCTTCGAATTCTTCAATTTTGCTATACTTTTATCATGATCAAAAATTGTCCGACAGGACAGCTGCTGGTGTGGATGAATGAATTGTACATACCTTTCAGAGTCGTTTTACCCACACTGTAATGATATTCGATATATATTGCATTGGTTTTTTCATGCCAGTCTGTCAGTGGCAGTCAGATACGCTGTACCATCAGCATTTTGCAGTAATTGCGAGATAAATGGCAGAGTACGCACAATCCCTAAAGGTGTCCGCGTCTGTGATGTGTTCGATTTTCCCGCCTTTGATGAGAAACTGCTGCTTTAAAGGACCACTGCAAGCTCACCTTCAAGGTGTTCCTTTCCGATGACCTCAAAGTTTGAGTTACTGCAGTTAGGGTTTGATGACATCGAGAGAGATCGGGATTCTAATAGGTTCTGGGTCTTTCAGAAACTTATGGGCAATATCAGACTCGATGACTGTCTTATATAGCAGTGAAGGTTGTTTGGAAATCGCGCAAGTAAACATGAGCATATGGAGATGTATATGGAGATGTAGTTTGTGGAATGTGCAAACGAATATATTTGCAAGGCCGGTAGTCCCTTACCTGTCGCTAGTGCATATACTGCATCCTCGTAACCAGTCGCTCCCAACGCTTCAATGACAAACATTGCAGTACGTTCTCACAGGCTGTGGCGAGCGGCCACGAACCTATCGCTTTCTGGTCAATTGCCATGGAGCAAGTTGAGGGATAGATAACACGTATCTATTTCTTGTCCTTATGCCGGTGACTACGAGCCCACCTCTCGTCCTGGCCAATTTTCCGGTACTATTACTACGCAGCCGAAGAGCATACTTTGCATGTTATCAAGCTCTAGTCGTCAAAAGAGTTAAGAGGCGTAAATCGTGTATTATTTTTGTCCGTCGGAGGTACTTCTTGTCAAAAAGGGACGGCCGCGACGACGTTGAGGCCAGTTCTGCGCCACGAGCCGTAAACAAGCGAATTGGCCGGTTACACCGCCTGGGAGACAGAGGTACGCCACTTGGCCGTTCTGACTTTTAGAGCCTGCAATATCGTGGCAACTTGGCAACCAGTGACTTTGCTAGATGTTCGCCAATGTCTTGCACAGTCGCGCAATTTTCTTATCACGAGGCCATAAGCAGTCTAGAGCACATAGCTTGCTTGAAGGAGATGGGGATTATAGCAATCACACGATGCACAATTGTATGATTTTTGTAGCGTAACAACTCGGAAGACCTCTGCCGACCTGAAAAATATTTCAATCATGACGTAATCTTCCCTTCTGGGCTCGTGACCAGCCACCAGTCTTTTCCGACAGACTACCGCTGGGTGCAAGCCGGGATTAGAACAGCGGGCACTCTATAAATCCTCTTCCTTCTTGATTGCTTGTGCTTTTCCTTGAGCGAATCGTTCTGTCAACGTCTTCGCTGCATCTCGCATTGACCACTTAGCATGTCTTCTGTCCGACGCGGCAGTCCGCTACCCAGCAGACTCTTCCGATCATGTGTATTTCCCGCAGACTCCTCCGGTTGAAACTTCACCAGCCTCTCCTTCATCTTTCGATCAGGCTCACAGGTTCTGCGCGTCTGTCTTCGCGTCTGGAAGAAATCTGCGTCGGCCCGTCTACTGCTTGTCATGCAAAGATTTTGTCCAAGAATATAGGAAGCAAATACATGCGCTCTATCATGGGATGCGAGTTATATATTGCAACGCTCATTAAATAAGACGGCTATTGAGCTTGGGTGCAGCAAGCATTCTCTGGGCCCAATCAAAATGCCTTGTGTCCATGCACCAGGGCACGCACTCCCGAAAACATTCCTGGTCCTGCTGCTTGCATGCACGCTCGCTCGCGCCGCGGACGCGCTGCCCGCGCTCTCCTCGCCGCTCGGACCCGTCGTGAACCTCGGGTACGCCGCCTTCGCGGGGAACAGCACGTCCCCGGCAGGCCAGGCGGACGGGCCGGTCACGTTCTTCGGCGGGATCCCGTACGCGCAGCCGCCGCGCGGCGACCTGCGCTTCCGCGCGCCGGTGCAACTCGACGAGCACGTCGTGGACGCGGGCAGCGTGCGCGTCGCTGACGCGCGGAACTGGGGCCCGGCGTGCATACAGCAGCCGGCGATGGTCGGCGTCGGGTCGGAGGGTGCGTGGGCCGCAGCCGGCGGGTGCTTGGATCCTCTGAGTTTTGGGTTAATCGACCAATGTGACAGACTGCTTGAAACTGAATATCTGGAAACCGAGCGATGCGAAGGAGGGAGACAAACTTCCAGTCATTTTCTACATCCATGTGCGCTAGCCATTCGCTTTTCACAGACTCTCGACTGACAAGACGTCACGGTCATTTAATTCCACAGGGAGGCGGTAATACCTACGGGGTACGCGCTTTGCTCATCTTTATCTCTCGGCGGCCGTTTTTGACCATAGCGCGCCACAGACACCGCAGGGCTTCCCGCTGTACGACTGGGTCAACCAGTCCTCGCCGAAGGTCGTCGGCGTGAGCGTCGGCTACCGCCTCGGGCTGCTTGGTTTCCTCGCCGGCGCGGCGGTGCAGGCGGACGGCGCCGCGAACGCGGGGCTGCTCGACCAGCGCGCGGCGCTCGACTGGGTGCAGCGCCACATCGCGCGCTTCGGCGGCGACCCCAGCGCGGTGACGATCGACGGCGAGAGCGCGGGCGGCGCGGACGTCGTGATGCACATTGTTTCGTACGGCGGTGCGTGCGCCCGTGTGCTTTTTCTTTTTCTTTTCTTTTCTTTTCTTTTTCTTTCTTTTGGAGGGGAATTGGGAAGCTGACGTGGAGAGATAGGGACGAAGCCGGTCCCGTTCAGAGGCGGGATCGTGCAGTCGATTGGGTATGGCCCGATGTCCACGGCGGAGGAGGCGGACGCGCTCTTTGGTCAGTCCGGGAGGAGAGAACATGTGCGCTTTGCTGTACATGTACCTGACTGCGGCCCGCAGAGAACGTGACGGGCGTCGTCGGATGTCCCAGCGCCGGCGCGCAGGCTATGCCGTGCCTGCGAAACGCCTCAGTCGGTCCGTATCTCCTTTATCCGTGCCTCGCCTGCACGCCGCGCGCTGACTCCCGGCCGCAGGCGCGCTGGTCGCCGCGATCAACCACGTCGCGTACGGACTTATCACGCCGGGGCCCGTCGTCGACGGGCCGGGCGGCTACCTCCCCGCGCTGCCCTCCGCGCTCATCGCGGCGGGCAACTTCAGCGCGGTCGCCTTCGTCGGGGGCCACTGCACGAACGACGGGAGCATGTTCGCCGGCGGCGCGCCCGCGCAGCTCGTGACGGACGCGGACATCGCGGCGCGCACGTTCGGGCGCCTCGGAGAGCACGTGGTGGGTCGAGGGCTCTGGCTTGCTCTTTTTTCTGTGGCTCCGGGTTGAGCTATTTTATCTATTGTGTGCGCAATGATCTAGACCGAAGAGTTGATACAAGAGGCGCTTGCGCTGTACCCCGCGCCTGGGACGCCCGGTAGCCCGTACTGCGACGCAGTTCGATCGCGCGGCGGAGATCACGCAGGATACCGTCTTCAGTTGTATGTACGTCGCTGTCGATTCTTCGCGGGTTAAACCGGCCGTTTGCTTATTCTTCCCGCTTGTTTTATTTTTTTTCTCTTGTAGGGACTGGTTTCTCGCGCAGAAGCTGCAGGAAAAGGGCGTGGAGAACGTCTTCACGTACAGGTAAGACAGGATGAAGGAGTTGAAGCTGGATAGTTTTGTTTTGTGTGTTTTGTTGACGGGAGTGCAGGTTCAACACCCCGGACCCTATTCTGCTCGCAGAGTTCCCGTACGAGGGCGCCATGCACACAGTCGGACCTTTTCTTCCTCTTCGATGGTGCGTGGACTTCGCTTTATGTTATTTTTTTGGACTCAGTTTGAGCTATCTTTCCAGGAACAAAGTGCGTCCGCTAGTGATAATTGAGCGACTCTCGCTGTGTACTGAAAGTATGCGACGCTAGTACCCTGCCAAACGCCGGCGCCAACTTTACCGCATTCAACGAGGTGCGTTTTCTCTCCACGCCTCCGCCGTCAACGTAACCTGGAGCCCTTCATTCAGACGGAAGCGCCGCTCTCGCAGGAGGCGATCGCGTTCTGGACGTCGTTTGTGAGCTCGGGGGACCCGTCGACGAGCCGGGCGGCGTTCTCGCCGGCGTGGCCGGCGTTTGCGACGGGCGCGCGGATGGTACTGACTGAGGCTGCGAACGCGAGCGCGGCGGGGCACGTGACGGCGTCGGGCATGGAGGACACGCCGGCGAGCCAGATCCAGCGGTGCGAGTTCTGGATGTCGCCGAACGTGACCGCGCAGACGCGGGTCTGACGGGGCGCGGCCGGCGGCGCGCTCTTCACTTGTGTAAAACAAATATTGAAAATATCTGGTTTGGGAGGATTTGGTGAAATTTAGCGGTGGAGATACTTGTGCCGAAAAGGGTTAGAATATATAAATTGTGAAAGGTTTGGATTTTGATTTGCTCCCGCGTTGATGGGGAAATAGATGTTGATGGGGAACGATCTGCGGGACTATTCGTGGACGCCCGTTGTAATCGTGTACTTTGGATATGAAGAGAGCAAGGAAAAGGCGGAAAGGAAGAAAGGAAAAAGAAAGAGCGGCTGTGTGGCTGGGACTCGCCATTTAGGGGAATCATAAGCCGACAGCCGACCACCGACAGCTGCCCGCCGCCGTGTGCAAGCGTGCCGGCCGTAGCGTAGTCGAAGGGCAAGATCCTCGTGGGCTCGTGTCGTCGACCTCCGTCGGCTGCTACGCGATCCAGCTTGCGCGGCTCTCACCAGCCAACCCACTCATCCTCACCACCGCGTCCCCGGACAACGCGGCATATCTCCGGTTTCTCGGCGCCGACCACGTACTCGGCTACCACACCCCAGACTGGGCGGCGCAGGCTGCGCGCATCGTCGAAGAGAATAGCGCCGAGCTTCTTTACGGCCTCGATTGCATATCCGAGGGCCCGACCGTGGGCGCGCTGAGTCAGGCGTTCAAGGGCAAGGGAAAAAAATTGCAACGGTACGCGGGCCGACGCAGTGGGACGGCGCAGCCGTAGAGGCGGGTGTCGTCGCGGAGTACATGGCCGTGTGGACTTTACTCGGGCGGGAGTTTTGGTACAACGGTCTGCTGCCATTCCTTTCGATCTTGGGGACACAGACTCACGATTTTATCCTCAGGCGGAATTCATTTCCCCGCAGAGCCTGCGCACCGTGCGCTCGCGGCGTCCGTTTACGCATATATATCTGGCACGAATCCAGCGTCTCCGATCGTCTCTGGTGCCCTCAGAGCGAACAAGGTACGCCTGCGACTCTGAGGCCGCTGCGCGCGGAGAAGATGGCGTATCGGACTGGAGGAATGATGGGCAGTGTATGCCTTTGACTTGTCAATAACGATACATCCGGAAGTCTTTTGAGAGCAAGTGAACAGGGGATGTAATACAGATGCTGCCCGGGTCTGAAATACGGCAAGCTTGCGTAAATATTCATATAACTTGTCATCGCAGGCTCTGCGAGCGGACACTGACAGAAATACAGAAAGTGTCGCATCCTGCCTTATATGGAAATATACCGATGGAAATCAACCGACATGTCGAGTTAAGTTGAATATATCTGTATTCTTGTACAACAAAGGCTTCCACGGCTTGCATGAAGTCGAATTGCAAGGCGGCACATTGGACTCTGGAGTGTGTTGATTGGTTTCCACAGGCGGATGGGAATAGATTTGCATATAAGGCAGGATACAAGACTTTTTGGACTTCCTGTACGTACCTGTAACTAGCTGGATCAAAATAGAGTCTTGTACCGTCAAGCAGATATTCATTAGATAGATGTACTTATGTCGAAAAGGGTTATGTAGAATATATAAATTGGAAAAGGGTCTGAATTGGATTTGCTCCCGCCAGCGCCAATTCGATTATTGATGGGGAATGATCTGCGGGTCTATTTGTAGACCCTCGTTGTAGTCGCGTAACTTTCCGGATGAAAGGAGCAAGGAAAAGGCGGAAAGGGAGAAAGGAGGAAAGGAGGAAAGGAAAAGAAAAGAAAAGCGCGGTCGCCATTCGGGGGAATTACAAGCTGACAGCCGACAGCTGCCCGCCGATGCCGGCCGTAGCGTAGCCGAAGAGCAAGATCCCCGTGGGCTCGTCACAGCACAGCGCAACGAGCTTCCTGCCTTCCAGCCCCTAAGTAAGCCTCTCGCCGTCCTTCCTCTCTTTCCAACCACACGCTCTTTTGCCTCCGTCCCCCCCTCGAAACAAAAACAAAGAAAGAAAAAAGAAATGCTCGCGCGCACCGCCGTCGTCCTCGCCGCCGCTGCCGGCTTCGTGTCCGCGCAGCTGCAGGTGCTCGTCCCCGGCGGGCCGAACCTGTGGTGGGGTGCGTGCTGTCCGCGCTTGCCCGGCCTGTGGGCTGGCTGCCGCTGCCGCTGACTTGACTTGATTCCTCGACCGCGCAGTCGCCAACTCGGAGAACAACATCATCTGGAACTGCAAGGAGTCGCAGGTCCAGGACTTCACCGTCCTGTGCGTCCCTCTTTCCCCTCCCTCCCTCCTCCCTCTCTCCCTCTCGCACGCGCGACTGGGCTGACTGCCTGACGCTGATGCGCGCGGCCAGGCTGTCCAACTCGGACCCGAAGGTGCTCACCTCCGCCGAGGCGATCGTCGCCATCCAGCAGAACTACGTCTGCTCGCAGACGCTCACGACGCAGCAGGCCAACTTCAGCGTCGCGCAGAACTACAAGGTCCAGTTCGCGAACCCCCTCAACGCCTCAGACGTGCGTCCCCCCTCCCTCTCCTTCCCTTCTCCTTCCCCCTCCCTCTCCTTCCCCCTCCCTTCTCTTCCCCCTCCTTTCGCGCCTCGTCCTCTGAGCCGCCACCCCGCAGGTCTACGCCGAGTCCGACTTCTTCGAGGTCAAGCCCGCCGGCTCGACCTACCCCGCAAGCTCCGCGACGCCCACCGCCGGCGCGTCGTCCACCAGCGGCTCCGGCTCCGGCTCCGGCTCCGCGACCGCCTCGGGCGGCGGCGCCTCCGCCTCCGGCAAGTCCTCCGGTGCCGCCCCCGTCTCCGCCCCGGCGCTTGGAGCGCTCCTCGCGGGCGCCGTCGCGGCGCTCGCGCTCTGAGGGAGAGGCGGTGATGGGATTTGCGGGCTTGCTTGGTTTGGCTTTGAACTTTGGGCCAGGGGTGTCGCGCTCCGGCCTCTTTGTCTTTCTCTCTCCAATTGTTTTCGGCCGCTTACTTATTGGGCCTCTACGGTACGGTGTTGTTCTGTCGGACTAGCTAGGGTAGTTTTCTTTCTTTTTTATCTTGGTCTGTTGGGGGAAATAGCTATTCGCCGCTCGCTCGGGACACGCACGCAGACACACACTTGCCCATTCGTATTTACGTATTACGTAGCCCCCTTTTTTCCCCCGCTCCGCGTGTAGCCGCCCTGTGGTCGGCGCTATCAGCCGCGCCGTCGCGCGCTCTGCAATGACATTCATTCGTTTGGTACCGCACTTGTAGTTATACACTCGCGCCGCGTATACGAAGAAAATTATGCCTCATGCCTCACGCCCCTCCGCGTCCCCGGCTCCAGCTCCGGCACACTCCCCCACACCACAGCCGCGCCAAAACACGATCTCGATCTCCCGCCGCCCGCGCGTCCCGCCGGGGCCGGCGTCGCGGCAGGGCACCCCGCAGCTCGCCAGCCCGAGCGCGTCCCACAGCGCGCGCGCCGCGGCCTTGCGCTACTGCGCTCGGCGCGAGCGAGCGAGAATCAGCCGTCGTTTTTTTTTGTCTGAAGAGGGGACGGGGCAAAAACGCACCTCGAGCATGGCCGCGCGCACGCCCGGGTAGGCCCGCGCGACGCGCGCGGCGTCGAACGCGACGGAGACGTCACCGGCGCGCTCGGGGGCGGAGCTGGTGCTCGTGTTGGTGCTGCTGCTGGCGAGCGTTGTTGGAGCGTCGGAGGAGTCGCTTGGCCTGGATTCGGACGCGGCCGCCTCCTCCTCCTGCTTCACGCCCGCCCCCGCAACCGCGCCGCGCGCGTGCTGCACCCGCTTGATCGACCACCGCGCGGCGGGCGCCGCCTGCGCGTGCACGTGCACGTCCCGCGGCGGCGGCAGGTAGGTGACCACGCGCTGCTGCTGCACCCCGTCGCGGGCTGCCGGGGCCGACGGCAGCGCCGCGGGCAGCGCGATGGGGAGCTGGAAGCGCGCCGACTGCTTCGTCGCGCCAGCGTTCTTCGCCCGCTTGCGCGCGGGCAGCGTCGACCAGCCCGCGTCGCCGTCCTCGTCTGCGAGCGCCGCGTACGCGTCTGGCGCGGCGCGGACACGCTTGGGGGGAGAGGGCGCGGGGCGGACGGGCTTTGGTGTGGGGGGCAGCGCGCGGCGCGCTGCCGGCGGGGGGTGGACGAAGGAGGTGAAGGACGCCGCGGGGAGGGGCGCCGCGTGCGCCGCGGAGCGGTCCTTTTCTTCCGTTTCGTCCCTGGGAGCTTCTTCGTCTTCGTCTGCTGTTTGTGGACGAGGATTTGGGCAGGCGCCCGACACGCCCAGATGCGAGGTCTGGGAGAACGTGTGCTCGTTGGCTGCTGCGTACCTGACAAAGTCGCTCGCGCCGCCGTCCTGCCCATGTACAAAGGTGCCAGGAACGGGTATGGCGTACGACAGCCCGAGCGCCGCCCGCCCAGGATGCAGCACGCCGTCGGAAGTGGGATACTTGGCCGGCGAAGAGAACGCGTGCAGCGGCGCGTCTTGTCTTGTGATTCCGTGCTTTCTCGGCGGCGGTGCCGCCTCGTCGTCGAGCCCGGGGGCTCGCACTCCGTGCCAACGAGGGAAGGTCAGGCTTGCGCTGGCTTTCGCCGCCGCCGTTTGGTTGACTTGGGGAGTCGCGATGTTCGTCGGCGGCGTGGTCTGCCTGTATGCGCCCGTAACGTGACGCAGGGGCGATGAGAACGGTCCCTGCAGTCGCGCCTGTTGTGAGTTGGGCGCTGGGGCGTGCTTGTGTGAGTTGAAAGGCGCTAGTTTTGCGGCGCATATATTGAGGTCAGACACCATATTAGAAGCGGGAGGAAGAGGATGAGCAGCACTGGTACCTCGAGGTGCCGGAAACGTCTTCTGGTCTCCACCTGAAGATGGCTTATTAGCATATAATGATGGTTTCAGCGGTGCGAAGCGAGTTGGTCTTGGAGGAGTGGGACAATCGGTGAGCAAGCTAGTGTTTGGTTCTTCGTCAGGCCAGAAAGAGATAGGTGCAGCTCCAGGCTCCAGGTCCAGGTTTCTGGATTCATTAGTGTAATTAGCGTTATCGTTGTAGGTTAAATCATTTAGAGCTTGTGAATCTGGTTGAAGTTCAGCGTGGGTTGGAACATGAGTAGGGTAAGGAGCACAAGGAGCAAGAGCAGAGACGGTACGAGGACCAGAAGAAATGGGAGTTGGAAAGCGAGTTTGCTTTAGAGGAGAACGTCGGGATATCAGAGGTCGGGCGAATGGGTGAGACGGCGGAAGCGACTTCACGTCAGTGCGTTCACCAATAGAGCCGACAGGCTTGTTCGTGGGCCTGTTCGTTTTTTCAGCAGCAAAGAAACCCTCGATCGTCCGCTTCTTCATCTTCAGGTCCGCCTTCTTTCCGCTCACGGCAGCCGAAGCGCTGGCCGCCGCAGGAGGCGCGAAGCCACGGCCAGGCCGCGCGTCGGCGGGGGGCGGCTCGTGCGGTTTTGCCGCTGCTGCGGGCGTGAGGTCCGGCGCGAGGCCGGGGCCCGCGCTGAAGGACGCGTGCGCGTGCGCCGGCCGCGAGGCGGCGTTCACGCGCGCGATGCTCCACGGGTTCGCCTTGAACTCCGCCGCGTCCGCGTCTGCGCGCGTCGCGATGTCGAGGTCCCGCAGGAGCTGCGCGTCGTCCGAGAGCGCCGCCTTCCGCGTCGGCTCCAGCTGCCCCCGGGCCGCGCCGTCTTTTCCGTCCTTGCTGACTTGCTTGTCTTTGTCTTGCGCGTTGCTGGCGGCGGCGGTGTTGCCGTCGCCGCCGCCGCCGTCGTCGTCGGAGTCGCTCGAGTCGGAGTCGGATTGGAAGCCGCCGCCGCGGAACGAGAAGGACCATTGCGAGTCGGATTTGGAGCTGGAGTTGGCGGCTGAGGTGCCTGTGGGCTTGGGGTCGGAGGCGTCCAGCAAGAGGCCGGGCATGGTGGTGGTCGTGGACAGACGCGCCTGGAGTGCGAGGCTCGAAGCGCGTGCAGTGAATCCTTCCCACGTCTGCATACACCCAGCGTCTTGATACAAATACATGCATGTTATTTCAGCGGAGTACTAGTATGAGTACAGACACAAAGCAGTACACGACGTAGGGGAGGCGAAAGAGAAAAGCCGGGCAGACAGAACAGAAACATTAACAGAGCGTGTAATACTAGGGAATATCGTGCCGCATATAGCACCGCGCACGATGGAGAGAACGGGGTAAACAGTAACCAATAGCGAAAACAACTTCACCTCCTTCTAAGGGCCGGCGTATCATCACCGGATGATGCTCTGAGACCACATGTCCTCCTCGACGCGAGAGTCAACCTCCTGCTTCCCGAACACCTTGTAAATCCTAATTGAGTCGTCCGAGCCGCACGTCACGAGCCGCGTCCCGTCGGGGCTCAGGCAGCTGTGCGTGATGCGTCCGTGCGGCGCGTCGAACACCTTGCCCGTCAGCTCCCCGCGCGGGTAGCTGTGCACGAGTATCGAATGTCTCCGGGGCGCGGGGAGCGCGACCGCGCCGTCCGACGCGGCGAACGCGTACCCGTGCGTCGAGACAATCTCCCGGCAGCTCGGCGCGAAGTGCAGCGAGGTCACCTGCGAGTTTGTGTTGATGACGAGCTTCTTCTGCCGGCCGTGCGTGGCGTCCCAGAAGCGGATCGCGCCGTCCTTTGTCCCGCCGCCCGTCGCGAGTAGATCGGGCGACCAGGGACACCACGCCATCGCTTTCACGGTCGACAGGTGCTTCCGCGCGCGCCATCTGCACCCGAGGCTGTTTAGATCTGTGCTGCAGGCGTCGGGGGTCTGAGCGCCGCTTGCGCTTGGGCTGGAGCTGAGACTAAATGCAGTGTCTGAGCTTGCGGAGGATGGGAGATCGAGACCGAGGATTCCAAGCGGATGTGATTTGCTTGCTCGGGCGTCCCAACAGACGACAATTCCGTCTCCGCCGCCGGTAGCGAGAAACCGCCCGTCGGGGCTCCACTCGACACCGCATATCCGAGCTTTGTGCGATCTGATATTCTTTCCGCCCTTCGGCACTCGTATGTCGAACTGACGCATCTGCCCAGTCTGGTACCCTACCGTCATCACATTCGAGTCCTTCCAGCTGAAGTCACCGACAAAGTCCTTCTCGTGGTGCGGCGCAAAATCGCGGACAAGAAGGTGCGAATCAGGCTCGTAGACGCGGACGTGCCCGCAGTCGTTTCCGACGGCGAGGCTGGCCGAGTCCGGACTCCAGTTGATGCACGTCGCGCTTTCGTCAGGGTTGATGCCCGCGACACGGCCGATGGTCTGCGTCTTCATGTTCCGGAAGACGACTGAGGATCGCATCGCAACTGCAAGGAGGTCCTTGTTGCTCCAGGCGGCCAGTCGCGAGTAGAAGTCATCATCCAGCCCGGGCGCGCCGAGGCATGTCTCGGGTGTCGCGCATAGATTTGTGGAGGCTGACGTCGCGGACGGAGGGGTGGGTATCTCGTATAGACTTCTTGTGAGGCGCTGAAACTCTCTGCGAAAGGGAACAGTATTTCGGGGTTGATCGGCTGGGTTCACGTTCTCTTGCGGCCGGAAGTACAGACGTCTGTCGCCTGCCTCTCCGATTGCCTTTGCAAGACGGCGAGACCGAGGTGTTGCGCACAGGGGTATCGTATGTTCGGCAGCATCCGCGACGAAGCGGTCGCGCTATATACGCACACATAAGGTCAGAGAGCGATGTTATGAGAGGTTGCAGCGCACCGAGCTCTTGCCCTTATAGAGTCTTCGCTGCTCACTCGGCCCGGCCAACTCGTCCTGCATGATCGCGAAGCTGGCCATGGAGCTCCGCCGCCGCTTAGACTGCCCATTGTTTTGTATTCGGAAGGGAAATAGTTTCTTGTCGAGCTTGCATTGCGGGCTCTCGTCGTCGGAACTGCTCAAGTCCGCTGGTCAGCATCGGCAGCTATGTCAGGAGGACAAGATAAAACGCGTTAATACCTAGCTGGCATCCTGAATTTCCTGTCACGTTTAGTGTCCTAATCCTTTTCCTGGTATATTTCGTTAGTACAAATTGTGATAGAGATGTGCTGAGGGTGGGTCTATGAGAGTGAAGGACAACTTGAAGAGACTGGTGGTAGTGATGCCGGAGCTCGGAAAGGCCCAGTGGAGAATCGGAGAGTGCGCGAGTCACATTCCCAAAACGCGTGACATAATCGCGTCTTGCCTTTGTCACGTTACTCTTACGTCATATAGTCAGTTCGTTGCAGGAATCCCAGATTTAAGAAAAATCTTCAAAAAACAAAAGGTTATGAATTACAAATCTGAGTGAAAGAGGAATCATGCAATAAGAAAACTGCGGCAAATTTCCTTTACTCACTTGCGTCACTTCTAATATGCCCATTGAGTCGCGGGGATTTATTTATTTATTTCATGTATTATGCAATGCACGTACGATCAAAGTGACATTTGGCTTTTAGCTTCTTGAGTAAATAGCTCTGACTAGTCCTCTTGGATGAGGTTTTTAATACTTATTTTATCATCGTATCATTCATTGAAGCTCCAAGCATAAATACCGACCCCTTTCTTACAGCTAATCTGCATGTATTAACAGAATCATTGATCTACTCCAAGAGATATACTTGGAGCATTTTACTGGGAGTTCAATGGCACGCAGCGCAACATCACTGTCTGGCCAAGGCTTTTTACAAGAAGCTCCATTACACGTACGTATACGTAATCGTGGAGTTTTCCCCTATTTCATAAACTTGTCTTACCACTCAGCAAAATAATACTTGCAAAACCACACTTTAACTATTGCCATTCAACCGCGGAGCCTAGTGATCGTAGTAGCTTGTCGGCATTATTGAAATTGTATTGATATTGAGTCAGAATGACACCTTCCTTCACCATTCAAACCAACATTACCTTCAATTGTAGGACACTCGATTTCGAAATGTCCGTAATGAAAAACGGTATTTCAATCAAAGAAAACAATTTAGCACAGTTATGTTCAGAACGTAACTCATGTTAAGGGATCGTATGAACAGCAATCCTAACTTTTGACAAGCCGCCGCTAAAATAATGCGATAGCTAGCGACTTCCAGACAATGGGTCGGGCGCGACGCGTCGATCTTCGAACTCGGCCAGCATGGACCGCGTGGGGTGTCGAGCACATCCTCCACAACGTCAAATATTATCGTGTCGAAAGATAAACAGAAGATTAGACTAGATGAAAGGATGGCAGTGAGAATTTCTGTGTGAATTGTCTGCTCCATATTTTACAACTGACCTCTTAGCTTGCGAGAATTTTCAAGTTGCCTTCATGTCCCCGATCCGCTTATCTTTTCGCAGCTGTTCGATAGCTTCAGTCTCACAGAGTCGATAGTCGATGAACGTGTCCGCGGCATCCAATCTGAGGTTTGTGAGCATTAGTGAGCTGATTGAAGACGTCACGTTCGCGGTCGTCGGACAGGTCATCATGATGTCGAAAATGTCGAGTCGGCCGGGCGTGGGGGACCGTGGGAACACGTTGCGGACATGCATTTAACCAGGCCGCGATCGTCACTCACATTGACCAACCGCCTCCACCGACACTAACAATCATGCCTGGAACACTTGCTTCTGGTGAGAACAGATATCGAGTAAAATTCTCTCTGCATATCCCTGATGACAATGTGCAGAATACCCTGCGTGGAAGAAGCTCCAGCAGATCTATGACGAACAGCACTCGAAGCTGATCCTCAAGGATCTCTTTGCCCAGGATCCTGCCAGGTTCAGCAAGTTTAGCGCAGAGTACACCTCCAAGGATGACCCTGCGACGACGTTCTTGCTTGACTACTCAAAGAACCTCATCACTGAGCCCATCTTGAACACACTTCTCGAGCTCGTCAAGGAGGCCGGCGTCGAGCAGACCCGCGACGAGATGTTCAGCGGCAAGCACATCAACACTTCCGAGGACCGCGCCGTTCTTCACATCGCGCTCCGCAACTTCAGCCAATGGTCCATCCCCGTGGCCGGCACGGAGGAGGTCCCCAAGGTGCTCGACCACATCCGCACATTCTCCGACGCGGTTCGCAGTGGCGCATGGAAGGGCTACACTGGCAAGACGATCAACACGATCGTAAACATTGGCATCGGCGGCTCTGACCTCGGCCCTGTCATGGTCACCGAGGCGCTCAGGCCGTACGCGAAGCGCGACCTCACCGCGCACTTCGTGTCTAACATCGACGGCACCCACATCGCTGAGACGCTGCGCGCGTGTGACGCGGAGACAACGCTCTTCATCGTTGCGAGCAAGACATTCACGACTCAGGAAACTATTACAAACGCGGAGAGCGCCCGCGCGTGGTTCCTCGAACACGCTAAGGACAAGGTCCACGTCGCGAAACACTTTGTCGCGCTCAGCACAAACACCAAGGCCGTCACCGCATTTGGCATCGCCGAGGAGAACATGTTCCAGTTCTGGGACTGGGTCGGCGGCCGCTACTCGCTCTGGAGCGCGATTGGTCTCTCCATCGCGCTCGTCATCGGTTACGACAACTTCGAGGCCCTCCTCAAGGGCGCCCATGGCATGGATAAGCACTTCCGCGAGACGCCGCTCGAAAGTAACCTTCCCGTTCTCCTCGCCGTTGTCGGCATCTGGTATAACGACTTCTACGGCGCCCAGACCCACGCACTGCTTCCGTACGATCAATACCTGCACAAATTTGCCGACTACTTCCAGCAGGGTGACATGGAGTCCAATGGCAAGTCCATCACCAAGGACGGGAAGCGCGTCGACTACCAAACCGGGCCAATCCTCTGGGGCGCAGCCGGGACGAACGGCCAGCACTCGTTCTACCAGCTCGTGCACCAGGGCACGAAGCTCATTCCCGCCGACTTCCTCGCACCCGCAACGACGCACAACCCGATCTCCCACTCGAAGCACCACCGCATCCTGCTCAGCAACTACTTTGCGCAGCCCGAGGCGCTCGCGTTCGGCAAGTCGGAGGAGCAGGTCCGCGAGGAGCTCGGCGCCGGCGCGTCGGAAGCCCTCGTCAAGTCCAAGGTCTTCGAAGGCAATCGTCCAAGCAACAGCATCATATTTCCGTTGCTCACACCGTCGACGCTTGGTGCGCTCGTCGCGCTCTACGAACACAAGATTTTCGTGCAGGGTGCAGTGTGGGGTATTAACTCCTTCGGTGCATATAATTCTATTTATTCGTTCGCTAGTGGCTGACTGCGATATCCGTAGACCAAATGGGTGTCGAGCTCGGCAAGGTCCTCGCAAAGGCCATCCTTGCACAGCTCGAAAAGCCATCGGACGTCGTGGGCCATGATAGCTCTGTGAGTGTTCCTGACTCTGTTAATCTTATCGCATCTTTTCTAATTCTTGGTCAATGCCGCAGACGACCGGCCTCATTCACTACTATCAGAAGTACCGAAAGGAGTGACGATTATGCCGTGCTTCTCTTTGAATAAATGGGCTGGATGGAAGGAAGATCGGAAGAAGATCAATTGATCAATTTGTTGTAGTGCTATACGAACAAAAATAATAGAGAACCGCGATTGATACCTTTCTTCTGAAGGTTTGACGCGCGCCTGTGAGAAGTGCAGATAATCGAGAAAGGAGCTTTAGAAAATGGCAAGAAAATTAGATGACACTCTTCGCCTTCCAGATGTCTGTGCTCAGAGGGCTCTCGTTGTCTAGAGAAAAAAGCAAAGGATATGGAGTACAGAAAAGAGAAGAAATTTAGAAAAGGAACAAGGAACGAAACAAGCACTTTGTCGCTGAGCAATCATTCATGCCTGTCACGTTCATGTCACATCGTCCACCACTAAAGTTTGAACAAGTCAAGCCCATCAAGTTAGCAGATTCATCACCTCTGTTCCTCTCCTCCCCGTCTACGATTGGCTTACTTGCCGCAGACAACATATACTGACGCGGATAGGTTTGAAATCCGGTTGAATTCATACTTACACTCTCGCCGAACTCCCGACATAAACTTGTTTGATACTCGCGCGACTCAGATAATTTTCTCATCATGAAAAACACCCTTGACGACGTCAGCTCCGACTCGCAGCCGCCGCCTCCGAAGAGAATCAAGCTCGAGACAGAGTAAGTATTATGCAAGAGTATCACGAGCGCGCATTAACGAGTTCCGCAGCGATGCGCAATTGCTATCAGGGTCAACGAAGAAGGGGAATAAGGGGAAGAAGTCGAATAAAGCATCGAAACTCGAAAAGCGTGCTCTGGGTCTACTGCAGGACCCGCGCATTAGCGCTGTCGAGCCGCAGCAGGTGATGTGCAGGATGTGCGGCCACTGGGTCAAGCTCTTCAAGCATACCGAGTTCTCCCCGGCTAACTGGAACACGCACGCGGAGAAGTGCGAGATCCGCTCGGGGTGAGTGACTTATAGTCTTATCCGCTAGTTCCGGCGGAGGGCTGATGATTATCATGCGAACTGTCGCTTTAGGTGGAAGCTGCGCATCCAGAACGAGCCCGGGAGCACGTATACACTCACCATCCCTGCCGCCCCTCCCACTCCCCAGCCGAAGAAGGAACTTCCGTCCGGGCGCTATGTAAAAACGTCAGAAGAACGGAGGATAGAGTTGGAAGCCGACGAGCGCGCGGGGGCGCGAGAGGCGCACCGCGTATTCTGCAAGTTGTGCGGTGTTTGGGTCAGGCTGCATAACACGCGTGAGTACGACCTGTGGAACTGGACAAGGCACGCGGACAAGTGTCAACAGAAGTTCGCGCTGCCTGCTGTGCCGTTCCCGATCCCGGAAGACGACTGGAGCATAGGATCGTCTTCCGCTACCCCTCCTGCTACTAGGCTTGAATCTCGGGTTACCACGTCGCCTGCGGTCAGAATTGAACCTCGGGTTACCACGTCGCCTGCAATCAGACTTGAATCTCCGGGCATGTCGCCGCCCACTGTGACGCACGAACGTCAGTATACTACTCGGCCTGCTATAATACGTGAACGTCGGATTCCCGTGCCGCCCGCTGTTAGACTTCGATATCAAGCGGCCGCGCTGCCCTCTCCGCCTGCTTCCAGGCTTCAAAATCATAATTCCTTGCCGCCTGCGAGCGGATCTGACTATCAGATTGCTACTCCGTCTACTGCTGAGCGTGAATCTCGGGTTCCCGCCACGCCCGTAGTCGATTTTAGGAATGCCGTTCCGCCGGCAGTTGAATGCGAGCCGTGGAATAATGCTCCGCCCACTGTCGAGTATGAACCTTGGTCTGCCATTCCTCCCGAACCTCAGTGGGCTTCCGCACATCCTGAGCCTTGGCATGCTGCTCCATCTACTGTCGAATGTGAGCCTCGGATTGCCACGCCGCCTGATATCGAGCATGAAATCGAAGCTTCCGTGCCGCCAGACGTCGACCAAGAGCCCCACTTTGATGCGCCACCTCCTGTCGAGTATGCGCCACCCGTTTTTGAACCTGGGCCTCAGGCTCCCGCGCCTCTCAGTGTCAAACATAAGTTGCGCATAAAGATTCCTCGTACCGTCGAGCCTAAGCCACAGGTTTTCGCGCAGCCCACTGTCGAGCATGTACCGAGTCCTGTCATTTCTTCCGATGTCGAGCCTGAGCCTTTGGCTCTCGCGTCTTCTGATGTCCGTCGTTCTGAATATGACATAGCCTTTCCGTCCGCCGTCGAGCCTGAGCCTCAAGAAACTTCCAACGCGTCCTCCAACAAGCCTATACCTCAAGCTGCCATTCGGTTCACCATCGAACCTGAACCTCAAGCTGTCTTTACATCCGCCATAGAACCTGAACCTCAAGCTGTCATTGCGTCCGCCATAGAACCCGAACCTCAAGTTTTTGCTCCGCCCGTCATCGAGCCTAAACGTCAAATGATCGTCGCGTCCAATATCGAGCCTGAACCTCAAGACCACGTTCCTACCGCTATTGAGCTTCAAACCCAGGTTGCCGCGCTACCTGTCGCTGAACACGAAGCTCCTGCTTTGGCAATACCGGTAGTCGAACCTGAATCTCAACTCGATGTTCCGGACTCAGAAATGGCAGAGAACTCTCAGAGGGAAGCACCTGTTGTTGCCGGAGAGACCGGCGAGGCCAGTGGTGTGGAACAAAGGTACGTGTGTGACTTCCTCTCAACCCCCTTCAACTTCCCGACACTTCGGATCCAGATCCTTCATGACGACTTTTCCGCAAGTCAAGGTCGAAGCAGAGGCGGACGATATGATGCTCATGTACCCTGTCGCAACGGAAGATGAGTTTACTTCTGCTTCCTCCAGACAGCGTAGAAAGGGACGCTCTGTAGAGGAGAGACGTCAGTCCTTCCTCGATGACCCGCGTTGCGGGGAGGTTCGCCCGCATGAGGTCTTCTGTCTCTCGTGTAAAAAGTGGATTAAACTCTACAAAGAGGTAGCCTACATCGAGTCGAACTGGGTCCGTCACATCGAACGGTGTAGCGTGCGTATCAGCAGGTTTGTTCATTCCCAGATCTATCTTATGCTACTTCGTAATAATCACATACGGATATGCAGCAAACAAGCCAAGGCTAGCTCATCGAGCGCTCCAAAACCCACCATCCCGCGAATTATCGTCCCAAAGCCTATCATTCCGACACCACTTTCCGCGCTTGCAGCTACATCAGCGTCCTCTGCCGGTGGCAGTAGAGGCGAAACTTCTAAACGCGGGCCCGCGAAGAATGTAGAGCAGCGCCTGCAGGAGCTGCAAAGCGATTCACGCGTTTCAGAGATCCAGCCAAATCAAGTGCTTTGCGGAGTCTGCAAGCAGTGGATTAAACTCCAGGTCTACAGAGAATACGACACGTGGAACTGGCGGAAGCATATTCCACTGTGCGAGCAGCGTCATTCGTACGTACACAAGCTTCTCAAACAATTCTAAAAGTTTATCCATTATCTGATAATCATTAATCTACTTTGTTAAATAGTGCTCAGAATAGCTCGCTTCAACTACATCCCGGTGTGAAGCTCGAAGAGCCCGAATCCGAGTCATCTTTGATCAGTGCACTTCGAACAGCCACTTCATCGACTGCTCCATCAAAGTATTCTCATGTGAAGGTAAAAGACGAAAGCAGCCCAGAGGAACGAAGGGAGGAACTAGAGCGTGACGGTCGGTGCGAACGCATCGAGCCGCACCGAGTCTTCTGCAAACTCTGCATGCGCCAGGTCGGTCTGCACGTTAAGAAAGACTATTCCCTATCGAACTGGTATAGGCATGTCAAAAGTTGTAGTAATAAAGCGATGAAGTTAGTGATGAAAACATTTGATACCTCTATATGTACTGATATTTTTATTACCCTTTTTAGAGCTGCGAAGGCACCTTTGAAGACACCACTGACCGCTCTCGGAATCACTCGCGCCGCCGCCGCTGCAGCGGCAGTGGATACTTCATCATTAGCCGGCCCTTCTACTTCTGCTTCGGCGCCTCCGATGCAAATCGATTTAACATCTCTAGAAGGCGTTACCATCAAACCGGAAATCACACCTATCTACACAGACACGCAACTTAAGAATGCCGATGAGCGCAAGAACAAGCTCCTCACTGATCCGCGCGTCGGTGATTTGGAACCGACTCGCGTGTTGTGCAAATTGTGCCAGCGCTGGCTGAAGCTGAGCAATGATATGGAGTACGCACCTTACAATTGGTACAAGCATATCTCGAGGTGTGAGGAGAGGTCTAGGTAAGTACCAGATCGTCCGATGTTATCCATATCTGATTACGCGATTACTAATACATTTCTATCTTCAGGACGGGCACGTCTGCTGCGGCGCCGATCGTCGTGAAAGAGCAGTCTCCGGAGGTGCAGCTACTCGATGTTCCTCCGTCCTCGTTTAACTCAGGCAGGCGCAAACGGTTCACGGCTGCGGAGCGTCTCGAGCGATTGCAAACAGACTCGCGGATCAAGACGATTGAAAAGCACAGAGCGCAGTGTGGACTCTGTAACAAGTGGGTGAAGCTGCAGAACAAGACCGAGTACGATCCGCACAACTGGTTTGCCCACATCAAGAAATGCGAGATAAAAGCGAGGTACATTCTTAGTCATGCTCGCCTCACTTTCGCCTCATGCTGACATGTTTTGTAGACCACCTGCGCCTCCTCATGAAGCGCGCACACAAGCGCTCAGCCTACCGTTACGCGCGCTTGAGGATTCGCCCATGTGGAATGACTCCGACTCTGCATCGTGTGGCATTGCTGAGTCATTGCTGCATAGTAATAACAAAGGCGGTCATATTAGTGACGATACCCGCCGTCAGATCCTCGAGACCGATACCCGTTCTTCAGTCGTTGAGCGACACCGCGTTCTCTGTGGTATCTGTCAACAATGGATAAAACTTCGAGACGGAAAAGACTACGTCCCGTATAACTGGTTCAAGCATAAAAACAAGTGTGAAAGGAAGCACGCGTAAGTGGATTCGATGGCTTTGTTTGTTAATGATCGTCGGTAGCTGACTTAGGAACTGGTGTCCCAGGCTTCCGCGGACTCAAATTCCGGTCATACAGCAGCCTGAGCCCTCTGCCGCTGCCGTCAAGCAGGAGCCCGTCGCGATTGATCTCAGCTATGGATCACGTAAGAAGTCGGATGAAGATCGCGCTGCTGAACTCCGCGCAGATCCACGGTTAGGGGACGTCGAGCCCGGACGGGTCTTCTGCAGGATGTGCAACAATTGGATCAAGCTTAACATGGCGACAGGATATTTGCCGAGCAATTGGCTGCGTCATGCTCAGAGGTGCCAACGAAAGTCGAAGTGAGTTTGCGTTTTGCTCTGCTTGTCCAGCGCTGTCCTGACGTCGTTTTTGTTTATCTAGTTGGCAAGGCGAGTTACCTTCAGCCGGTGCTGAACCTCCTGAACTTCAAGCTGTGGAGGTCATTGACCTAGAGTCTGATTCGGGAAATGGTGTATTTGGTTATATTGAGCTTGGACACCTTGTCAGTGCATTTGAACCTTCGGTATCGTCTACAGACTATGGTGTCAGACCTTCAGAGATGCCTGAGGTTCTACAGATACAAAAAGAGACACCGATTCGGAACATCCCAACGCTGCGTGCACGTAATTCAAATACACCAACTCTTTCGTCTTCAAACGAGCCCAAAATCTCAGATTCCGGCAAGCGTATGCATCGCACAGAAGAGTCTCGCAAGGAAGAGCTCAAGAGTGATCCTCGCACGAGCAGTGTGCTCCCCAACAAGATCCTGTGCGGAATGTGTGATCACTGGATCCAGATGCGCCGTGATGTCGCTTATAGCCCACAGAACTGGCTTAAACATGCCGGGATCTGTGAAGTGCGGTCTGGGTGAGTGTCCACGAAACTATCGTTTACTTTTTTATTGGTCGTCTTCTAATGCTTTTTACCTCTCCAGTTGGTTGAAGAAAGCAAATAATGGTGTTTCTCTCAAGTCTGTTACGTCAACCAATCGCATCCAGAAGGAGAACGAAAATGAACTCCCGTACAATGCTCGGATTCACATGGAAGTTGACGAGGAAGAAATCCCTAAGCCTTCAGTTCCCTTGTTCAAGCCGGTGGATTGGGAACAAGAGGTGGTTTTTTCCGACGATGACGATGAGGACGAGGACGAGGACGAGGACGACGTGCTAAGCCCAGAAATACCTTTGGACGCTGAGCCAACAGTATTGCCAGTATCTGAATCAGGAAATACGTCCGCGGGGATAGCGATCAAGATTGAGGAAATGTCGGCTTCCACTGATCTGCTCTCAGATAAATGGAAAACTTCCACGGTCCCAACACCGCTGACACTGCTACGCGCGTCTAAAGCGAAGCGCCCAGTGACTAACGCGAGTGCCAGTTCTAGTGCTTTGGCATCGAGACCCAAAAAGACGCCTTCGAAATCGCCGTCGGCTTCGGCGACGCCCACGCCTTTTACGACTGTCCCGCTCCCGCTTAATCGTCCTTCAATGTTTTCACCCGTTCCGTTTTTAGTCCCGAGCGGGGCATTGGCGCAGCCTACTCTTACACCTATGCCGCTTTCATCGCTCGCCAGACCGAGGTCGCAGTCGAACACCAGCAATACGCCAACAGCGCCAGATGTGCTTGATCCAGGGCTCGTGCCCGTCATGCCCAGTTCGATCGCACCTCACCTGCATCCACACCCGCGCCCGACGCCAATGCCCCCTTTCGGCCAGACGCACTTGTCTACCTCGCCCGCTCAGTCTGACGCTCCTCATCCTGTCCAGCCCTCTCCGGTTACGCCTTCTGCTACTCTTCCTACTCCGCCCGCAACTGCGTCCACATCGGACCATTCGGATCACAGTCATACATTAGACTCCGCTACTTCCTACCCTTTTTCGTCCATGTCTGCATTCATGTCCCCTTTGCTGCCGACGGACCGTGCAAAGGAAACGGTCGCTTCGGTAGCAGCGGAGCCTGCTTCTGTGGCGAGGAGTCCGACGAGCCCGACATTGACGACGTCGGTATCAGGGTCCAAGAATGTCAAGTCGAAGTCTAAGGCACGGTTTGCCACGTCTCCACATAGCTTCGGCTACGGACCCGTCAAGCCAGGTGTTCTCCAGCTTGCGCCCACGCCCGCCCCGACGGCAACGTCGCTGGCCACGCCGTCGACACCTACCGCGCAGTTCGACACTCCCGACGTAGAGATGGGCACAGAGCTCGACTTCAGCAAAGGCTCAGAGGAGCCGATGTCGGTCTAGACCTAAATGACCCGGACAGATACGCATAACGGTCGCCGTCCCTTTCTCCACCTTTTTTTGGACCGCCTCTTATTGTGTAACTTATACAATCCCCGCGCGCGTCCAGTCCGAAGCTCGATCTACTTCGCTCTCTGAGCTGCTGTTACATTTTCAATCCGTCGCTTTCCATCACATGTTGTTCTATATGTTTTATCCGATTCACTCCCCTCTTTCGTCACCCGGGTGACGCTTTCCCTTCCTCACATGCGAAATTGTATAGAATACTCACAATGTAAGTATATTCGACCTCTCGAGATCCCCATCCCTTTCTGTCAATAGTTGTTCATAATCCCTCCGTTACTTCCCGCGCCTTCTGTACTTAGTTTCATGCGATACTCGAAGAATGAAAATGAGAATATAGGTTTTTTCTGCATGCATATATTTGATTTGATTGAAAGGGTACGTCTGTAGATACCAATAAACAACTGCAATAAAGGCTCAGAACATCGCAAGGAGCAAGAGATGGACGTAGCCAATATGCGCAGAAGAACGGAGAAAGAGAATGAATGAAACGAAAAACATATCGACAACCAGGAAAGGATTAGAAGGGAGCTAGGGTGGACAAAGAATCAAGTTGAATCAAACGTATGTACGCAGATGATATAGACAAGAAGGTATCAACAGGACAAGCCAGGTCAAATCAAATCGAGAACATGGGGACATGAGATTTATTTTACATGCAAGGCTGAACAAAGCCAGCGAGTGGGGGAGGTAGAGGTATCGCACAATGGGAAAAGAGGAGGGCATGGATAATGCGGGATACACGTGCGTATGTGGACGTTAGATGATGATCTGATAAAAGCGTTGCCAGGACAGACTAAGATGCCTGCTATAGCATACTTTAAATAAATTTTCGATAATGAGAACGAGAATGATCTAAAAAATCGCGAATTACTTAAGCTAATGCAGCAGGCGGCATATAGAACGATGGACTCACTCTGGCTAGCCCATGACATCGTGACACGACTAACAGAACAATCTCTTCGGGGGCGACACATGCAGTTCGTCGTCATCGTCGCTGTCATTCCATTCGTCATCGGCATGAGTTGAAGGTATCGCAGGGATAGGGCGCGCAGCACCCTTGCTTCTGCCGACAGGCGTGGGCGACGAGGGGGCACGTCGCTTATGCGCGTCAGCGAAGAGGAGTTTAGGAGGACATGCCGGGTCGGGCGAGTAGTCCGGATGGTCTACGGGAAGGAGGGCACGTTCGTGCACCTCAGGAGGAAGATTGTACATAGGGTTTTCAAACGTTGCGCGCACGCCACGGCTGGAAAACATTTTATGTAAATTCAACGGATTCGTTTCTTCAACGATGATGAAACGTACAAGACATATGTAATGGTTGGCTTTTCAGAGGTTTCGGTAGGTGTGCGTGGCTCAACTGGTTCGCCAACCACAGACCCAGGTGAGTCGTCTAAGAACGGGTTGTTGGGGGAGTCCCGCACTGGCGAGGTTTCCTCCCGTTTCTTGCCTTTGGGAGTCCGAGGGAGAGGACGGACCGGCCGCCCTTTAACAACGGTCTTCTGTCTGCGCGATGGGGGTGGAGAAACGGGAGCTTTACCGCGGAAGTGAACAATAGGTGGAGACTGCGATCGTTCGCGTTCGCGAGTCTCCTCGCGCGTTCCTTCCTCCTTGCGCACTTCCCCTTTGCGCACTTCCTTCTTGCGCACTTCTTCCTTGCGTACTTCCTTCTTGCGCACTTCCTCCTTGCGCACCTCTCCCTTATCCGAAGGTCCAGCGGGTTTGGTTGGTCCATCCCAGAACGGGTTGTCAGAGTCCTCTCCGCTCAGCGAGTCCAGCAACGCATCCAGCCTCGAGTCCACCTCCCCCACACGACGTTTCTTGCGGCCAAATTCCAACCGACGCCCGCTTCCAGTCCCCAAGGAGATGGCCCCGTCGCTGTCTGACTGTTCGGGTTCTGTCCCTCGCTGAGAACCACGTGAATTCGACCTAGACGGTCGTACATTCCGCTTGCCCTTCCTCTTGACGGTGCGCGGCGGAGTAAGCAGCGAGGCAGTCGAGGCTGAGCGCTTCAGATTGCGTCTGGGCTGCGGCGGAGGGATGCCACTGTTGTTGACAACGGGAGACGAGTCGAGCACAGCAGGCGCCATAATGAAGTAGAAGAAAATAAAGAGAATGAGTGATGAGGACGCTGTAGGTCGAGCTATATGCCGTGTGGAATGGCCTCAGCGTGAGGATGTGGTTGAAGATGAGAGCGGTGGTTACTGTCTGAGATGAAGACAAGGCACGCGCGTGCCCGGCCACAATAGGGTTCAACACAGTGTGTCACGGTCGGTCACGTTACTATCGCTTGTACTCAGTCACCTTCCCCCCTGCGTACTTCCTTGCTGAAAACCATGCATTTATAATGTAGTATCGTGTATGCCATACTCAAATTGTCCTTGTCTCCCTTCTACTCTGTAGTGACATCCGTAGGCAACGATGACAAAAGCATCTCAAGTTGTGGCTCGATTACGGAACAATAGAACTAACTCGGATCGAGCCACGTGCTTAGCCACCATGCTTGAGCAGTAACTGTCATGGGTGTCCGGAATTCAAGAAACAACGTCGTACACGGTATCGTACACGGTATCGTACAGAAAAAATACAAGTTATAGTCATACAGTCAACCACGCAGGCCGTCAAATGATACAGTACTCAGCCGCACATCAGCATTCATAGTTCCCCTAGCTCCGTGATCTCCACCGCCGTCGCATGAATATCCTCGAGCACAAGCTTCTCCTCCTCACGCCTGATCGCAAGCTCCGCAGCAAACTCCGCGGCACGCCTTTTCACGCCGAGGCGGCACTTCATCGCGGCCTGGCGCGTCTCCACAGCGCCGAGCGCGCGCCTGAGATGTTCGATGCGCGTGCATACGCGGATGAGTACCATCACGAGGTAGAGGTACGCGCTTTCAAGGTCCTGGAACATGACAAGCAGCGAGCGCCGGCGATGCATCTGCTGCATCGACCCGTCGAATGGAATGAAGTAAACGCGTTGGAATTGCATTCTTTTGAAGTGGGCTGTTCAGAAATACTTTTCGTTGTAAGAGACAGGGTAGACGACTCACTGTAGGAAGTTATGGGTCTGCCACTCGATCTTCTCGCGCATACACATGGGATGCGTATCTTTCACATCTCGGCCGGAAGGAACCATTAGGCGAGTAACCATTGGGCAAGGAAAGGCGACCATCTCCGCTGTGCGAATATATGTGGGCCGCGAACGCTGAAAGGCGGTAAAGGACCAGAAGCGGAGAGGGGAAGAGGAAACTCGGTCCTAAGATTCGAGAACAACGCGCTCGCGTCTTATAATGCGTGAGGTCGGTGGCTTGTGGGTCCAGGAAGCAGAAACTCGGGGATAGTGTCTTCTGACTTGTGGCTGGAGTGCAATTGCGTTCGTTTTGTAGATTCTCGAGTTCTAAGCGGACTCACGGAAACTTAGACCAGTGCGGCCTGTGCACATTAATCTATAGTCCAGGCTATGAAGCTGGTATACAAAGCACATTAATTTCACGAGGACACAGATCATACTTAGACTTAGACGGCCTGAACTTGATCGAGGATCCCAAAACACCGATGTGGCTGATGACGACGCGAACACACGTGTTCTTGGAGGAAGATCGCTTTTTGATGGCAAAACAGATGTGATGGCAAAACAGATGTCATCGATGTCCATACAATGAAGGTAGATAAAAGAAAGACGACAAAAACACACGAGTGAACATGCAGTAGCGGATACCCCAGACGCAAGCCAAGAACCAGACAAACAAAAGAGACAGTAACAGCAGAGCAATAAGGTCAGGCAGACACAAAGAGAGGTGTGTGTGACGGCGCGATCGGAGTGATTACCAGTACACGTACTCCGCGTTCCTCTTCTCAGATTCTGCGACAGCGATCGTTACGGTGGGAACAGACAGCCTACTAAGTGGACGCGGCAGATAAGGTGAACCGACGTATTGCACGGGAGACGGGATCCAAGAGTTGCACGCGGAGCGATTCCCACAAGGCTTTGGCCAGAAGCGCGCCTTGGGGAGACAGGCAAGTGTTGATGCCCGTTGAACGCCAGAAATTGATGTTATTGGAGCCTTAATATTTCGCAATGAATGACTGATCTCGTGTGCCGGACGAGGCTGACAGGAAGCGGAGACAGCATCGTCGACTCGTTCGGACGACACGGCGTTGTCTTTGCCATTGACGATACTATCCGGGCTCTTTAAGTTATTGGCTTCGAGATCGCTTCGGAAGTGAGCCGCATCTGGCGGGCGGGGAAATGCGTTGATCACCTCCGTCCATCGGGCCAGGTTCCAGACAGAGCCCGCTTCCTCGTTCACTTCGCCGTTTTTCAGGCTCGCTTGGGCTTCTTTTCGGCCCCAAAGCGGCCTCTCTTTGATCGTCATGAACGCGATTGACTGGCGGGGCAGGTTGTACAGGTACGAGAGGACGCGCGCGAGCGTGGCGCCGTCCACAGGCCGATCTGCTGCTAAAGCTGGCTGCGATTTCTCCAAGTCAGATGCAGCTGTTCTGGCTTTCCCGGGTCCGAGTCGCCAAGGAACCGTTTCTTTCGAGAACGCGGGCGAGCTGATGCAGACTACGGACTCCAGGCGCTTGAGGCGATTTCCCTTGTGCTTGTATAGAATTGCGAAGAACGCGACGATGCAGACGATGATGGACAGATCGATAAGGAATAGAAGGGCTGGACGGTGGTGCGAAAATCAGATGGAGCGTCGGCTAATGAGCGGCTGCACTTACTTTCGCTGTGGATCGAGTCGTTTGGCATGATGGCAACGAAAATGCGAGAAGTCGAAAAAGTATGAGGTAGGAAGAACAGGAGCAAGACAGTGGTAAAGCTAGCACGTCGAGCGAGAGGGGCAGACATTAGGTGTATTATATATGTCATTTTTGCGGCTGGCATTTTCGAGTGGCTGACCGTTACGCAACATTCAGCAGCTTTGATGGAATAATACACTTCCCGAAACGAAAGAATCAATTTGAGTTGTATAAGCTAAATATACGGCTGGACTCTCACCGTACCATATTAGCTTAGATCCTACAACAATTGTTCTTGTGGATTGACATTTTGTTACATATTCGGACGAGACTTAGAGCGAACATAACAACCATGTGTGGGGGCATGCAAGCCAAATTCTCAAGGCAGAGAACAACTCATAAGGAGACGCACCAATAGGCGTCTAGCATTCTCACTGATAATTGCTATCAAGAGTCACTTTCGCCCGCGTCTCGCCGTCTTCCAGTCTGATCCACGTATCGAGCGCCCCCGTCGGGTCCGGGGATGAGAACACTACATTACGCACACCATGGCCCCAGCCGGCGCTCGAGTAACCTCCGTATCTGTAAAGAGATCGTTCATATATGCGGGGCTGGGAAGTAATAAAGAAAATACATGTACGTACCCGGAATGTTTGTCGAAGCAGAAAATCACGTCTTTCGTCGGCTCGCGGACACACCATTCGTTTCCGTGGTCTGCAGCACAGGAATCAGGGTATATGCTTGACACGTTCTTGAAGATTGGCGGAATACATACCATGCCCCGAGATGACAGCATGCAGGTTCTTGACATTCGCGTTCAACGCGTCCCAGAACGGGTCATCGTTTCCCGCAGAGGATGCCGCGGTCGTAGCTTGTGTAGACCCTGAACCAAGGAGATCGGCTGGAAGTCGAACAGCGTCTCAATTTACAACTCGGTGCAAGGCAGCTTAGGTATGCACACCGTTCAAGCCAGGGTCCTGAGTGCTGTTAAGCCCGGGCTGGAGAGCTTGGATAGTGTGTCTGGCCAAAAGTAATAAGGATTTCAAATCAAATGCTATCCCGTAAAAGCCCAAGAGTCTGTACGTACGGGGGTATGTGGACGAATGCCAGCGCGCCTCTATTCTCCGCTGGACCCCAAGCTGCGTTCATCGCGGCTGATTCGCTTTCGATCCAGCCGGCGACGGTTGAGTCGACCCAGTCAGGGACCGCCGTGGCCCCAGTTCCCTCTGAGAAACCTCCTTTATAACAGAAATTGCGACGTATGAGTGGATCTACCTAGGTATAAAACTGCGATACTACAGTCAACTCACCCCGAGAATCGAAAAACCATAGGATCAAGGATGGTGCGGAATCTAGAGAACGTAAATCAACGCGTATAAACTAACGTTGTCCCAATTATTGGCAAGTTCAGTACTGACCTGACTCTTTCGTGTAAACCTTTATGTCTGAGCGTGTCAGGAGCTACAAGGCTTTTGCATGCTAATGTATTATGCTAGTGACTCACGGGCACCCAGTATGTCCCAGGACCCTCCTCTCCTCCGATGCCAGGTGGTGCGACCCGCGTGTAGCTCCGCGGGGCGACCAAAAGCTCACGCTTGATCTCTTCGAGGTGCGTAATATTCGCTTCGTTGTCATGATTCTGAGATGCTCGCATGTTAGACTGGCATATACGAAGTATGGCGGCTGAACGAACGCACCCCGTAAGTTGACGAGAACTTCACTTGCGCCTCGTTGATCGGGACCATAATTTCGTCGATGAGCTTCGTCGAGTTCTCTCTGAACGTGTCTGGGAGATCGATCTCAGACACTAATAATGCTAAGAGTAATGGAGAGTTGAGCTCACTCTCCCCTGTTATGAGGTCGCCATTCAACACGCTTCGCACCAATGACTTTCAGTAAGCATTGGACGCGTAGCAGTACCAGTTAAGCTTACACATAATCCGGCTTCTCGTCGGCGAGGACTGTGCGCATAAGCCGGGTGCTGTTTACATCCTGCTCGGGGCCCCAGGCATCCCATGGGTTCTCGCCGAAGTGCAGGTCAGAGAAGACGGTCTGCTTGTCGACGCTCTCAATGAGTTCGAGGAAGAGCGCCGCGAGAAAAAACGCACGATCTTGAATGTCCCGTTTGAATTGAACGTGACGCGAGGCTTGTCGGGGTACGGGTCGGGCACATCTGCGCTGCTCGCCGTCGCCGCTCGCTCTGCGGGACGCGGCACGTCCAAATAACGTAAGCTTACCGAATCCAGGATACATGTGGCTGACAGTGATTACTCACCGATGGCAAGCGCAACAGGCTCGCGAGGCGCAGCTGCAGGGAGAGCACCGACGGCTGGGACCGCGTATCTTGTCGCAAATGCCAGCAAGACTGATGAAGCTAGCAAGAGCATTTCGATGCGAGTGCCAGGTCGGAAAGGAGCCAATTTACAGCTTCGTCTTTGCTAGTACATTCCTATTTTTATTCATGGTCGCTTTAACGCACGTTTGCACGTTTCTGTCGTAGACTCGAATTATGTCAGGAATATCTGATATCCACGAACCTCCGCATGGCGCGAAGCAATTGGAAGGTGTTCTATCCAAGGCTCTACAGTAATCTGGCCTAAGTCGGTCCAAGCCCTGGCGTCCCTGAAAGCTCGAGTCCGATAGAAGTTCAAGTTACTGTATGCTTAAAAATCCTCATTCAACATTCGTTTAATGTTTCATGATTGTCGGCATGGTCTAGAGCGTGACGACTGTATCTGAAATATGTTCAGAACCCCTCAAGTGCTGAAGCACGAGCTCAGCATCCATTCCAGGAAGTGCCAGAACAACACTGCGTGTCGAATACAGTGATAATCGCACCACTGATACTTGTGTACCCACCCCTGTATTTGATATCTGCTGCGTCAGGACACAGAAATTTCTACTTTGAAGCAGAAGCTCTAGTGCCGGGACTTTTGGAAATTTAGAAGGCATGCTACATCTAATCTTGTAAGTGAACGTGCCTTTACGAGTAAATATGCATTGTAAACCGGGAGGCTGGAAGACCCGTAAGTTGATAATAAAAGGCCGTCTGATACGACTTTTATTTTTAATTTTTAATTTTTAATATTTTCAATTATACGCTGCAGCTCCTCCGGCTACCTCCCACTCCTATCCGTCTAAAAGTGATCACATGGCAACATGTCTTCGAGTCCAGACGCTGCGCCACCCCACACCGACACCCCAATACCGGATTCGTCAATCTGACCCCATCTGATCATATCGATTCCGAACTCCGATTGAGATCATCGCCGAACACAGTAGCTGGGGTGGCAGAATAAATATCGAAGGTGCGTTCCTCCAACCTTTCCTTCCTACCCTCACCATCGTCTCTGAAATCATCATGTCGAACGTCTACGTGTGTACTCCTTCCAGCATTTTTTTCCCCTGCGTGTCGCGTAGATTCGGTCGTTTGGAGCGTGTGGTTGACTGACGCATATATCCTGTTGTTTTCTTGCAGTTTGACATTGCGATCAACAGCCAGCCCGCGGGGCGCATCACCTTCAAGCTCTTCGACGACGTCGTGCCGAAGACGGCGAAGAACTTCCGCGAGCTCGCGACTGGCGAGCACGGCTTCGGCTACGCGGGCTCGGGCTTCCACCGTATCATCCCGCAGTTCATGCTTCAGGGCGGAGACTTCACCCGTCACAACGGCACGGGCGGCAAGTCGATCTACGGCGAGAAGTTCGCTGGTGCGTTGCGATCCCCTTTTTCCTCTTTTAAAAACTTGTGCACGCAATTCTGACGATGGTGATCGCGATGACGCAGACGAGAACTTCAAGCTCACGCACGACCGCCCCTACCTCCTCTCGATGGCGAACGCCGGCGCGAACACGAACGGCTCGCAGTTCTTCGTGACCACCGTCGTCACCTCTTGGCTCGATGGCAAGCACGTCGTTTTCGGTGCGTCGATTTTCTCTTCCCGCTCTTAGATGGCGTAGAGATTGTCATCGATTGCCATCTAATCGCGTGTTACGTAATGGGATCAACCCAGACTGATTCCGATCTGCCTACAGGTGAGGTCGTCGACGGTCAGAATCTTGTTAAGCAGATCGAGTCGCTCGGCTCGCAGTCTGGTCAGCCCAAGACAAAGGTCACCATCGCCGCCTCTGGCACCGTCTAAATGCATTCATTATATGTAAATTTTATCGGGATCCGACTTGCAAGGAGGAAACGTGATGACGGAAGAAAATAATCGATTGTGTATTATTTAGGAAAAGTACGCTTGCTGCGTTTGCGTTTGCGTTTGCGAATGTAGGACTGGATGTTTCGTTGTCTTCTAGACTGCGTATTGCTCGATGCGCTCCGAAGCCTTCATGAGTAATAGGCGGCTGTCCGAAATTGACTTGGCCTTTCGCTTCAGTCAGGTGGTTAGTATTCAATATACGAAGTTGGAGGGCAGTGTGTTTCAGCTCCACCAACGCTCCATGGTATCACCGCCTATGCAAAGTATAGGTATAAGCATCAGAGAAGATGTATCGGATGCCTTCTGCTGTACTCGTCCCGTCAATTCTTTGGACAGATGGCCAAACAACCGGTCCGCTCAGGCGTGCACCAAGATCGCGCAACGAGCACGGAATACACAGCAAGTTGGCAGGACGGATGAAAGAAAGTAGAAACTGCATAAAATGAAATACCCTGTCAAAGACCGAGTGAGTTACCGTGACCGCTTCCAGGGCAGCTTTTTTCCTATATTGACTAAAATCATTACCACTAGTAGTTTGTAGTCCCTTGAAGCGGTTGAAGCAGCCTCATGCTACTTGTGGCTGATCCCTGAATCTCAGCGGCTCAGCAATTGCCATCGACGCGGCGTATCCGGCATCTGCAGCATCGATGTTCCGTGAACTCGTTCATGCCCTGGAAACCATCTTTAGGAGTTTCTCTTTGTTTCTTTTTACCCCGGAACTATCGACCGAGACAAAGCGACCTGCAGGTGCGGCTTTGTGATTGTGTGTCCGTTGCCAAAGGCGGTAGGTGTTGTATCCAGGTTCCGATGGATTTTGTGGCTGGCAGCCACAATGTGAATCTGCCAAGCGAGCGGATTGCTCTAGATCGCCTTTCAACGTGTACTGTGGCTTGAATTCATTTTCGGTTGGTTCCGTCATGTTATGCCTGTCAGCGTATATAAGCTGCGTTGCCTGCACCAGTGCACACCATCGGCCAAGCGCCTTCCACGTCTTCACGAACACTCTCTTTCTCGCTCTCGCCGTCGTCCCCAAGCCACGCCTCTCGCCAGACCCCACCGGCCACCGCCATGCTCGACAAGCTCTTCATCTGGTCCGCCAAGGCAAAGGAGGCGCGGCGCGCGGAACAGCTGCGCAAGCAGGTCGCCGGCGACGCGGCAGTCGCGGCGTACTGTGCGCGGCTGTACGCGGAGGGCTTCGAGCCCGAGGACGACCAGGAGGACCCGATCGACACGTTCTTCGGCCTCACGCTCACGCGCGAGGAGCGCCGCGCGCGCCGCCTCGCGCGCGAGGCGAACGAGAAGGCCTGCCCCTCGCATTCGCGAGGTGAAGGGCGTGTGGTTGACTGGGCTCGAGGGCCTCGGTAAGGCTGCGCGCGGAGTCGTCGGCTCCGTCGTCGCTGTCCTCGAGCGTGTCGACTACGTCGTCGTCCACGTCGTCTGCGCCCTCGCCTGAGCGCAAGGCTGCTCACCGGGCCCGGGCGTAAGAGAAGGCGTGAGAGGCGTACGGCGTACGTTTTTCTTGTTCTATGTGTCTGCTCCCCGCCCTCAGACTTATTTGCTTCTCCCCCCTTCCCAGCTTCCATCCACGCTCTTTATCGCGTTTCCGCTGCGCTGTGCGCAGCGTTTATTCTCATACTCTGGTTCTGGCCACGAGCTTATTATGGACACTCTCGATACCTCGCATCGGTAGATTTATAATTTAATTTCCTCCTTTTCTTACAGCGGTGACCGTGGCTTGGAGCCTCGGCCGCATATTTTTCCTTCTTTCTCTTTGTTTCATGGACTGAGTCACACTGCAAATTCTTCATTTTTTTCCCCATCCTTCCTCGAGCTTGAATACGTGCAATTATCTTACCCGTCTTCCTCTCCCTTTCTCTATGATTTCCATCTTCTGGATCTACTATCACCACTCATGCCTCCTATTTCTCTCTCGGACTTATCAAATTTATAATCTCATTGTTACTGCTGGCTGTAATGGACGTTGTATATAGTGAATCGTCAGCGAATGTGGCTTGTCTGCTTGCGGTGATTACATAAGTCATGGCGTGCACTGCTGCGCACTGCATGCTACACGGCATACATGTATGTACACTGGCATACACCGGCCTTCCTTCGAAATGTCAGATTCAGAACTCATATAAAAACATAGGCGGCACCCCATGATAGGTATCCCTATACCTCGAGACGCTCTCCGTAAAGTCTGTCTGGCTCCTTGATCACCAACTAGCATAACTACGCTGCGACTTCCCAACTGCTATTAGCCAAGCAACATACTCGAACCCCGCGTAGGCAGCGATGATCATCAAGGACGACAAGCTCGTGCAGCCAGAACTTGTACGTCCTGTAATACAAGCTACAACGTCCGCGAACGCACAACGCCGAGATCGACTCTGTTCTCTTGAACTTACCACCTTATATTGTGAGCAGGAGCCGGCTGTAGAGACCCCGCCGCCGTACTCTCTCGCGGCACATGCGCCCGTCGATGTTACTGTTGCTGTAACCGTGCCCGGCGTGACACCAAGTCCGACTCACTTCAGGGATCCCTTTCCCGGTGGTCCTCCCCGGCCGGTACAGGCGGCAGCGTCGGGCTCAAGCGCGAGTGCGCTCCCCGTGCCTGACGCCCATCCCCTTTCGGCATTGCCCCCGCCGCCCGGCGTCCCGCGCAGCGCGTGCACGCACGTGCGCCGCAAGAACGTGATGCTCACGGGGCGCTTCGTCGTCGACCCGTATCTACCCCTCCCGCCGCTCCCCCCAGACGCCGGCGCAGACGCGGAAGAGGAGGAGGACTATGGCGGCTTTGGCTTGTTCGACGAGGCGGGAGGGCGGGATGCCGGAGAGCGGCCGAATTTGAGGCTGGAGAACAAGAATGGGAGCATCGATGCGGAGGTGTGGGTCGTGGGCGGGGAGGGGAGAGAGAAGGACGATGAGGACGCGGGGAAGAAGAAAGCGACGATGGACGTGCGCGTGAAGAACGGATTCGTCGCTCTCAAGATGGTGCGCTCCTTTCTTCTCTTCGTTTCGTTCACCGTCCAAGCATTTGACTGACAAAAGAAACCGCGTGTTTGCACAGAACGCATCGCGCGCCGCGCCGTCCTTCGCGCTGCGTGTCGCAGCAAAGAACGGCGGCGTGCGCGTGTACGTACCGCGCAGGTTCGTCGGCCCGCTGACGACGCGGACGCGCAACGGCTGGGTGCAGCTCTCGCCCGCGCTCGCGGCGCGCGTGACGAACTTCAGTGAAGTACGCGGAACGCGCAAGGGCTTCGTGGGCAACTACGCGGCGTCGGGCTACGGTGCGCTGCTATCTTATCATCATGTCTGCAATTATATCTTTCAATTGTGTCCTGATACGTGTGATTTCAATTTCGTGTAGGTAATGGCGAGTGGCAGGGCTCGTCGCTCGATATCAGCTGCGAGAACGGGCGCATCAAGCTGTTCTTCGCTGATGAAGCGGGAGAAAAGGAGAAGGAGGGCAAGGGCGCGGGCGCGCTGCTCGGGCGCGTCTTTGGACTGTCGTGAAATAAAAACCCTGGAATTGGTCGGTATGTACTCTTTCTGGTCAGATCTTAGACATCCGAGCATGCATAACATTGTATGTCTCTTTACTACTTGTACTTATTGCGAATCGTACTCTGGTACTTTTAGAACTTATTATTCAGTCTTCTCAACTTGAACAGAAATTGTTCAAATCTACATTTTACATGGACAATGAGATGATCACATAATGCACGGTATGGATGAATCATGGGCGCTGCAATCCTGCCCGCAGAACGCCATGGCCATGATGTCGAAGTCAGGGACTCCTTATCTCCTACATAACAACTGTCTTGCAGCTAGCTCTCTGATCTATCATGTCTACAACGTCGACGCGCCCGACGACGCTTTTCGAACTCGAGAACAAGTTCGATGTGCGCTTCGTGCGCCTCACCTGGGTCGATCTCGCCAATTTCGTCCGCTACAGAGTCATCCCCATCGCGCACTTCAAAAGGCTCCTCGCCACGTCGGACTCACAATCTCAGGGCGTGCCGCCGGGCGCCTGGGATGACGACGACGTGGATGCGACCGCGGACCCGGGACCGCTGCTCAACCCGCACGGTGGGATCCAGCTCGGGAAGATCGCCCTCGGACTAGTCTACCTCGCGGCGGCGGACGGCTTTCCTCCTGTCGGCGAATATGTGTACGCGCCCGACTTCGCTTCCGCGCGTCTACTTCCGTACGCCCCCGGACATGTGAGCGTCATGGGCTGGTTCGAGGAGAAGGAGGCAGTGAAAGGCTCCGACGGCAGAGACACGTTTCAGGCAGCGCTCTGCCCGAGAGCGCTTTTGCGGAGAGTCGTCGAGTGTGTATATATATCATAGGTCTGAAGAATAGCGCTAATGATTTCTGCGAAGAGATGCAAAGAAGACAGACGACGTCGAGTTCCTCGTGGGCTTCGAGACGGAGGTCATCTTCTTGAAGTCTGTAGACCCCATTGAGGCCGTCAACGAGTACGGCTGGTCCGAGTCAGCGGCAATATGCGCCGGCACGCCTGAGGCGAAGGCGCTCGAGGAGATCGCGGACGCGCTGCAGTTGGCCGGTATAGAGCTGCAAATGTATCACGCAGAGGCCGCTCCTGGGCAGGTCGGTCATGCAATGCTTGCGTCCTTTTTGAATCTTTTGAAAATGCTTATTCAATTTCCTGCTGAAGTTCGAGATCGTCACGGGTCCGCTGCCGCCCCTCGAAGCCTGCGACACGCTGATAGCGACGCGTGAAATCATCATGAACGTCGCGGCGAAGCACGGAATGCGCGCCACACTCGCTCCGCGCGTGTATAGCAACAGCTGTACGCATCGCATTCACTTTTCCCTCCTTCAGCACCGGTCATGCTCACCATCCACGTGGAACAGGCGGCAGCGCCGCTCACACGCACATCTCGCTGAAGTCGCCCAAGCACACCTCCCCGCGCGCCCGGGTCACAGGCACGCCCGGCGCCGCGCTCACGCCGCTCGAGGCCGCCTTCCTCGCGGGCGTGCTCGCGCACCTGCCCGGCGCGACGGCGTTCACGCTTCCGACCGCCGCGTCATACGCGCGCATGGTCGACGGCGTGTGGTCGGGCGGCACGTGGGTCGCATGGGGGCGCGACAATCGCGAGGCGCCCGTGCGCCTGTGCGGGCGCGGCGGCGCGGACGCGCACTTTGAGGTGAAGAGCGTGGATGGGACGGCGTGCCCGCACCTTGCGGTGGCCGCGCTTCTTGCGGGCGGGATGGCGGGCGTACGTGCTGGCGCACGGCTAGAGATACGTGGGCTGAACGGCCTGGCGAGCGAGCTGAGCGAAGGAGAGCGGGCGGAGCACGGCGTGGTGACGCGCATGCCGCTGAACATCGAAGAGGCGCGGGAGGCGCTCCGAACGGACGAAGTGCTGACGAAAGCACTGGGCGAGGAGTTTGTGAAGAGTTATTTGTCGGTGAATAAGGTGGAGCTTTATTTTTTTCCATCCCCAATCTTATTTCTCGCTCATTTCATTCCCCCTTGTGATCAGACTCTAAACGAACAACTACAATGCTCGGACGTTGGAGAAGCCATGATTAAGCTGGTCAAAACGTTCTAAGGCTATATCGCTCAGTTTTCAGTCCGCATAGTGTCTTGAATAAAGGCGTCTTGTATTCTTGTATTTGTCTTTCGGAAAGCAGTAGGACGGACGTGGTGAGTCCGTGCGCAAAGTAAAAGCAAAAATGGAAGGCGTGACTGGACAGGATCTCTAGAGGACTTACGTTTAGATAGACAGCTTGCATGTAAATCCGAAAAATATGGATATTTGTTAATCAAAAGAGTCTTACCTTCAGAGTAGTAATGAGAGTTGGAGGAATATTTTCTGCTATTTATGAGGATGCAGATACATGGTGGTGGGATGGCTCACGGTTCTGGAGCGAGTAGAAAAGACTCAATCTAATAGACCTTCAAACGAGTTTTTGTCGCGTCATAAAAATTATGTAGGATTAAATTATGGTACCATATCCAACAGTACGCCTGATAAGGGTTTTCTTCAAAATTCTAACCATATGGTATAATCTCACTGATTACTTGCTTGCACAGCCTCGACAGCCTCTCTCCCACTAGCTTCAGTCATCACTGTCTGCAGACCTGCGACGATGCTTCCCGGGGCCGGCTCCCCTCCCTCTCCCTTCGCCGAATCCTCGCTAGTCTGCGTCTTCGGCGGCGGCACGGATGAGTCTGGACCAGAGACCCAGTCCATTGCCACATCAACGTCGATAATCGCAGCTCCTGCACCGATGGCAAAGTCGACCTCCTTGCGTGTCAGCACGAAGTGGGTCGTTGCCTGTTTCTCCGCAGGACACGTCGGTGGGCGGCGGCGGCATGTGGAACGCCGGAACGAACCAAAACCAGCCCATGAAGACCTGGCCTATGTACAGTTTTGCGCGGACCTCGCGGCCGGCGTCAAGTATAACGCCCTCGTCTTCACGCGAGTCATCGACGACCTGAGCCAGGTCAGTTACGGAGCTCGCTGTCGACGGCACGGCGTGTGCAGTCGCCGATAACGAGCCTCGTGTCTCGCCGTTAGACGGGAGCTCAGAAATTTGTTCTTGAAGTATCCTCCCATTTCTGGTCCGACAGCGGTCTGAGCGTGTGGGTCACTATATGTCCTTCCTGAAAGCCACACAATACAGATGGTGTCAGATAAATAGGTTTTGGGACAACATTAGCAATAGAGTATATGCATACCTCTGAACGCTCTTTCTCGGGTGTTCCCCCAGTGCTCCCGAAGCGAGTAAAGCTTCTGATCATCTTTCCTTTGTCCCATTTTCCATCTGTGAAAACATCGCGAAGCATGTCGCCAGAAAGCTGTTCGGCGTCGCGCCGCCTCTTCCCCAGATTCCCGTCTTCAGACCGCGTGTACTTTTCCCACTTTTCCAGCATGCGCACGAATTCGTCATCATATCGAGCTAGCGACACCCATACGCGACCATCTCCCTTATCATGCACTCCATGCTTTGCAGCAGTTGTCCTTTCAATCAGGGCGTTTGCAACTTTGAGGAAATTCATCTTCACGCCGCCTAGCTCGCGCAGCCGCACCTGTATCGCGCGCAGCCGGATACGAGGCATTGGCGCCTCCCAGAGATCGCGCGGCGCGGCGTGCGCAAAAAGGAGCACCCAGTAGTGTAGCCAGCGACGCTGGCTGGGATCGATACACCCTGCTTCAGCTTCTTGTCCGGTGCGGAGGGTGTTTTCATGCGCCGCGCCGTGTGTAATGCGAGAATGTCGTCGAGCGTGTTTGGCTTTGATTTCGCATTGCCTATTGATACGCCGCCGCCTATGTTTTCTGCCACAGAGCTGTCCGGAGGGGACATGCTTGGTGGTGTATCAGTAGTCGGTTTGCCAGTGATCGACGGCATCGTGTCTTTCGTCTTATATCTAATAGTCTCTTTGGAGTCTGCAGACTCTGGAAGAGGTGAGATTTCGGAATCAGTGTGTCCTTTTATAAGCGAGGGTTCGCTCTTCTCCTCAATAACCCTAGTTTTTTCGACGGCGGCTGCGTCTTCGTTCATCCCCTCAGTTTCGACGGTCTCCATAACTTGATCCGCGCGCTGCTTTGCCCACTCGTTTTTCGTCATGCTCCGCTGAAGCTTAGGAGCCGATGGAGACTCGTCGAGAGACAAGAGGTATGCGCATGCGAGCGTCCCTGACCTTCCTTTCCCAGCTATGAATAGGATTAAATAAACCTTGGGCCGTGGATTCTGTTAATTTCTGTACCTTTGCAGTGTAAGATAGCCACCCGATCCGTAGAGCCTCCAAGCCATTCGCGTGCTTCGCGCACGAAAAGAGGAATGATAGCAAGGGGCGGGGCGCTTTATTTGATTGATCGGTAAGGTTTGATTTCTCTACCAAGACAAAAGCTCACTGGTGGTCGGGGAAAGGATAGCGACTGACGCGTCCGTCAAAGAAAGACGCAGGGTAGGAGTTTTCACGTAAAGGGCAGAAGTTGAATATCCAGTAGTTTTTTCCGTGACGATGTTCCAAGAATCTTTTCGCGTCCTCTCTATGATTTCTGTAAAGACCTTCAATTCCTATAGCCGGGAAACCCATGATGATGATTTGATCCGTCACATAAACAAGATCAAGTTCGACATCAAGGTGCGCGTCCTTGAAGCGCGCCTTGTTTCCAGATACAAGCCGTCGGACGAAGTTAGACATGTCTAGGAGATGCTTATTGTAAGTACGGAGAGAGCTAGGAGGAAGAGCTGATGATAGTCAAATAAGTCCAATGGCAGTGTAGTCACCTGATCGCCGTTCCTTATCGGTAGCTATTCGCACACGTGACGCCGCCACCAATTCACGAATTACGAGTCACTCACGCGCGGCACGAGAGCATGTTCTGCGCAATTGGATAAATGGATTAGATGTCCGTGATACAGGACACGTAATTTCACTTTATGTAGTTCAGATATAAGCTTCAAGTTGTTAGTACATAGTATACTGCATCTTAAAGGATCTCAAAGAAAGAAAGAAAGAAAAGACGCGACTGGTTTGCGAAACAATATCAGCAGCAACCCTCCTTCTACCCTACACGTAGATATTTACGTTTCAATAGTCCCGTCTTCAGAAAATCATGCCCTAGACCCCCATAGCACCCTCGGCGTCCTATAGCTTTCTCTCCGCATTGCCGCTGCGTTACGTTCCACGACGACAGTCTGCTCTATCCGGACTTGAACATCTAATTCGGACTGGGAAACCTCTTGACTACCAGGATGCGTGCTCTGGGAGCGTAACGACGTTACGGCGAATGTGTCGATGAACGGGGACGACTTCACTGTTGTCTCGAACTGCGACCTCAACGCATTATTGATCTCACGTGTCGTGTCAAGAGCTAGAGTCACCTCGTAGCTCCTTTCCGATTCCGCGTACTTTTCGGCATACTCTGGTTTGAGGATTGCAATGAGATGGAGAGCTAAGTGCTTCATGTGATCATGTACCTTTTTGTTTGATAAGGATTCTCTGGCTCATGATGAAGATGATCACATATCCGAGCGAGGCTCTGTTTCCCGTGATATAAGCATGAGTGTGATAATGTTACGCATGAACGTACCCTGTCGACTTTTTTGGTGAAAGTAAGAGACGTGAGTGCAGAAACACACTAAATGGAACAAAACTCAGCACCTGTGTTGACTCGCTTTCCTTGAGATACAGAACGAGATTGAAAACATTGACAGCTTTGACATAAGCAGTAATCAGGATTATTCCATATTACCCTAGCGATTTTTTCTAAACATACCAGTTAGGATGACGAAATAACCAAGGCCCTCGTAGAGAAGGCTAGACAATATTCAGTCGATATCAAATCAGCAAACAACACAGCCGCGACTACACACATCTGGATAAAGTGCGAGATTCTGAAGGCGCTACTTAGTACGATCCTCACTGAAATGTTCGAGTAGAGAACATACCTGGTCGCAGTCGAGCTATAAAACCATAGATAACCCGTCGAAATACATATCGCGATCAAGTCAAATACCATGGCCACAGCGTAGTTGACCCATGCGATACGGTGCAGCGATGCATTTCCAGACGTACAACTGCTCTCCAACCGAAGTCAATCCGGGCATACAGATAATTGGCACAATTTTACACACTTATGCTGCGAATTCCAGGATAGCGAGTATGAGAGATTTCCTTTTCTCAGATGGGATAGAACGTACCGTTATCGGGTTATGAACAGCTAAAGATGAACTTAATCAGTTGTAGGGCACGAGGATACTCTCTCATACTCACGTGTTCTCTTGTAGATATCGGCAAAAAATTCGAGCTTGGATTGCGGACCATTGATATTTTTCAAAGTGATGACGGAGAACGGCGTACTGGTATAGCCACCAGAAAAAGACTCAGCATCGTCCAAAACACCCATCGTGATCTCCGCGAAAGAGTGTGTGTCCTGAATATAATTCATGAGCGCGAAACAATGGGCATCTGTCTGAGGTTAGTACCTCGTGGAAAGGATCGTCTGAGACGCAGCCGTCTGCAGGGCTGCTCTGAAAGTGAGCGAATCCTCAAAGGAAGGGAGTGATGCAAAATCTAACCTTTAAAAATGGGCGAGACTAGCATGAAACGCCGGCAGGCTTCGAGTGAGGAAAATTGACCGAAGAATCCAACATTACTGATGACGATAACAGCAATGCTTAGATACCTGACAGGAAATAAGATGTTAAGTGGCTCTGAATTTTCAGTAAATGCATAGGTCATTCCTGCTTACCGTATGAGAACAAATAGAAAAAACTGCTGGCTAATCAGTGCTGAAAGGTCAGATGTGCAAAGGATTTAGTGAGCGGCGAAAAAACGACCTGATGCCTTTGCGAAAATTCTGTGAGCGATAGAACCGAAATGTAGCAGGAAAGGTACAGATCAACCTGCAAACGTAGACGTGAGCCGCGTCCGATATAACTCGAAGGAAACCCGGAAATTTACTCGTATCCCCCGATGGCTAAAGACGCAATTCTCAAGTAGGCTGCATCACGAAATCCAGGAGAGAGCACAGAATCAGCAGAATACGATATTAAGGGCTGCATGGTGGTGACTTGCAGAGAAGTCGCTCGGGGGGAAGAAGGGGGTTCGATTTCACCGCTGTAGCATTATAATAGGATACAACTCAATTAATGGGACTCGGAAGAATCAGCGCATCATGATCACGTCGAGTGCTTTGGGTAGATCACTGGCATAAGCTTAATTCCCCAAAGAAGTTATCGGGAGCGTTTCAATTAAAAGAACCGGAAGTTTCGAAGGCCTAGAAACATGACCGGGTGCAGTACTTGCAGCTTCATTTTCTAAACTTGTTCACCAAAGATTCGCCAGACAAAGACACCTTGTTTTTTTCGCGTCTCCAAATGATTAGAACATAGAGGTGTCATTTTCCTGCGTTTCACCATGTACTTCCGCGATAAAAGCATGGTTAGCATATCAATATATTGCAATTGAGCTCGAGAGTAAGACGCTCGTTACTGGCAGGCACATCGTATCCGGCAAGTCACCTGAACAAACGCATCTTCTTCAAGATCTCTTACACCCTGCGCTGCGCATTGCAATGAATACAATATGGCAGGATACATTTATTTGATCCAGGTAGCCAAGAAACCAGTACTTGTCAATCATTGCTAAGCCTATCAGACCGGAGTATCGAGAAGGATCACCTAAGCGCCACTCCTCCCTACAGCGCGAGCACTCAAACCACTCTGCAGACTAGGCAATGTTTCAGCTGGAGAGGCGCTCGACGGTGCTGGCATAAAGCCTGCCTCAATCAGCCAAGCGAAATACAGTCCCACGAGTTTTGTGTCCACAGTCATGCTTTCCGGAAGTTGCCGGCGCGCGAGAAGCAAGCGTGTATTTGTGTCGCTGAGCTCTGGTGCCTTTGTGTTGGTTGGCAAGTCGTCCAGGACGAAATGGAGAAGGGGAAAGAGCGCGTTGTCTTGGACTTTTAGGATGTGCTGTTCTAGTCTCCGTCGCCATACAAGATATTCGCATTGCTCGACCTCGAAACCGTAGGCTATGAGCGACAAGAAAAGATCGTTATATGTGGGTGGAGGGCGAGCGGTAACATGCAATACAGAGAGTGCGCTGTCTTCGAGAGGAGTAACCGCAGCCGCGGATACGATACGGGCGACGTGATCAACAGGCACCATATTTATAGTGTTGTTGATATCTGGCACAAGGCCGAGTTGGACACAGCCCTTGACGAGTCGCCAAATGAAGTCGTCCGTGTTGGTGACTACAAATAAAACTAAACTCAGCACGCGAAACGCTCTTGGACAGACCGTTGTACCAACCGGCTGATTGCGAGTCTCCAACGACATATCCAGGCCGTATGATATGTCCTCGTAGACCCCTTTTCCCCGCTTCCTTCAGCAGCTTCTCAGATACCCATTTAGATTGCCCATAGCCAATCTTAAGAGTGGTCCGAGCGCCTTCAAGGTCATCGCTTTCAGGGATCCCTCGCGAATCACTACGCGCCAGCCTGTCGGATAGTTGCACGTAGTGATTAGATTCTACGGTTGCAGTAGATGAAACGAAGCCGACTGCTTTCTGCTTCCCGGTCGAGGCGAACTCAATTGCAGTCAGGGTGGCTAAGACATTGGCCGCTCGAAGTTTCTCATATGGGTATACCCAGTGAACCTGAGAAAGCCATCAGTGATTTTGTTCACGAATGAAACGCTGTTTTCATGAAGACAAACGCACCAGAGCGCCGTTGTGCACAATAACGTCTGACTCGAGCGCGACGCGATCCCATGTCTGAGCGTCTAACCCAAACTTTCCTTTTGCGAGATCACCCACCACGACCTCCACACGTGAATTCAAGAGCCACTTGTCATCCCACACGCCACGATCAACAGCGCCCTCTTTGAGGCGCTCAAGTCCCTTTTCAGGCGTGGTAGCACGGACGTGGCAAATCACCTTCGTGACGCGCGACTGCTGCACCAGCAGATCGCGCAGGATGAAAGCGCCAAGAAACCCGGTTGCACCAGTCAAGAAGACTGTCAACGGCTGGCTTGCGAAGGACGCGGGAAGGTCGTCGTAGTTCTCACGAAGCTGGGAAAGCAACGTTTCGAGATCCTTCGCATACTCGACAACCGGGGAAGGCTTTTTTAAAGTTGAACCTCCGGGAACATCCAGGCGATTCTGGTTGGCTTTCGCCGTCAATGGGGCGCTTCCTTTATAGTCGAGGCCGAGATCGGAGTTCCGCAGAGCATCGAGTTCGGCGGCCTGCTCTTGAATAGTCGGATAATCGAAAACGAGGCTCAGCGGCGCGTCGACGACAAATGCCCTTCTGATCTCGAAAATGAGTCGCGTTGCCAAGATAGAATGTCCCCCGAGATCGAAGAAACTATCGTCAAGCGAGATTGCCTGGGGCGCACTGGGGAGGATATTAGCCCAAATAGACTGAATGAGCTGTTCAGTGGCTGACGCCTTCTCCGCCGGTTTGTTATCGTCGCGACGAGATTCGGCCGTAACGTTTGCTGCCTCAGCAGTATCAGGGAATGGCAAGGCTGGCTTGTCGATTTTTCCGTTCGGATTCAACGGCATACGACTCAAAGGCACGAAGACTTCAGAAGCAAATGCCGAAGATATTCAGTAAGAATAAAGTAGATTTCTATAGGCGCAAAAAGCGCACCAGTAGGAACACTGTAGCTCGGTAGCTTCTTCTTCAGATGCTCTCTGATATCCTTAATGAGTCGCCGATAACGCCTGATGCCCCACGCAAAAGACCGTTCCTCGGAGTCGGGCGCATCGCTCGTGTAGTCATCCAATGTAGGGCCTTCCAGCGGCACGAAGTAGCTCACAAGCACCTTCTCCTCGTTCTTGTCGCGTCGCACAAGGGTGATATTTTCTCGAATAAGCGGGTGTTGGCTCAAATGCGTGTCGATCTCGCCGAGCTCAATGCGGAATCCACGGATCTTGACCTGGTCGTCTGCACGTCCCGTGCACTCGACGATGCCATCGGGGAGGTACCGACCAAGGTCGCCGGAGCGATACATGCGGTCGCGAACGCCCTTCCAATATCGCGCTTCTGGTCCAGCGAGGCTCTTCGGCGGGTGGAGGAGAGTATCGGGCCACGCCGCCTTGCCTGCGGAGAACCAGTTCCAGACGAACTTCTGTGCTGTTGCTTCTGCATCCGAATAACCCTCCGCGAGTCCGCCCGAGCGCACGTAGATCTCGCCGACTTCGCCGACCGCGCACGGAACGGTGCGATCTTGCCTGTTGACGACGAGCAGCTGCACGTCAACCATTCCCTCGCCCGCGGGCATGATGTCCTTCTGCGTCGCGAGGAACGTCGGGTCCTCAGCAACGCTCGGGATTAGGAAGTATGACACCGCACGCTGAGTCTCCGTTGTGCCATACATGTTGACAATGTGCACGTGCTGTGCGAGACTTTGCAGACGGTGGCAGTCGCGCTTCGTGAGCACATCTCCGACGAAAAACGCTGCACGGAGCGAAGGGATCTGTCGTGTCGCTTGCGCTGACAATAGTTGCCCCATGGCAGGCGTCAGGTGTGTGACCGTCACCGCGCTGTCCGCCATCCACTCCGCGAGGCGTCCGGGAGTTCCGATGTCCTCCGCTGTCGGCACGTGTAAAGATGCACCAAGGAAAAGCGGCGTGAACACTGTCCACGAAGATCAATTATTTTCTTTCTTTCTTGTGCCCGTAAGTCAACTCACTGTCTCGCTGTATAGGATCATGCGCAATCCCGCTGAGCATCGTGAACCGCGAGTTTTCGTCCAAACCGAAGCGCTCGCCCATCCAAGGAAAAAAGTGCGTGAGACTGTAATGCCTTCCACATACGCCCTTCGGGATTCCCGTGCTGCCCGTCGTGAACGAGAGGGTGCCGACACTATCAGGGCCAATGACAACGTTCGGATCGATGTCGGCCAGATGCGTGTGAGCCTTCAGAACGTCGTTCGTCAGTCCTGGGGTAACACCACCCACGATGGATCCGTCGGCGAGGAGCTCAAGAGCAGGAACTTCGACACGAATATTCACTTCTGTGGAGATGAATTCTCGGACGGTCGGGCTGAGCACACCGGCGCCCTTCAAAACGATAAGTGCGCGCGGTTTCGCGACTTTGAGATAGACCGTCTGACGAGTTGGTGGGTACGCAGGGTCTTTGTGCGTATTAGTTTATAGTATGTAGTGACATTGTGAAATAATGTGAGCGTACCGATGACAGAAAATGTCGCTCCGGCTTTCAGTACGGCCATCACGGCAACGACAAGGTCAACGCTGCGATGTGCGTACACCATCACAACCTCTTCGCGCTGCACACCATTTTGTAGAAGGTGGTGCGCAAGGATGTTCGACGCGTTCCGGATCGCACTGTAAGTGAACACTATCCGCTCGTGCGTCGGCGTGTACTGGATCACGCAGGGCCTATCGGGGTGCTGGCGCGCATTTCGCGAGAAGACATCCGTGATCGCGCCTTTGAAGTCGCACCAATGCAAATCCGCGGTGGGGTCAGGCAACCGTGCGCGCTGAGCGGGAGTCAGAAGTGGGATCGAGCCTATAGCTGCCAGGGGCGAAGAACCCAACTTGCGCAAAAGAGCAGAAAGCTGATCGACAATGCAGGTGATTCGAAGCGGCGTGAATAGGAGCGAGTTGTACAAGATCCTAAGCGAGATGTGCGGTGCGAGTGAAGCGCGGGACGAGGCGGCGGCTGTGGGACGAACTATGAAGATCGTCAAGTCGGATGTCAGACTCGTCGAACGTATAAATTCATCCTGAGGCTCGTCTGTCTCGTCGAAGAAACGCACTCGGAAAAGCGGACGCGAGTCGTCTGTCTTTAATGCGTCCACGACAGCCTCGAACGGCACCGGATCCTCCTCGACCTCCTTCTCGACCTGCTGCACTCGTCGTACGACCGCCCAGAACGGATCTGTGGGATCGACAGAAAGCCTGAGCAACAGAGGATCGCTTGCAGATGCTGAAGAAGAGGCAATTACGAGGTCTGTGTCGCCAGTGTATCTATGCAGCAGCACGACGAACGCAGCGAGCAGGAGATGGAACGCCGACGGTCGATCTTTGGCGACATCTTCCGGCTCATCCTGGCCGTCTTCGGTATCGTCGAACAGAGCAAGCTTGAGCAGACTGAGAGAGGCCTGTTCGCTGAGCTCTACGGTCTGTACGGCCTCAACGACCTTGCTCGTTCCTGACGGCCTCGGGTAGTCTGTCGGCAGCGCTATCGCCGGCAAATTTTGCAGTCTCGAAAGCACGCGCTGAAGGCGAGCGTCGCCCATGCTACAGGCCACCCGGAGAGCAGATGACCGTCTCAATGAAATTCTCCTTCTTTGCTCACTCAGGCCGAAATTTCGGCCGTTCGGGCTTGACTCACTCGTGCCAATTAAGGAAGTCGCAAGGACATTTTGGGATGAGAATTTAAATCTAAGGTGGCGAAACATTCTCGTTGGATTCTTTTTACAAACGAACCGCTGTGGTCTGTGAATTTCATTTTTGGATTTGAGAAGTATCGGTTTGCCATAACGTCTCGCATGTGTATTCCAAATTTGTTAACAAGGCGGCTACCCAAGCTTTTCCAGCCACATTTAATATTTACGTCAGAAAGTTCCGAGGACTAATTTTGCAGGATCTATTATTATAAGGCACCCTCGATTTCTCCTGAATATCAGGGGAAGGGGAAATCAAAAGATTTAAAAAAACCGACATGATCACGTCGGTCTCTCAGCTTCCTGGCCTGCTCCGTCAGACTTCTCAGCCGACGGAGGATGAGCAAAGCATCAGCAAAGCTATTCTCGGCTCAGCCGGATTGATATGCATGAGTACCTACGCACTCTTATTCTAGTCTTACGGGCTTGGACTATGGGCGCTAAGCGGAGATGAGCAGGTTAAGCACCTGTAAAATTGACATGCATTAGCTCCTTGCATACTTACACGATCTAACCACCTTTGCAGCGCCTTGCACGAGTCAAATAATACCTCTCAAGTAATATTACATTTTTCTGATGGAATTAGGCGTATCATATCGGCATTATCCTCGTTGACGTCCCTCAGCAGTTTCCTGCCAGATGAGCTGCCGCCGCTGACGACTGCCCCCGAGCGCCGCTTCCTAATTTAAGCACGCCATCTGCTCACTCGGAGGCCATCAAAGCTCCCGATAATCAACTTCTGCTTGTCTAAACTTCGAGTTCTTGAAAACGCCGCGAAGCTCATCAGTGGATATATTTCTACTGCCACACTCCTGGATTTCAAGGCGTGCTCGAGGAGGGCAATCAGTAATAGTGCGACCAAAGCGCTGTTGGGATCGAAGTCGATCCCTCCCTATCTTCTGTTTCATTTACTTCTTGATTCATTAATTGTCCGGCGGAAGAGACGCCCTTATGCCGGCTGCGAAGTACAAAGTAATTATGACTCTGAATAGCATTTGCTTGTCTCTTATTTTATATTTGGGTCGGGACCGGGGGGTGTAAGGCACTTCTAGGTAAACATACAAGCACTCTTTTATTATTATCGATTGTTTCGTTTACACGAGTTGTCACCTTGCATGATTCTCGTGGCCATATCGCAATATATACTTGCAAATAGGACCTATGTACACAGATCAGATACAATCAACGACAACGCGACGACAATGACAATGACAACAGAAAATCCAAATCCAAATAAAAATCCCGGATATAAGATATGACATACAAAACGCCAAGAAAAACAAAGAGAGAAATTAAAGGGGAGTGGGGTGGCATATAGTAGCACTTGCGCACAATTGGCCAGCCTGTGATAGATTGGCGGACTGCTCAGGCCCGTAAGCTCATTTTTCGAACGTACGCGCTTCGAGGTCCAAATAGGATGCTCCGCCCTCAGACTGCTGCTCGTTTCAGACAGGGTACAATCCAAAAGAGCAGGTTAGGCGATGAGTCAATTAGCAATTGATATCGCCTGTACGCACGCTCTTTCTTTTTGGATCGTATCCATCGGTCATGGTCTCCGTGTTGACTGAAATGTTGACTACGCGAGGATTTAAGCTCTATAAAGAAATAATGGCACATGTGCGATTAATACTTGCATACCAGAAGAGATAGCATATCGGC